>OY288110.1:41942169-42422169 GCA_958431115.1 Syrphus vitripennis | reverse complement strand
CTTAACATATGTGCCAAATTTCATTAAAATCCGTTCACTAGTTCAGATCTTACAGAATTTTACAGTGCGGCCCCGCCGCGCTTTAAGAAAATGTGCTGTTCTCCACAGTTTTCGTTAGAGGTTGGTTGAGACAGCCAAAAAGTAAGTGATTTGGCGATAGTGATTCATCTTAATCCGAAGTAATTGATAGTTCCGTCAAAGGCCGACTGTTGATGAGATTTTTAACCTGAACTAAAACGCTTTTGAGTGTCTCCAACCTTGGTGCCTCCATGGTTAAGACTTTTTACAACAAACGTTTGACACGCTGGATAATACGTTCTCAATATCTAACCACCAGCACTTGGGTTAGCCGAGTAGTTGAACACCTATTCGATGTTTGCTGCTACCATATTCTGTTTGATGCGGTCTAGGTCAAAAATTCGATCCTTCTTTTGTAACTCCACCATCAAAATTAGTGCCATTATCACTTAATTTTAACTGGAGTTCCAAAATGGTTAGCAAAATTCCACACCAGTCAGGTAAGTTAATAAGGAACATTTTTTCTATTTTTTAGGTATTTTTTAAGTTTTGTTTTTGATCGCCAATATCTCAGCAAAGCTTGGTGTTACAAATAAGAAACTGCGCAAAGTTTCTAAAAGAAACTTTTTGTTTAATGTCTTTCAGATATTGATTAAAATCCTTATCTCGGGATGAGGTCTTACATAATAAATCACAAAAGTACTGTAAACTTTCAATTTGGTTGCAATGACCAAAGTCTTAAAAAGTTTTATAATGATTTTTTAAATATTTTGTGACTTAAATATTTTTGATAAATCAAAATTATCTAGATTAATTACAAATATTGGCGCAAATTTTTAATATTTTAAAGCGGATTTAAATCTAATTCAAAACGGGAGTCGGCGCAGAGTATAATTAAAGCATTCATCTTACTTCAAACCAGAACAACACGAAATCTAATTTTAAGAGTGTTATATTCAACACAACTATAAATGCTGGTAACTCTTGTGTATAACAATTTACTATCATGAAATCTAGCTTCTTCTAAGTAAATGTCAGATAGGGATCTCTCTCTTTCTCTGTCTGGCATCCTGAAGGTTAAGTTCAACTATTAATTAAGCACAAACTATTGTAACGAAGCGCTACACTTACGCAGCCCCTCCCGTATGCCGTAACCTTATTATTTACCGGCCGCCACCGAACCAGTTAATTAACCAGCAACCACAACCGACCTGCACAAGAACCTTAAAACAACTAACCAGCAATATCAACCAACCTGCACCAGGGCCTTAAATAAATAACTATCCGTACAACCGCCGAACCACTTAAATAACCAGCAATATCAACCAACCTGCAGCAGGACCTTAATTAAATAATCATCCGCACAACAACAACAACCGAGAATAGCCGCCCATCATCTACCGACCCAGAATCGCTACGTCACCAGCAGCAGCGTGATACAACAGCATCGGCACAGTGTGCATTGCTGGAATAAAATTAAATTTCCACTTTACCTCAATATAATTCACACTGTGTCATAGCTGAAAAGTCAACAAGACGATGAATGAAATTCCGAGTAATTCGAAGCTTATCACTCAGTGAAACTACCTTATATCTGTTATTTGGCAAGTTGAGAGTACTAAGGTTCCGGCGATCACAAACTACCGTCCCTACAGGTCACTTTTATAGTACCTCGTGTGCTATTTTTAAGCCAGACCTTTCTTTTTAGTAGAAATTGTAGTGGTAGATTAGTAATTTTCCGTTGGAGTAGCCTAGGGCTGGAATCAGATTCCTGTACCGCCGTTGATATCCCTCTTTCTCCTTCAGAGGAAGTAAGGGCAAAGTACTTTATATTATATGAAATACCGTGTTAGTAATTTTAAGAAAAAAGTATTGTAAGATAGTAAACCAAACCTTTTTATTTTAATTATCAATAAAATAAAAGATTATAACTGGTAATTGCCAATTGGCGAGTTCTAATATCCGAATTTTACTTTGCCTTCTTCGGAAAAACCTTGGACACTACGAGCTTACCTCAGCATAAGGAAAAAAAAGCATCACACTATTAAGATAAAAATAATTGTATAATTGAAATAATAAAGAACTTAAAATATAAGTAAAACAATTGGTGACGAGGAAAATAGGACAAAACTGAAGTAAAAAGCGTAAAAACATATAAGTAAAACTCTAGGATTGCGAAGATAAATTAAGATTGGTTTCACATCTTAGTAAAACTGATGACTTCAACATCATCTCTAGAATTATTTAAAGAGGAAGAGGATCCATCTGATTCCGTGTAGAAAAGTAGAAAACTTCAAACAAAAAAAGAAATCACACCACAGGCAAATATATGTCATTTCTGGGTAATATTAATGAGTTTGTCCCTGGTGATTATTTTGTGGCGTACAAGGACAGAGTGCAGCAATATTTTGTAAATTTTTTTTGTTTAAAATCGCTGCTGAAATTCAGACTCCGGTGTTCATTACTTTGGTATGTTCCGAAGTTTGCAAAGTACTAAAATCTCTGGCCGCACCAGCGTTACCAAGCTCCAGAATATTTACTGAATTGATAGCGTTCCTAGAGCAGCATTATGCCCCTAAGCACAATGAGGCATTAGAAGATGCTCTAGTCGACATGTTTATCGTGGGGCTAAGGAACGATCGCATACAGCAGATCATCTTAACAGACGAAAGCCGCACGTTTGACAAGTGCTGTGAAATTGGTCTCAATATGGAGATGCCTGAGAGGGAGCAACGATCAATGCATCCACGTGGAAGTGAATTTCATATGATAAAAGAAGGAAACAAGGCAGCAATAACAAAATTTAAAACAAAGAACAGTGCTATGAGAAGCATACATTCAGGGAACAAATGTACGCATTGTGGAAATCATTTTGAGCGGGACTGTCAAGCAAAAATTGGAATTGTTTTAAGTGTAACAAAAGAGGGCACACCGCAGACATGTGTTGGGTTGGTAGCAGACGAGATGGTGGAGGAGCAGGTGGCAGTGGCAGAAAAGACGGTGGTGGAGCGTAAGATCTATTGACATCATCAATAGTGTAAAAGTATCAGAAAATGGTCTTAAGGTGGAAGTGAAACTACTCCGCATAGTTTCAATTAATTTCAAATAGAGGTTGACACGGGAGCAGCTATGTCTGTTACTATATCTCTTAAGTTACCATATATTTCTATTCTACCAATTGACGTAAAAATTTGTACCATTTCATAATTTGAGGTTAAAGTTGTTGGCAAAGTGGAGTTGGACGTGGAGTTTCAAGGGACTATTGAAAAATTGGAGATCGAGGTAGTGGATAGCCTAGTTTTTACGCCACTTTTTGGCACAACGTGGTTGGAGGAATTTGCTCGGAGTTGGACGCAAAAACTTTTGTGTTAAAGTGAGGTCATTAATTATATAGAAAACAAAAAAAATGGAAGCAGTGCATGCGATGAGCTTTTATCGGAAATTAGAAAAAAATTTCCATGTGTCGTTTCGAGTGATCCTAATTAGATGACAGTGGGCTTATGAAGCCGAAATAAATATAGAGCCAGATGCTGTCCCCATCTTTTGCAAGGCTTATATGGTTCCATTTAGGTGACTTGATGCCGTTAAGGTTGAGTTGATTAGGCTAATTTCTATAGGAACGCCTGAACCTGTCAAACGCAGAAAGTGGGCATCCTAAACAAAATGGTGAGACTAGGGTGCATTGACTGTAAAGTTACAGTCAATAAATACATTCATTCATCGCATTGTCCGTTGAACAACGTGGAAGATATTTTCGCGAATTTACCAAACCGTCCAGTTTATTGCATGCTAAGGCCTTCCAACAGCTTGTTTTAACTCCAGAGTCGCGAAATTTTTAGCTATCAACACTGATCAGGGTCTTTTACAGTATACTAGGTTGCCGTTCGGAGTTTCTTGTGGTCCTTCAATATTTCAATCGGTGATTGATAGAATTTTAGATGACATTGAAGGGGTGTTGGTGTTTATTGGTGATGTCGTTATTGGAGTAGAATCTGTTGAAAAGTGTAAAGAGAACTATTTAAAGTTCCTAAAAGGTTAGACGATCATAAAGTTAGAATAAACTAAGCTAAATGCGTATTTTTAAGACCTACTGTGGAGTTTTTAGGTCATAATGTTGGGAAAAATGAGGTATGACCAAATCCAAGCTATTACAAGAGCTCCTTGTCCTACAAATGTAAAAAAGCTTCAGTCATATTTAGGGCTATTAAATCATTATAAAAGGTTTATCCCTGATTTCTCGGGGAAGTTAAGGAGTATGTACAATTTGTCACAAAAAAATATTAAATTTGTGTGGAATAAAATTTGTCAGGAAGAGTTTGTTAGATCCAAAGAACTTATCGTAGAAAATAATGTTCTTGAACTATATGAAAAGGATATACCAATTATAAAAAGTACATATGCAAGTCGCCATATGGACTTTTGCATGTTGTTGATGGAGTAGAAAAGCGGGTGTTGTTTGCGAGTAGTACACTTACCGATTCTGAAAAAAATTACTCACAGTTTACATCGAGAGGCTTTGGCAGTGTTGTTTGCTGTAAAGAAGTTTTTTTTTAAATATATTTATGCAAACACTTTGTAATCTACACTGATAACCAGGCTTTAAAGGAGATATTTATTCCAAAGAAAGGCACTCCCTCGGTAGCTGTGGCAAGATAACAAAGATGGGCGATAAAGCTTTCAACTTTTGATTATTCAATAAAACATAAGCCTGAGAAGTAGCATGTGTTGATGCTTTATCGAATTTCAGGTACCACGAATGTGGAAACGATTTGCATCAATTCAATAAATCTTTTTGAATAACTTCCTGATGATATAGAAATAATTAGGGCTGAAACTAAAAGATCTAGAACTTTCTCAAGTATATGAATTTATTAAAACTGGTTGGCCAAACCAAGTAAATCCAGAGTTAAAAGTTTTTGCTGCATTCAAGAATCAGTTTAATTTAGAAAATGGTTGTGTATATTACAGGACAAGAATTGTCATTCCATCAAATTTAAGAATACACGTGCTTAAATCAATCCATAGTAACCATAACGGAGTAGTTATAATGAAAAAAATGTGTCGGTCATACGTTTGGTGGGCGAAAATAGATATTGATGTAAAAGAATTTTTTGAGTGTTGTGAAATTTTTCAGGCTACTGTTGTTGTTCAAAAGAAAAAGTTGTTGTTTTGTACTTATCCTTTTGTAAGAGTACACTTAGATTTTTTATTTTGAAGGCAAGACTCTTCTTTTAGATGTAGATGTATTTAGTGGTTGGGTGTCAAATCGCCCAAAACCGAATCGCCCAAAACCGAATCGCCCAAAACTTAAAAATGTCACATCGCCCAAAAATTTTGGGCGATTGGACATTACATTGTTGTATAAATGAAGAAAAATGCCAAATCGCCCAAAAATAATTTTTTGGCGATTTATCATAATGTCCTAAGAATGGTGTAAGTTTTTATAATTTTTATTTATTATTTCTTAGGTATTTCCATTTATGTTCATATTAATGAACAAAAAAACGACTAAGTCGTATAAACATTTGTTCGATTATATTGAACATAATATTTTTCAATTTGAGCCCGCAAGCTTTTTAACTGACTACGAATTTGGGTTGAGAAGTGCGTTAAGGCAAGTTTATCCTAACGCTAGTTTTCATGGTTGTTGGTTCCACTACTGTCAGGCTCTTCGGCGAAACCTGACAACAAAAAATAAAAAGCTGGCGCAATTAGTGAGGTCCAACCAAAAAGTTTCAATATTGTTTCACAAATATGAAATGAAATAGCGCTTCCAGAAATGCTCATTAGAGCTCTTGATTTCGACCGGGTACCCGGTACACTGACCGGGTACCCGGGTAACTAAATTTCCGGGTATTACCCGGGTAGCCGGGTACCCGGGTACCCGCACGTGTTGGGTACCCAGGTACCCGAAACATGATCGGGTACCCGGGTACCCGACACATTGCCGGGTACCCGTCAGGTGTCGGGTACCCGGGAATTTGTGTAATTGGTCCCAATGAACCATCATAACTCAGATGGGAGATGAAAAAATAACAATAACAACAGGGTGCTTCTTAAAGTACAGGTAGAAATAAAGAAAGTCGTTTTCACAAAATTATTTTCTATTAGGGTGGTGCAAAATTTTTTTTGTCGTTTTCAAAAAAATATTTTGTATTAGGGTGGTGCAAAAAATTTTTTTTTGTCGTTTTCAAAAAAATATTTTGTATTAGAGTGGTGCAAACATTTTTTTTGTCGGTTTCAAAAAAAAAAAATTATTAGAGTGGTGCAAAAAAAAATTTTTTTTCGTTTTCAATATAAATTCAAAGTGTAACTTTACAAAAGCTGAAAAACACATTTTTCACATATGTGACACGTTTTATTTGGCCGCCATCTTGTTTTTTATGAAAATTTAGATTTTCGCATATAACTCGCGTAGTTTTGATTCTAGAAGAAAAAGTTATAGACAATAACTTTTTTCGATAACTGCTTTTGTTTAAGAGTTACAGTACATTTTGTACTGAGGAAGCGTCAAAAAATTGAATTTTCAACAAAATGTACTATAACTCTTAAACAAAAGCAGTTATCGAAAAAATTTATTTAACATTTTTTGTAGAAAATTTATTGTTTTAAAAGTTTTGTCTGTAACTTTTTCTTCTAGAATCAAAACTACGCAAGTTATATGCGAAAATCTAAATTTTCATAAAAAACAAGATGGTGGCCAAATAAAACGTGTCACATATGTGAAAAATGTGTTTTTCAGCTTGTGTAAAGTTACACTTTGAATTTATATTGAAAACGAAAAAAAAAAATTTTTTTCACCACCCTAATAATTTTTTTTTTTTGAAACCGACAAAAATAATGTTTGCACCATCCTAATAGAAAATAATTTTGTGAAAACGACTGAGGAAACTGTACCTAAAAACAGTGCAAACCTAAAAGTTAATTTTATATTAATAAAACCAAACGATTTGTTTTTGTATGTTTATATTTAATTTATTTGTTGAGAGTGATGTGCACTCTTCGGCTGTGGGTAACTGACTGCCTGACTGCTTCGTTGACGCTTCACAAAACGAAGAGCAGTTATTTCTTCTTAGGAATATACGAGTACATAATATAAGTAATCATGCCACTTTATGCTAGCGGCTTATTATATACTTTATGAGAATGGAGTGACGAAAAGTTACGTTAGTTATATTTATGTACGAGTATATGCTTATAGAGTACAGTGGAGTAGAAAAGTTTCACTACAATACTCCCCTTCGGCAAAAAAAAAATGACAAACTAATTACGAAGATTGAAATGGACACGTCGTATTGGAGTTGATGTATTTGTGCCTGATAAATCCGTGCTTGGCCGAAATGATGATGATGTATATCCAGATTGACCAGGTTGCGTTGATTCCAGAGTTGTCGAAACAGTAGGCTCCTCTACGACGGTGTTGTTTGTTGTATCGTTCATGGTAAACACAGGTTTCAATCGATCGATGGACACAGTTGATGATCGGCCAGAAATATCCACGACGAAGTATTTCTCATGTCGTGAAATGACACGATAGGGGCCTTCGTATGGTGAAGAGAAAGCACTGTGCGATGCATCTAGGCGGATGAGTACATGTGAGCAGGTACCAAGTTCCTTGAACACGAATACTTTTCGTTGACCATGACGTGAGGCAGGAACAGGTGCAAGATTTGCAAATTGCGTCCTCAGACGTTCAGCTATATCTTGGGGCGATAAACTATTAGTTGGAGATGGCACAAGGAACTCACCAGGTAATTTTAGAGGTTCTCCGAAAACGATGTCAGCTGCGGTACACTTCAAATCATCCTTCCAAGCTGTTCGTATGCCCAACAATACTATTGGCAGGGTGTCTATCCAGGAGGAACTTTCATGGCATCGAATCGCTGCCTTAAGTTGTCGGTGGAGGCGCTCGACCATACCATTAGACTGTGGGTGAAATGATGTCGTGTGGATGTGCTTGCTGCCTAGTAGTTTACTGAGAGCATTGAACAGCTGACTCTCAAATTGAACTCCCTGGTCGGTTGTTATACGAAGTGGCACACCATAACGGCATATCCAACCCGCAAATAATTTTCGAGCCACACATTCAGCTCCGGTGTCCTCCAATGGAAAAGCTTCAGGGAAACGTGAGAAGCGGTCGATAATTGTAAGGCAGTAGCGGTATCCTCTCGATGGTGTATATGGTCCTATTATGTCGACGTGTATGTGTTCAAACCTACGGGTACGTCCACCCGGAAAGTCGTTGATTGGTGAAACCACATGTCGCGAAATTTTATTGCGTTGACACGCCAGGCAAGCACGAGACCATCGACGGCAATCTTTCTTCAGGCCAGGCCACACATAGCGCTGCGAGACAAGCTTAACAGATGCATTCACTCCAGGATGGCTTATACTATGGAGAGAAGAAAAAACTTTTTGGCGTAGCTCAATGGGCACAAAAGGGCGCGCTAATTGGCCGTTGATGTCACAATATATGGGCAGGTTGCATTCTGGAATACTCACAGGTCGAAGGCACAATGAATCGCCTGTTGGATTTTGAAGATGTTGCTGAGTTTCTTCATCGGCTGCCTGGGCTTGGGCAACTTCATTGGCGGAGACAGCGGTGGCGATGGATTCAACACGTGACAGGGCATCAGCGACAACATTATCCTTGCCTGATACGTGTTTGATGTCGGTCGAATATTGTCCAATTAAATCCAGTCGTCGAAACTGCCAAGGAGTAGCCCTGTCTGGGTCCTGTGAGAAAGCGTGCAAGAGCGGTTTATGATCTGTGTAAATTGTTATGTGGCGTCCTTCCAAAAGGTGCTTAAATTTTCGCACAGCTGCATACACCGCATGTAGTTCCATGTCGTATGGGCTTCGTTTTCTCAGAGATGGTTGCATTTTCTGACTGTAAAATGCTAGAGGCTCCCAAACAGTGTTTCGTAGTTGCTGAAGCACTGCACCTACAGCAATCTGAGAGGCATCTGTAAAAATAGCCCAAGGTAAACTTGTATCTGGGTAAACAAGCAGTGTACTATTTCGAAGTTGCTCTTTACAAGCTTTGAAAGCTTCATCTCGTTCTAAGGTCCAATCGATTCGGTCTGAACTCTTGACACAGCCTTGGAGACACTCATGAAGAGGAGACTGGAATGTGGCTGCGTTTTTCTGAAATTTACGGTAAAAATTAATTATACCAAGAAACTCACGCAGCTGCTTGACAGTCTCTGGGCGATTGAAGTTGATGATAGCTTCTACCCTTTCAGGTGGAGGGCGAATGCCGTCTGCTGACACATGGTATCCGAGAAAATTAACCGCGGATTGACCAAAGAAACACTTTGCTGTGTTGACCACAACGCCGAATTGTGATAGTCGACCGAAGAGAATTCGGAGATGATTTTGGTGTTCTTTGTCGTCCTTGGAGGCCACCAAAATGTCATCGATGTATGGGAATACAAAGTCGAGTTCCTTTGTCACCTCATCGATAAACCTTTGGAAGGTTTGTGCCGCATTTCGAAGTCCAAAAGTCATATAAGGGAATTCGAAAAGGCCAAACGGTGTGATGATCGCCGTTTTAGAGATGTCATCTGGGGCGACAGGGATCTGGTTGAAAGCACGAACCAAATCAACTGTAGAAAATACCTTTTTTCCTGCAAGATTTGATGTGAAGTCTTCAAGAACTCGAATCGGATAGCGGTCGGGCACGGTCCGTGCGTTGAGTTGTCGAAAGTCACCACATGCTCGCCAATCACCACTCTTTTTAGGCACTAAGTGGAGGGGTGATGACCATGGGCTTGTTGAACGGCGTGCAATACCAAGCTTCAACATCTTCTCGAACTCATGTTTGGCTATGGCTAATCGATCTGGAGCGAGACGGCGTGCCTTACTTGCAAGCGGAGGACCAGGTGTTGTGGTGATGTAATGCTGAGTTGCGTGCTTGGATGGCTTGCAGATTCCATCAGGTTTTGTGATGCTAGGAAATTCCGAGAGAATGCGCAGCCAGGATGACATATTTGGAAGCACCTTGATTGTTGAAATGCCTGCTATGGAACACGAAGCGCAGGCAACTGAAAGTCCGGTTGTTGAATCTAGCAGGCGATTGTTTTTTAGATCTGGAAGCAAACCAAAATGACCAAGAAAGTCGGCGCCTATGATTGGTTTTTCGATGTCCGCCACTACAAAGCGCCAAGTAAAGTTTCGACGCAGGCCAAAATCAAGTGCGAGCAGAATGCATCCAAAGGTCTGGATTTGGGATCCATTTGCTGCGAAAAGACAATAACTGGTTTCAGTTTGACGGCTTGATGTTAACTTTCTTGGATAGACGCAAAGATCAGCGCCAGTGTCCACGAGGAAGCGGACTTTGGTAGCGCTATCTGATACGAAGAGACGGTGTGAGTTGAGGGCAAAGTCGTGTACCGCCATTAGCGACTCCCTGTTCCGTTTCCCTGGAAAGAACATGGATTGCGGCAATTCTTTGCAAGCTCTCCCCATGTGGCATGGTACCAGCAAAGACCGTTAGCTGATGTCGGTTGCGAACGGAATCTTGAACGGGATGTTGAACGGGACCGTGAACGACTTTGCACCTGTGGACGTTCATGGGTTGAATTTTTAATTGAACTTACCAGCTCACAGACGACTTCTTCAAGCTTTAGTAATCGGGGCTCCAGAGGTGTTGCACAAACATTAACGGCTGCCAGATTATTTGAACCTGAAATCTCCATTATGTGGTCGGCAAGTGTGGACAGTTTTTCCAGTGGAATGTCTTGCTGTGTCGCTAAAATTGTTTGAACTGCTGGTGGGAGTCTACTCAACCACTTGGTTCGAAGAATATTGTCGGGAAGATTTTCCACGAGGCTTTTCAGATGGCGCAAAAATTGCGATGGTTTGCGGTCACCCAAAATCTCTTTGTCGAGTAGCTGATGAAGTCTTGTTTCCTGCGATGACGTTAACCTATCGACGAGCGCTGCCTTCAATTTTGCGTACGGAGTCTCAGTAGGTGGCCGCAAAATAATGTCTTGCACCTCAGCTGCTGCCTGTGCATCTAAGTGGGATGACGCAAAGAAGTATTTTGTGGTTTCGTCGGTGATATTGGCAAGATGAAATTGGCCTTCAAGCTGAGCAAACCACAATGCAGGGCGATCGGCACTGAAAACAGGCGGACGAACCATAAAGCGCTGAATCGGTGACGTGGTGTCGGGCACATTATTTCCAGGCATAGCTCCTTATTAATTTATTTTTTAGGGTCACCAAATGAGGAAACTGTACCTAAAAACAGTGCAAACCTAAAAGTTAATTTTATATTAATAAAACCAAACGATTTGTTTTTGTATGTTTATATTTAATTTATTTGTTGAGAGTGATGTGCACTCTTCGGCTGTGGGTAACTGACTGCCTGACTGCTTCGTTGACGCTTCACAAAACGAAGAGCAGTTATTTCTTCTTAGGAATATACGAGTACATAATATAAGTAATCATGCCACTTTATGCTAGCGGCTTATTATATACTTTATGAGAATGGAGTGACGAAAAGTTACGTTAGTTATATTTATGTACGAGTATATGCTTATAGAGTACAGTGGAGTAGAAAAGTTTCACTACACGACTTTCTTTATTTCTACCTGTACTTTAAGAAGCACCCTGTTGTTATTGTTATTTTTTCATCTCCCATCTGAGTTATGATGGTTCATTGGGACCAATTACACAAATTACCGGGTACCCGACACCTGACGGGTACCCGATCATGTTTCGGGTACCCGGGTACCCGACACGTGCGGGTACCCGGAATGTCCGGGTACCCGGGTATCAAGAGCTCTAATGCTCATCAGTTTGCTCTTGAACCCAATTTCGGTCGTACTGTCAAGTATAGGGATTCGTTCTTTAGCTGTACTACGCGAATGTGGAATTCCCTTCCACGCTCTGTCTTTCCTTCTCATTGTGATTTACTGAAATTTAAGACTAATGTTCACCGACATCTCCTTTCACATCCCCTCCAACTTACCTAAAGCTCATATGTAGGCATAAACTCGTATGTATATAAAAAGTTGGTAATACTCGTACATGTAAATACATACATATCTGTATGCAGACATATGTATAAAGAAAAAAATAAAATAGGAACTGACACAAATACTGAAAAAAATTGTTTTTTTTTATATTTTGGTCTAATTGCAATAAATATTTTGGGCGATTTGTTAGAAGAACCCTAAGTTAGTATTTTTGGATTGAGACAAAACGCCCATTTCTACTTTGGGCGATTTGACATTTTTCTTTTTTGGGCGATTTGTCATAGTGTCAAATCGACAAAAAATTTTGGGCGATGCGACATTTTTCAGATTTGGGCGATTTGACACAGGGCCAACTAAAATTGCCGAAACACCAATTCGCCCAAAATTATTTTTTTGGGCATTTTGACATTATGTCAAATCGCCCAAAAAGTTGAAATGTCAAATCGCCCAAAAAAGTTTTTGGGTGATTTGACATTTTTTCGCTTTTTTGCATTTTGGGCGATTCGGTTTTGGCGATTTGACACCCAACCGTGTTTAGTAGCTAATTGATTGTTGTAACAATGAATGGAACCTCTGCCAACAACTTAATCGATAAACTTATACTCATAATTTATTTTCAATTTTGGGATTCCCTGCTGAGATTGTCACTGACAATGGACCCCTTTTACATCTATTAAATTTAAAAGTTTTTGAACAAAATCAAATTAACTCATAGTCCATTTTATCGTCCACAATCAAACGGGGCAGCGGAAAGACACGTGCGAATAGTAAAAAGCATTTTTAAAAAGTTTTCGTTGAACTCGAAAGCAGGTTTAGCAAGAGGTCGATTTAATTTTATTTAATCATCGAAACACTCCAAATTCGGTGTCCAATGGAACTCCATCTGATCTAGTTTTTTCTTACAAGCCTAACATTTTAGTTGACAATTTATGAAAAAGTAATTCTGATAATCGAAACAGAAAAATTTATTTAATGTATAAAAAACCAAAATCTATAAAGTAGCTATAAGACTTTGGAAAAAAATTATTTCAAAAAATATAAAGTGGTGGAAGATTGTTTATATAAAAACCACTTAAATGAATTTAAAAAGTGGATACCTTGTGCAGTAAAGAAAATCTAAAGTACTGTAAAAATTTGTTTTCCAAATAAAGTAGTTCATGTTAATCAATTAAAAAAAAATAAATAAAAAACCGAAGTTTAGTTATTTGTACACAAACATTCCTAAGTCTTATGAAATAATAAAAAATTTAGATATTAAACAAAGAGTACCTATATACTTTATTGAGTTGAAAATAGTAATTTCATGTGAAAATAAAACCTTATTTTTATTTTCTCCTTTTTTTAACCTTTAGATATTAGAACAAGAGGAACAATAAATAAGTGCATCAATGCATTTCAAAATTACATATTTCTACGTATCATATATAGATCATTTAAATAGCTCGTTCTACTAGATAAATAATTATTTTTCTTTGCATTTTCATGGTTTCTTGGAGTTAGTTCTGTTTACTTAATTGAGGCCAATTTGGCCGTACGTCACTTTAAGCTTTGTTCTTGTATTTTTGGGCAATGTGTTCTCTTCTCCTGAGACCCACTGCTTGGGCAGGTCCAAGGCCGTATTCACAGGGGTTTGAACCCCCCCCCCCCCCCGAAGTCCTTTATCAATTTTGTTTTTCAAATATCGAAAAATATTAAATCATTCACTATCCACACCATAATTGGAATTTGAATTTTTCAACACTTTAATCTAGGTGAAATATGAAATTTCTAGGAATTCATGTTGAATAAAATAAAGTACCTATTATTTGTTGAACACTGACTTGTGTATAATTATAATAGTGATTGTTTTTATCAAAAGACAATAACTATAATGTTCACATCAAAAGACAACCAAATACATATTTTTTTTAAATTGAAAAGAATAAAATGCAAACGAAAAGCCTCTATCAGAGAAGCAGCTTGGAAAGTGGGCGGCAGAAAAACGTTGACGTTCTTCAAGAAGAAAGTGACTTACAATCCGATAATTTATTCTTTTGGTTTTAACAAAAACTTTGATTTGGACTGCAAGCCTTTCCAAAAGGAGTAGAGACCAATTCTGAAGAAAATAATAGAAGCAAACATATTGCTGAATTCAAAGATATCTTTGACGATGCGCATGGCCTTCTAAATATTGTGAATGAAAATAAAACTTTAAAAACTCCACGAACAGCATTGAGGCAGCAACACCGAGCCAATGTAAACACCTCAGATCCTGAAAATTATTTTAGGATAGTTGTTATGATTCCTCTACTAGATGATTTCATAACTCAGCTTAAAATGCGGTTTGAGAACCATAAGTCTGTCCTATCATCACTGTATATTTTGATACCTTCAGTACTTGGGAAAAGTGAAGAAAAATTAAACGCATAAAACTTCCAATTTTATAAAAGATTTTTGGATTGGGACACGTTTAAGGCTGAGTTTATGATCTGGAAGATAAAATGTCATGAACAGGAAGAAAGCCAACGTTCAAAGACAGCTATAACAGCTCTTGGAGACTGCAGTAAGGATATTTTCCCCAATATACATAAACTTTTAAAAATTTTGGCAACTTTACCAGTATCAACATTCTCTCCTGAAAGAACGTTTTCGACGCTGAAACGACTGAAAACATTTTTAAGAAATTCCACGGGTGAAGAACGGTTAACTGGATTAGCGTTAATGTCAATTCATCGACATATCGAAATCAATACCGACGAAGTGATTGATGTTTTTGGAGTAAAAAAGGCCAGGCGATTAGATATACTTACGTAAAATAATGTTAATTTTTGCTTACTCTTTGTTGTTCCTTCTTTAACCTATTTTACCTTTTTCCGTTACATGTACATACGGTGTCACGCCAACCTATCATACCCAAGCCATTATCTCGCAACTGGTCACAAGCCAACTTATAACAACTCAACCCGCCACAGGGTATAACTGAACATAGGACAAGTGAACATGGACCGATTTTAACCAAAATTTCATCATGGGGTATGATAATGGCTTCCTTTCAAACATTTTTTTTTGGTAGGAAATTAGGAACCTCCCCATTTGTTTGCTATTACTTATTATGAATTGGGATAGGAAAACACTTAGTTTTTTTTAGGATTTATTTGTAGGTATTTTATTCCTAAAATTATTCGATACTGGTTATATTTTAACTAGGTAAATTTAATTAATTTTATTTAAAGTAAGTTCTAAAAGCTTCGGTTTCAATTGAACGATTAGGTAGATATTACGTTTGTGGTCAATAAACAAACAACAGGTAATTCAGATAGGAAATGTGGGTAGTTTTTTTTTTCAATGCATATAAGAGTGCAAATTAAAAATCTACTTTACTATCTATTTCAGAAATTCATTTAAAGTAAGAGATTGGCAGAAAGGATGTAAAGTGGTAGAAATACCAACAACAGAATGACAACAGAGTGTTTCAAAACAAAACTTCAAAAAAATACTAAACAGAAAAACTAGAAATAGAAAAAATAATTTAAAAAAATTGCATTTTCAACAAAGCTAAGTAAATTTAATATTAGGTAATTGAAACAGTAGATTATTAAAATATAAAAAGTCGTGCATAGAAATAATAAAAGATGAACAGAAATTCACAACTAGATTTATGAAAGCTCTTTGAAAAAATTCACAACATTTGTAAACCAAGGTAATGTTTTCTAAAAACAAAATATACAATTAAAGATAAGTGTAGACCAAATCGGCATTTAAAAAAATTTTCGTTCATTCTTGGAATTAAAATAAATTCATTTTCATTTTTTTAGATCACTTTAAGAACCTACCTACCTACCTACATGTGCATCTTTGTTTTATGTACTTATAAAAATAAGTGGTTATTTATTTGCAACTCAATAAAAGATATTTTATTCAAATTAGTTAATAATGTATAGGTAGGTACCTACCTACAAAGTTTTGAGTCAAAACCTGGGCTGAACAATATGATAAGAAATAAAGTCTTAAAAAAATATATTCAAAATTATCTTTTATCGTTTTTCCTGCTGGATTTATAGGTATTCACATTTACATTGAAATTGTTCTTAAATTTTTCTAGAATATGTGAGCTAAATATACCTACTACCACAATTTTTTTATTTTTTTTAATAACCTACCTATTTATTCGATCCTAAAACATTGTATCTCAACATTTTAGAGGAGGGTTAGGTTAGGGCAGTAAATAGGTGGTAATTTTTTTTTAATTCTGCAAATTTTCATCAACTTTTGAATTTTTACTGAAAAGAATCAGATTGATTTTAAATTGCATTAGCTTTTAAGTAGCTATAAAACTTTTGATCGTTTTGGATTTTTTTTTTCATGAAATTTCCTCATTAATTATTGACCTCAATCATATAGATCCGACCAAAAAAAAACTATTTTAATTTTGAAAACACACCACCATTGTCGCTCCGGCCCTGAACAATTATTTTTTTTTTTCTTATTTCCATATATTTTTAACCGAGATGTTGAATTCGAACCAAACAATGAGGTCTTTTTTGTAATTGTTTCCGTATTAAAAAGTAGCAACTTCATACTGTATTTTAGTACAGAAATGTTTTATAGACGGTACCACTGGCAAAGAAACAAGTTTGAAGATGGAAACAAAACGCGAACGACTTAGGCATGATTTTTTATCTCTTTCTGACCAAATGATTCTTGCCAAATTGAAATAAGGAAGTGGATGTGTATTTATGTATGCATATTTGACTTTAGTTGAAGAGTAGTACACTCCCTAAGAATAAAAGGCTAATGAAAGCTGAAAGAGGATGCACTCTTGACCGAATTTGTGTTTTTAGATAGGGTTCGATTAATTTCCGTTAGATAAAGGTAGGCATCTTTAAACGATTTAATTATTTAATTTACCCATTGGCCAACAAGTAGAAATAGAGAAAAAAACATCAATTATTTTGATAACACATTTGTTACGTGAGAGAAAGGAAGAGCATCCGTGAAAGCCTATGGAGTGAGAATGGTGATGGCTTTTGAAACAAATAAAAAAATGGGGTCGCTGGGGTTGCAAACTAAGGCTGCTGGACCTTATAGCTAAGGCGGGGATAAAAGGGGTCGACCACAATTAAGATAAATTCAAAGTTTGTAAAACATTTAAAATCAAAAAGTCTTCGTTTCAAATACCTATTTCTTTATACCTACTAAAATATAAATATATATATTGTATACCTACCTATGTTGAATGTTTAATGTTTATTAATGTTTACCTACATACCTACACCTATTTTTATATTCGTCGAAAATTTGATTAAAATAGATAAGTACCTATATTGTTTTTGCTCTTCATCTGCACTTAAAGTTTGATTATACCTATGTAGGTATTCTGAAATTAATTTAATAAGTCTTTCATCGCGTTGACAATTTTTATTTTACACCGTATTGGTAGATAGTCTTCATCTAAATTCTAAATAGACGGGTCTTTATCGAAGAATTGACAATTAATTTCAAATCTTCTCCGAAAATTTTTATAGATTCCGGACTGATAAAAAAGTCTTTACTAAAATTCCAGGTAGGTAACCTATGTAGGTATACCTAGGTAAACAAAAGCATTCAATCTAAAAATGTAAGTTTGATATTGAACTATGCTTTAAATTTCTTTCTTTTATGCATTAAACAATATTCCATTTTGTTTTCGTTTTTTCTGAAATTTATAAATAACTGTCGACAATCTTATTAAGTATGTACCTACCTAATTTAAAAAAATAAAAAATTGCAAAATATACCGTTAACACCTTTAATTTAATTTATTTTTGTACACAAAAGCTTCAAATGATCAAAAAGTGAAAGATAAATCATATTTATTGTTGTTTTTAACTGGGTAATTTTTTTAATGAAATAGGTATGAAAATATTTTTTTATATTATAGAGGTAGGTAGGTACCTCACTTACATTATACTTAAGGCCTGTGCTAACTTAAGTTTTGTCCATTAACTATTACGCCCTCACGATTTTTTTTTAGTTAAACTAATAAAAAACTCTATAAAACCTACATCTTGAATGGGAAATTTCAAGTGCTCAGCGGCACGTGTTAACGTTAATATATTTCAATGAAATTATGCACAGATTTTATTTATTATCCTTAATGTTCGATAGCTCGATAGAAAAAAAAAGTAGAAAATAAGTAATTGATTAAATAAAATCAAGAAAAATATTAATGTAAAAAAAAAATTTAATTTTATTGAACATTAAGTACTTAGGTAGGTATATTAAAAAGAGAAGAAAGGAAAACGATCTGTTAACGAGCCGGTATGCTGCAAAAGTGAAAGAAGGTAGAGAGAATATTTCACGTTTAAGTTATTGATTTCTTATGAAGCTGAAGATCGCTGCATTTTTTTTCTTTTTTTTTCTTTTAGAGTTGCAGCTCTCGAAATTTTATCCCGTTATATTTGTTTTTAATGGGGTTTTAAACTTTTCAGATTATTTTTTTGTTTAGACGTGCAGATAGACGAAACTAACGGTAAAAATAAAAAACAAAAATTGTATCGTGAAGAGCGTCTTTTACTCTAGAGGCGATGTTCCTTATTTTTTTTTTTTTTTTTACTAAGCGTTTTTAATTACGAAACATAAAAACAAAACTCACAAAACTTTATACCGTTATAACTTCGGATCACCTAACGGTACCAAAAAAAAAGTACATAGAAAAATTAGATTTTTTCAACTCTAAAGGCGATGTTTTTTATTTTTTTAAAATTCATGTTCTAAAGCCATTAATTTGCATTACAACAAATTATAATAAAGAACAAAAAAAAAATAAAAATATGAACTGCATAGTGCATATACTAAAGGGTATAAGCCTTGGATTTATATGACAACAATATTGTTCTGTTTTTTTTCTTTTTGTTTCGTTATTTGTTATTTTATAAACTTATTTACATATTTTTTATTAATTTATTTATATATATATATATTTATCATATAATAATTAGCTATAATTATTTATATTTATTTTTATTCTAGTCAAATCATTCCTTGTGTAATAGGAATTTTTATTTAAATAGAAATTAAAAATCTGTTTGTGTCAAAATTATGCAATAATTATCATTGTTAAAAAAATTTTTTTTTTTCTTTTTCATGTGAAGGTTTTTTTTTCGTATTTCCTTCAGTAAAATTTATTAACTTTGTATAAAATTCTTCATTTAACTTTAAGATAATGTTTCAGTTGAAAGATAAATAATATCAAATCTCTGAATGTAAAACGTGCAGTCACAGGCTTTTATAACAATTATCACGAAATAAATATCTATCTATCTATCTATCTATCTAGGCTTAAATGCTTGAATCAAATAGAACAGAACAAGCCTAACATGTTATAAACGCATCGAATACTTACACCGAATGTACCGAGTAACCGAGTATAAAATCAAATACTTATACACTAGTTTTTTTCTCTTCTAAGCTTTACTTCTTAAATGGTAGTTGGTCGCAGCAACGAACCGGAAAAATATTTCTAATTCAATTCTAGTGTAGGTATTTATGATTTAAACTTATTTTATGATTATGACGCTTGTATGGCACGTAAAATTTTAAATGAGATATCAAAAAATAGGATTTTTTACACAGATGCGATAGGTATGTATATATGAAAAATTTAACGCACTTCATTCAAGCAATAAAGAGTTGTGTGGTTTTTAATCGATTCTATGCAAATAACGGTACTTGGTGATTTTTTTATAATTTTAAGTCTTTTTTTATTATTTTTTATAGAATAAATTACATGTTGTGTCAAAATTTCAGATTTTTATGCCAACACGTTTATAAAATATTAAAAAAAAACTTGAAAAAACAGTTCAAAAACGTTAGAAAATTCAAAACGATTAGCTTAATAACTGCGCTTAACGGTAGCATAGAGTTTGAAATTTTTATCAAAAAACTAGAATTCGGCATTTTATGAGCTGTTAGAATTTCAGATTTCTCGTAAGTATATGTAGCTATAAGAAATTAAAAAAAAAATAAAAAACAACTAAAAATCAATGAAAACATTTACAAATATATAAATTTAAATTAAATTAATTTGTTGTATTTAATTCGGTGTATTCGATGTGTTCGATATATACTCGCTGTATTCGATGCATTTCAGAAAAAAATCAAATGGTGTATTCGTTTCAAGTAAATAGGTACACGATTCTATTGTTTTGGTTTGAGTTGATGATTCATTTGATTTGTTTTGAAAGATGAGAATGCAGTGAATAGTGTATTTGAAAAAATATAGAACGGCTTGGAAGTGGATTCAAGCCATTCATTGCAGATGTTTAATATCTAGGTATGCAGGTACAAATTTAAAATTTTAAAATAAACCCTGCTCGGTATGTGCATAATGTTTATCCAATCCATGTATAAGTTCGTTCACTCGTCAAACCGAAAATTTGTCTAAAATGCGTCCTCATGAAACGTAGACAAAACGTTAGTTTGCATACCCCTGACGACAAAAATACCTACCAAGGTGCCTCCCCACTAAAAAAAATTGTTTTGTTTTAATTTTATCCCTTAGAAGGTTTTATAATAGAATCCATAAAACACAATGGATTCCACTAGCTCACATATTACAATATCTACCAATCAAAAACTTCACTGAGCAACACCAAAATTTAAAACCATTTTGTTCTCCTTCCGCATCGTATCATATATCGTGACCTACCATAACGCTACGGTTCCATTGCTAAACACCATATTAAATGTACAGATTCGGAAACCATTTTATTTTTCTTCTCTTTTTGCATATCTTGACCTACCCTCACACTACGGCTTCAAATGTAATCCATTAGGATATTTAATCCCTCCTACTCACACTATTTCAGAAGGTTCGATGCAACCATGATCAGATCTCGTTACCAACATTCCTATGATCAGTTGTACCCGTGATGACTTATAAATCATTTTGTTGATTCCCCAGTTTACAGGAACAGACTTATCAGAACAACTAATTGAACCTATACCGAACAAACAAAAAAGTCCCTGCTCACGAAAGAAAAAATCATCCTTGTAGATAGAAACACAAATATATATTATAGTGCAGTAAAAGATGATCTTAAAACTAATTTAATAGAGATCAAGGATAATTGTATTAAAAATATAATTAAAAGGAAGAAGCTAATTGTGGCATGCAGATTCAAGAGAAATTAGAAATAAGTGAAATCACTTAAGGAATAATTGTTACGAAAAATATTAAAAATACATATATTGTTCAAAATTGTAATGATCTGAAAATTAATATTGAAGGAAATAAACTTATCAAAATAGAAAATTGTAAAATAAATATTAATAACTTAATGTTTGAAAATCTAGAAAAAAAAGATCCATGATCACATAATCCTCCCTAAATTTCTTACAAAAATTAAAGAAAATGTTACATTGTATAATTTAAATTTAGAAGAACTTTATACGAATAACATAAAAATAAAAATAAAATTAATTGTATTCAATATCAAAACCACGTGAAACATATTACAACATGGAGCATTCAAACTATAAATCTATTAATGTTAATAATTATAATTAATTGTAATAATTTTTAAGAAAAAATAATCAAAAGATGTAAAAATTATGGTTAAAAATACTTCGTCGGAGCCTCAGACAAATACGGTGGGAGTTATAGCATCAACAATAACTCCTTTCATAAACATAATTTGATTATTAATAACAAAATATGCACTTTTGCGTATTTTGTGTCAATTTCATAATTCAATATCACTTTCATAATTCATAAGAAAAGATAATTAACAACAAGTATGCACTTTGCATATTTTGTGTCAATTCACAAGAAAACAATAAAATAACAAAATATACACTTTGCATATTTTGTTTCACAATTTGTAATAAAAGACAATTATGTAATTGCAAAATATGCACTATACATATTTTATGTTGCTCTGAATGTATTAGACATAAACTGCAAGGTATGCACTCTGCATATCTGGTAATAATAATATTATTTTTCTAAGTCCAGTTCTCTCTTTATCGTTGTTCGAGTCAGTTCGTTGTTCTTCAAATTTTTTTTTTGTTAAATAAAGATTTTGTTTATTCGTAATAAATGATTTGTGTTTTAATTAAAATCCCTTTTCTGTTAAACTCAGCGAAGATCTCAGCACACATACCTTCGGGTGTTGTCTGGCACGATGCACGAATGTTGAAGCCAAGAAGAATTGTGTACATTTAAATCGCCCGTAATAACGATTTCAGTGTGAGGATCAAGGAAACAATATTTTGGATGGAGTCAGACAGAGCATCAAATTCGCGAGAAGTTGAAACTCTGTCCAAATTGGGGCTTCGATAAAGAAAACAATAATGTATGATGTGCCTGCTTACCGAGAACTTGAACCACAAGAAGTTAAACAAGGGGTTGGTACTAGGACCTTATTGTGGTTGAAACTGGTAAGCAACATCATTTCTTACGTAGATGGCGAGACCATGGTGGGGAATGAATAATGGCACTAAGTTATACCCATGAATTTGAAATTCAGCAGGATCAGTAGTTTCACCTACTTGGGTTTCACTTAGTGCCAAAACAGCTGGCCTGTTCATAATAAAATAGGCATACAATGCAAGGAAATTCGCTCTAAGCCCACGAATATTACAATTAATAGTCAACTCTAAAATTTCCAATCATTGTGATATAAAAAGAAAAAAAGACTAAAACAGACGACAGTTGCCTTCTATAGAGATCGGAACGGGAGCGACAATTTCAATTACAAGTGCAAAAGAATATTTAGATAAGTTTCAAAATTGTAAAATAGAAAAAAACATCTTAATCTCTGTTCAGTCACAGGTTCTAGGTTACGTGAGCTTGGTAGTTTGGAAGTTGAAGTGAGTTTCGGAGGTCTCAAATGGGAGTTGCCAATTATTGTTGTTGTTGGAGATGCGCCGCAAAAAAGTCTTATGGGACGAACGTTGAATGATGACAACAGTTTCGTGAATCAAATACTAGTATTTGTAGTGTAAGTAACCACAATTTTTAAGTAAAATTAAGCCTAGTTTCTCTAATATAACTGAACCTCAATTAGTCCATCCGATTGTGGGGTATGAGGCAAAAATAGTGTTGAAAAGTGATCAAACATGGCGCTTATCAGGTACCATATATGTAAGTTGCGCGAAAAAGTAGAGATTGAGTTGACAAGACTATAGTCAACGACCTAGTTTTAGTTCCTGTCGAGTACAGCCAGTGGGTGAGCCCCATTTTAGCGAATTATGTACTCTTTCACAAGCAGAAAGAAACTATTCCCAGTTGCAACGCGAGGCACTGGCCATCATCTTCGCAATAGACAAATTCCAGAACTATTTGTATGGTGACGAATTTACTATTTTCACAAATAACCAGGCCCTACATTAGATTTTTCACCAAAGTAAGGGAAATTCTACAGTTGCTGTTGTCAGATTACACAGGTGGGCCATTTTTCTTTCCCAGTAGATATAACTATAAAATATCATTCGGAAGATGTTCCAAAATTTGGCATGTCGATTGCCTTTCAAGGTTTCCATTGGGTGTAGGCTCAAATATCGGAGAGACACCAATTAATTATTTTCATGTTGAAGATAATTTAGTGAATACAGAAACCATATGTGATAGTACTCAACAAGATAATGTTTTAAAAAGTGTTTTGGAGTATTTGCGATTAGGCTGGCCAAATAATATACCAAATGAAATAAAACCTTTTTTTAAAAATAAAACTAGTTTATGTACGGATGGTTGTGTACTGTATGGGCACAGAGTTGTTGTTGCAAACTCTTTGCGAAAGAGTGTTCTCGAGTTGATTTCTATGATGGCCAGCCATTGATTATTATTCAATTATTCGTGAAAATTTGTGAAGCATGTGAAAAAACACAAAACTTTCCGCGAGAAAAAGTTGAAACCAAATGGGCATCATCGGAATTTTATTTTGATCGTGTACATTTAGATGTTTTCTTCTTTGGTGGGGAAACTTTTTTAATCATTCAAAATACTGCGATGTGAGGTTGATGAACACAACTATGATTTAGTCATTAATGAGTTGTCTAAATTATTTTTAATTTTTGGTTATCCGCGTCGTATTGTCACGGATAATGGACCGCCTTTTAATTCTAATGTATACTTGCTAAATTCTGTAACTGTACAGGTATTGATCTGATAAAATCCCCCCATACCAGCCACAATCGAATGGATTAGCAGAACGGAGTATGCAGACAGTCAAAGCAGTTTTAAGAAAGTAATGCTTGGAACAAAACATGTCGTTAGTAGATAAGGTAAATGAAATTCTTTTTAATAACCGTAAACTCCAACAACATTAATCTCCAAAACTCCTTCAGAGATGTTGTTTAATTTTAAGCCAAGAATTCTTTTAAGTTTTTTGAAACAAAAACTAATAAAAATAACGAAAATAAATCTGTTAAAAATAATGTAAATTTCAAAACAAGCGTTGAAAAAATAAAAATTGTAAAGTAATTGTAAGATCAAAAAGTGGGAGAGGAAGTCCTTTATAAAAACCACTATGTGAATATGATTATGATTCCAGCAAAGTATCTAAGATTGTTAGTAAAGTAACTTATTTAGATGTTATGTAGAACGTTTTGTACACGAGAACCAGATTCGCCAAAGGAATTTAAATGATAAGATTTTTACATCTGATATCGATCCTACAAAAATTAATGAAAATAAAAATAAGCGAAAACGTAGAGTTAAGCGATATTTTTTAAAAGATATGGAATGTAAAAGATCTAGTAGACTTAAAGATAAAGAATTAACTAAATCTTCAAAATTGAAAATAAATAAAATATAGTGAAATAACTTATGTATATACTTACATCAGTCAGTTAGTTGTTTTATAAATTATACTTTTTATGAATTCAGTGACTAATTAAGATGTATTTGAAATTTAAGATAATGAATAAATAATTTATTATTTGTATCATAACTTTATTTAGTGTTGGAAGATGTTATATACTGAATATGAAATTGAAATGACAAATGAATTATTAAATAACTCTTGTTTAGTGTTAGCATCACCCCGTACTTAATTCTTAATTATACCAACTTAGACATAATAATTTCCGTATTATAACAATTACCTCCTACTCAATTTGTCCTTGAGTTAGTTTAAAGCTATATAATACATCTTTCTTTTTATCTTGACCATGGAATAGAAATCATCTCAATAAAATAATTAAGTAAGACCGATCAACGATCCCGGCGATCTTGTTAACAAAAAAACATAAACAGTCTTTCACGCTTCATAAGAAGGTCCAAATCGTTTAACGAGTAGAGAGAAAAAAATTTATATAGTGGGCATAAGTCTTCTATAGTGGGATAGATTAGAATTTTTGGCTTTCTTAAGATAGACTTATAGAAAACGTGTACACATACGATATACATATGCGTTTATCTAATATTTTATGGCTTACAAAAAAAAAATTCCAATTTTTTTATTTCGAAAACAGTGGTGTTTTGTGTAGTTCTGATTCTGTGAAATATTGTTGCTGACCCCTGTTGATAGAGCTTTTTCAAAACAATCGTATTGGGGCAAATCTGACTCAGTAGGTCGTCTTTACCCCATATGAACATGAATCTGACTAATTACCCCGAACTGTTTACAAAATGAACATTGTTCAAAAATTTTAAGGGAAGAAATCACTGGTAGCTCGCAAAGATTTTAAGTGTCCTTTGCAAGCTACCACTGGTGTCTTCGGTTGAGACAGTTTAAGCCTCATAACATTTTACCTATGTTTAATGTATATGTACTCATTTGGACTTCTTAAACAAATTTGTAGAAACTAAAAATATGTAACAGAAAGTAAGAGAATAAGAGTAAGACAACAACAAGTAAAACAAGTAAGTTTGATTTCAAACAAAAACTTTATTTAAAAAATAACCTTTTAAAAATTAATTTTTTGTAATATTTTCCAGTACAGTATGATATAAATTATCATATCTCATCTCTATACAAGTTGAGCTAGAAAACATAAAATAAAAAACAAAATCCGTATTTGTCCATTTGAATATTAATAATTATTGTAAATGAAAGTCAAAACTACTACTTACGTTATGGCTAGAATATAGAATATTAGAAAAATAAGCTGACCTTAAAAATATTTTAACAAGTATATAATACCTATTTTAGTTGCGTTACCAAATCATACTCGTTTAGATTTTTTTTTACAAATTTATATATGCGTCATCTTAAAATGATGTAAAATTTCCCATAGATAGATGAGTTATTCGCAGTCATTTTCAACAATTTGTCTTCCATTATTAGTCACAAAAAGGTGTAAAGTTTCAGAAAAAAAAAATTGTATTCATCACCGAAAAGGGTTTAAATCAGTTTTTATATATTAGGTTCAAATTTAATTACCTTGTCACTTACGTTTTCGAAATTCAATAAAAAATAATAAAGAAGGAATTTCTATAGTACAGAGAAAACAAAGCACCAGCGCCTTCTCAAGTTACATTTCTGCGATGAAAAAATATCAACAACCAGTACCTATAAGACCTCAGCGTTACCGCAACATCATCATTGATTAGCCCTCTGCTCTCGGCACTCATTATGATATATTAGTTGAATTTAAACTCTGAAACACTCTGATCCATTCGGTTTGATGGTAAAATTTATTTTAAAAAAATTTGACTAGGTACCATGTTCTTTTTAAATTTTGGATTCTAGCAATAAACAGCCTAGCTTTTAAATACTTATACCTACCTAAATAATAATAATTTTGCTAACAGCAACCTTATTGGAGAGAAAGCGGTGGATCCCAATTTAGTACACAAGGAAAGTGGGACAGGCAAATGAAAACTTATTTTTTTTAAGTTGCTGTAAAACCTGAAACATAAAAATTCTGACAGCAGCAAAACAAATAACGTGGAATATTTATC
Organism: Syrphus vitripennis; assembly: GCA_958431115.1. Lineage (NCBI taxonomy): Eukaryota > Metazoa > Arthropoda > Insecta > Diptera > Syrphidae > Syrphus > Syrphus vitripennis. The sequence goes on along the minus strand of OY288110.1, from coordinate 42,395,298 downwards.
CAAAGGCAGAAAGGTTGAAAGTCACCACTTTGTGGACCTCGCCTCGTCAGAGGTGTCCGCCGATTAGGAGGAAGTTCAAAATATTGAAGGCATTGTATTTAAAAGGTGTGATCATGACGACCTTCCATGTCTTCAGATAAAAGACACCTCCTTGTGCAGTAGGTCGCCATTTTGGACGATAATATCTTTATTTATAAGATCCGCAAGAAAAATTTGAGGTCATGCTGCTCTTTTCTATCAAGGGTACAAGGTATATGCTGAATACCAGCAAGGTATTCATTCGAGAAAGATTTAAACAGATCTTTGTCCATGTAGGCGGAGGAGAATATTATTGTATAATTACCTATGAATAATCAGTTCTGTTTTAAGACTGGACATAATGCTATTCATGTCACGTCTAAACTCGTTTCTGATATCCAATGGAACAAATCCAAAAGACAGCGTACAAGTGCTCGTCTGTTTGATTTGGAAAAAGCCTTCGACACCGTACGGTTGGAGGATCTTTATGTAAAGGTGACCCGATTGACATAAGTATATCACTTTTGTGTACGATTTATGACATAGACATGCTAAATGGTAAAAAGTTTGTTGTCATGAAATGTGGAAATGTGACTTCTACCTCCGTCTCTGATGTTAAAAATAGTCTTCAACAGGGAGCAACCGCTCGCTTATTCCATTCACTATTTACACTAGCAGCAATGTGAAATGTAGTCTAATAAACGTCACGTCAATTCATGCTAATAAGTTTCGAATTTATATAATAAAAATTATTTTAATAAAAAATAATGGCACGAGTTTCCTTGCCTTGGGAAAATTTATATTTTGGAAAATTATGTCTTAAAAAGAAAGTTAAATACGTAATACAAAATAAACGTTTACGTTCACGTAGAAATTGAATTAGCAGATAAAACAACAAAGAATATCTAAATTTAAATAAATAAAATTTAAAATAAATACATAAATTAATTAAAGAATCTAAAAATAAAATCAACATTAAATATTTTATCAACGCTCGACATAGATAAAACTAAATGAATGATAACAATTCAACAACAAATTACATATTAATAAAACTATTGTAATTAATATATTTTTAAAATTAAATAAAGTGAGCTACACATTCTAAACAAATTTCATGATATGAATTTGGCTACTATTTGGCAAAGATATGTCAAACCCTGTAATTGCTTACTATGTACCTGGCAGCTTTCCATTTAACTAGAAGTTGTACTCGGGTCTAGATCGCTCTTCGCACTGTCCCTCGTGACATAACGGGATTATACACTGCTAACTTCTTATAACTACGATAAAATTAGAGCAATTATTTTATTGCGTTAATAATAATTATATCATCTCTGGTTTCATGTGAGCAATTAAACTTATCGATGAATGTTGGATGCTGCAGAACTGCACATCCGTTTAAGTTATAATATGAAGAAATTAAAATACTTACTTAATGGAATTTTACCACCCGACCGAGTTGTGTTTTTATTTAGAAGATATTTTGAGAGCAATATTTAAAGTTTTTTTTAAAAGATATTTAAGTGTTCGATGTTGTTGAATTTCACGCCAAACATACAGCAACATACTCACACATCATCTTGGTAGGTACACACACCTTTTCGTATAATATAGGTACTTCTATCTTATCTATACAGGGTGAGTCATGAGCCTATACGATTTTTTTCTTATCTCAACTCAACGTCAAGCTTAATCCACTCTCAAATGATCGATTCCGCCAATAAAGGATAACTTCCTCTCTCTCTGTTCATTGCCTTATTTTATTTTTTCACATTCTAATCTAATCAAATGATGCGGAGTGTATATGTTATATTTATCCATGCATATTAGTTCTTAGTTCATTGAGATTTTTTTTTATTTCTGGTAGGACTATAATAAATTGTTCTTTGTTGTACTGGTTGAAGAGTGTTTGGAGTGAGGAGAGGAGAGCGTTAATGAACAAAAGGGCAAAAACAAAAGAAATTAAAGCGCTTGTCTGTCAAACTCAATTTCAGTTGATATTTTTCATACGACGAGGACAAATTCGGGGTCGCAATATGTTGATAAATAAATTTACGGGAATAGGAACAAACAAAAACGTAGTTTCTAAAATATGGTTCATTAAAACAAAAATTTCTACCTTCTGATACTGAATACTATCGCTGATGGTTTAGAGTTGAAGTGGTCAGTTTAGGATGTTGGTCTTGCAACCTTTTTCGGGCAGGAGGACATTACAAGAAGTGATCAGAAATTTAGTTGCGAGATCCACTCAAAGAGGTCGTTAAGTTAAGTATTGATGTGGGTTTGGCGTAGTGGTGTAAGAGTATATAGAAGTATATATATTTGCATGAAAAAAAAATTATTTTAATTACCAGCTATACTAACAATAGAAGAAGGTAAACATAATGTAGATACATATTAAGGTAGCAAGACGAATTTAAATGTTCGCTTTAATTAGCACGACATTGAATGATACTTTTTGTTTCAAAGTAAAAATCTCAAGTATAGTTACAACACAAATATTAAACTCTGTTTATATGTATATTTACATACTTAAAGTTTAAATTGCTTATACCTACACTTTTCTAACATTTCATGGATCTTAACTTTTGTCAGTTTAATTTTGCCTTTTAATTTCTTTGAAATATTTAATCACAGTGGAACAGAGAATTTGTATCTGCATATACATACCTACCTAGTACCTATACCACCAGGTGCATTATCATCATCGGCTCGACGAACGGGCTCTGTCCTGTCCTCGTGCTCGAGCCGACGCCATCCAGTTGCGCACCCTAAGGCTTCGGGCGTCTTGGTCTACGCCTTCTCTCCAGCGCAAGAATGTCATCTATACTAGAGGTCTGCATTCTATACCATAGAATGCACTTCGCTCATGCGAACTAGGTGCCCTGCCCAGTGCCCACTGGAGTCTACCAAGCTTAATTTTTGTCGCTATGTCTACTTTAAAGTAGAATGTGTACAGTTCATCATTGTACCGTCTCCGGAATCGTCCTTCCTCACATTTGGGGCCAACAACTCTCCTTAAGACAGAATGTTTTCGAACGCGCCTAATAGGTCGGAGTATCTTTTGTCAAGCACCCAAGTCTTGGATTTATACGTGAGTATTGGCAAGACCATGGTCTTGTACTGCAGCAGCTATGAAGTTATAGTGAGATTTTTGGATTTGAAGAGCTTTGATACACTATGGTCTAACTATATGTATATACCAACAGATGAGTAATTAATAATATTACGTAAGGCAAAAGTATAAAGGGTTACAATTCTGAAAAAAGGATTTATAATTAAAACTTTCAATTTACATAATTATTAGAATTTTCCACAACATTAATTTTTTTTATATGAACGTGGGCGTTTCGGTTAAAAAAAAAACCATCATCGGGCTTAAATGTATCGATTTGATGTTACTGCACCATAATTTTCAAAAGTCAATAAATTTTATAATACATTTATGTACTTATTTTTTCTATTTTATTTAATAAAGATCAAGCTGGTTGTGCCAACATTCAAAATGAAAATGTCTTAATGTAAATGGAAAATGTAATAAAAAAAGTCAAAATTACTAAAACAAAAAGATTGTTTTTCATAGAATTAGTTTAATTGAAATTTAACTAAGAAAAGAAAAGAGAAGAAAATAAATTATCAAGAAAAAAGTTTAAAGGAGAAGTTATATAGAGCAAAGAGCTTTTTAGATTAAATAGGCACCAGAATAATTACGCAGGGTGTCCCAAATTAAATGCTTAAAAATAAAAATGATTAAGAAATGTGTTTGAGAATATATTGTGGGAAAACGTTACCCGCACAGAAAAAAGTTTTATGACAAACACAAATTTCTTACTGTTCTTGATTAAATAAAAAAAATTAAAGTCGGTTTAAGTAAGGCAAAGTTAGAGCCAGTTAAAGGGAAAACCAATAAAAATCATAAAAACCTTTATAAGTCGAAAACTGATCGAAAACGAGCAAATTATCTCTTAAATTTTTGACCTCAGGAACCGATCGTTTTCTTCTGCGGCGGTGGTTTTGGGTAAACTGTATATGTAAATCCAACAATACATCAAAAAGGAAATTAATAAAACAAGAAGAAAGAACATATGTACATGCGTATAAAAATCAATAGAAATTTTTTTATTTATTTATCAATTAATTTACAAATAAGTAAATTACATATTTGATTTGAGAAAGAAAATTTGAAATCATTTGTTCAAAGGTTCAAACATTTGCGTTTTCAGACTTAAACATTCACACACACATTCAGAGAATTTAACCTATGCACATACTTTTTTTTAAACATTCACCCATTCATAAATTTAAACATTCATGCATTAATTTTTTTTATATTAACATATCAGAAATTTAAATATTTACACTAAAACATTCGCAAAATTAAACTTGTAAATTAATATAGTGCCTTTTGTTTAATCTTAAGGAAAAATTTTAAAAAAGGTATAGCAATCGAACTGTTGTTAATGGGATTAGCTTATAGTTTAAAGCTACAATGTTAACTGAAATATAAAAGAAACCTAATTGATGCCATGATTGCCAAAAAGGAAATGCTTAGTTAGCTTAGTTACTTGGGTGCCGCTTGATACTGTTTAAGGTTTGATCGACGACAAATCGATGGATGGGTATTTAGTAGAGTTAAAATTTAGTTAAATAACTAAGATTTTGAAAAAAAAGCAGTTAAATGACTAATGCAGTATTTTAACTGCTTTTAGTCTTTTTAGTCAAAACAAATTATTTATTCGAAATTTTATTCAATAATTCTTTTGATTGCAGTTAATTAACTTTAAGTCTTTCCATTTTATTTTAGTCTTTTGACTAAAAAAAACGCAGTTAAAATATTAAAAAAATAATTTTTTAGTCAATTAACTGCTTTTTTTAACTGCCAAGACAAAATTTAAGTACTGACTGCTGATTGTATAGTTACAGTTAAAGTACTTTTGGAATACTTAAAAGACCAAAGAAAAAAGGTCTTATTCGTGACTTAACTGCATTCTCGAAAAGACTGCAGACTTTACAACGCTTGTATTAAGGTTCACGAATGTGCTGTTATTAAATATCGTCATCTTATGATGAAATCCAGAATAATATTTGCTGTGGTTTATCAGCACTTTTGGCTTGGATTCTATATGTGGATTTATGGCGCAGGTATGATTATAACTTGTGCACATTCATTCGTTTATAAATTCACACATTTACACATGCATGCATTACACACTGCACATTTTAATTACAATCAATTTAAGATTTAAATTTTAAAAACAAAAAAAAAACTCACTTACTTACTTATCAGGTTCCCGACCCATGAAGGACCTCTGCCTGAGACACGATGGCGTTTGGTCCTCTACGATCCCGAGCACGTTGCTTCCAGTCTTCCAAGCCAAGCACTCTGGCGTTGGCGACGGCTTAGTTTTTAAACCGGAGGTTCGGTCTTCCTTGTCGTCTCGAACCTGGGGGTTGGGACTTTGGGAGTCAAAGAATCTCTTGGCTGGAACATTGTTGTCCATTCGCTAGACGTATGACCGAGCCAATACATCCACATCTTTGTACAGCTAATAGAGTCAGTCGATCTTTAGCTGTGGAAGAGTGAACACGTTAGCGACTTCCCCAGAGACTTAAAACTAGATTCGAGAGTGCCAATTCAAGTACTTTCTTAGTTTAGCTATATTCATATAGTAGTATAGCCCAGTACAGTAGTTAAGGTGGCTAACCTCAGTTGATCTTGTGCTCTCTCAGCGATCGGACGTGTTCCAGCAAATCAACTTTATCAAAAAGTCTGTAATTCAAAGTGTTTTGTAGAAGTGGCAAGTTGGCCAGTAAATTCATAAGTAGTTCCGTGGTCTAGTGCTAGGGCACCCGCTATTTAATCGGTTCAAACCCCGTGTGTGGCAGAAGTTTTTTTTCGGCGGAAATAATTTTCAATCCAATTAATTGAGATTGAGAATTCTCCGCCAATGGAGAAGTTGCTGGCATCGAAAGATGCCAAAGCGCCGTTGTCGTCAACTGCGACAACAACAAAGCGAAGGAGATCGGTGAAAGCCGTTCCGGAGCCAGTTAAGCGGTTCATGCAGACCAGGCACGAAGCGTGACTTTTTTGGAAGCGGAAGCACTTAATGTTGAACTTAAAATTAAAAGTCATTTATTCAAGATCATATTTTTTTTACTACTAAATCCAGTGCTGTTCCAAACGCTTTTTTCATTTTCAAATAAAAGACACGGCCGACAGTATAATTTATTTGTTTTAAGACAGCCCGATAACCACGAAAAAGTTTCATAGAATTGCATTGAAAAATGCCTTGTACATCGCTTTGTAACGGTGTTGATATTAACAAATGGCTTCGGTCTACCACCGTCTATTATAATTTTTTTCTCATCAAATGTTCTCGACGAGAATGGTTTATTAATTAAGCTTTCAATTATACAATTGCAGGTAATCATTTTGAACAAAACGCTAAAGAAAAAAGAAATCCTAAACTACTTACACAAAACATTTACAGTTGACAATGCGATTTGCACACTACAGATAAAAAACATAACACGGAACACACAAGTGTTAAATGAACTTTTCTACCCCTTTGTCAATGAATAAGAAGAAGCAAATAACTCAAAACTCATATCTCTCCTTTCCTGCTCTACTTTTGTTTTCACAAATTTTCATAATGAGTTCACTCAATTCAATCTTTATTACTTCTTATGTGAACGCCAACAAATTAAAAAATTTGCTTTGAAGGAGATTGAGTGAAAGTTGAAAGTAGGCGATATATCAGAATGGGAATGCCTAGCTGGTATGCATTCCAAATATTTGTTTGCAAGCGCGAGTTTATAATGGAGTGATATTGTGCATTCCCCGTGGACATTTGCTTTGAACGAAACTGAGTGAGAGGTGAGAGTAGGCGATATATCAGAATGGGAATGCCTAGCTGGTATGCATTCCAAATATTTGTTTGCAAGCGTGAGTGTATAATGGAGTGACATTGTGCATTCGCCGTGGAATTGAAGGGATATTATGAGTTTTTGTGGACGCTTCGTCCCTGATGCAGACCACCTCAGAGAAGCTGCAATCTGAGGTGGTTCATACCGCTAGAATGGCTAAGGCTAAGGCAGCACAACAAATTTTTCAACAACTGCAGCAGTCCTCCCTCGCCGCCGACGAAATCCACGAACATGCGGAATACATGTCGTCAGATGATGGGGAGGTTCTTTACAGCTCTCAGAATAGCAAAGAGCTAATCTCAGAGGCGTCATCAGAGGAGGAACTCGAGGAGGCTGAAGACGAAAACAGCATCTCGAGTAAGATAGATGAAAATGAGGCACAAGTTCAGAAGTTGCTTGAAGAAAGGGAAGCCCTTTGCGCCCCCCTCAGACAAAAACAAGAGGCGCGCCGCCAAAAAGAGCAATCAGAGCGGCAAAAATCCAAGCAGCTTCAGAATGAAAAAACTGGACAAAAAAAGGTGGTTGAACAAAAACAACAACCCCAGCCAAAACGTGTGGAGCAGCAGCAAGTCCAAGCAAAAAAGACTTCTCTGCCTCCACGAAAACAAATTGACACAGGAGCGGATCTAGTAGCTCCTAGAGTACCAGCAGAAGCAGGCCCAAAAGAGGCCCCGGCAACATCATCAACATCGTCAGCAGCGGAGAAGCAACGACAACAGAGGCGGCAGCGAGTGCAGCAACACCAGCAACAGCCACAGCCCATCAGGAAGAGAGATCAAGTGCCACCAATAATGACCCACAAATTGGACCTGAAAGACATAAAACAGGTATGTAAGTCGGCCACTTAGGGTAATTTCTCAATTAAAATTATTAACGAAAAAGATCAAAAGTATTCGGTTCAATGCCTCACATTGGCCGAATACCATACAGTTAAAGAGTGCCTTAAAAAGGTAACAGCTGAGTTCTTCAGCTTCACTCCAAGAAGTGAAAAATTGAAAACGGTCCTCCTGAAGGGCATCAGTTCCTGCACGGAACCTCAGGCGCTCTTAGATGAGCTCCGTGAAAAAGCGAGCGATGATCTTGACTTTAAATCAGTCAAGCCGTTCTCAACGGTCAAGTCTAGGCGGGGGGGGGGGGGGGGTTACAAGTTGCCAATGTTCTTGGTAACATTATCGCCCCAAAGTAAATTGGACTGAGGAGTATTTCCATCCTCGACTTCCAAGTTATCCACTGGGATAAATTAAAGCGGCACGACGATATGCTTCAATGCATGCGGTGCCAGAGGTTCGGGCACGCCGCAGCCAATTGCGAAATGCAGTTGCGCTGTGTCAAGTGTGCAGAGAGCCACAACAGAGGCGAGTGCCCATTAGGAACTGAGCCGGTCGAAGATTTGGCTAAGCTCAAGTGTGTCATATGTGGAAACGAGGGGCACCCCGCTAACTATCGGGGATGTCCTAAGGTTCAGCAAATAAAAGAAACGATCTGCTCCAACACCAAAATTCGTCACTCCCGAATTTTCTTTCGCCCGTATGGCAAAAGGAAGAGGAACGACGAGACAGGCTGCACCAATGGTTGCCCCACAGGCCCCTGTGCCTCAGGCGCCAGCGGTACAGCCAAACATTTTAGCCTTGTTGGTGAGCATTCAAGGCCAACTAACAGGACTGCAAAGTCAGATAAAGGAGCAAGGCGAAAGAGTGGACCACCTCTACTCTTTGTTGCCTGGCCTGGCGCAACTTAACGGTTAGTGGGCGCGCTGCCGGAGACGCGCCTCAAGATCCTAGCTTTGAATATAAATTCTCTGGTTAGGATTGAACGAAGAGCCAATTTGTTCCAGTTGTTGAAAGACCTCAGTCCAGATGTGTTTCTGGCTAGCGAAACCAAGCTAAACCAGAAACACACATTGACTCATAATAACTACAATATCGTAAGAAGAGATCGGCCCAACTCCACTCGAAGAGGTGGGGTCGCTATCTTCATACGAAAAGGCATCAATTTTCGAAAGCTGAAGACGCTTGAAGTTTGCGTTATATGCATCTCTCTCACTGGTGGGAATCGGATGAATGTAATTGCGGCTTACGCGCCTGATGCTCCACAGGCCACTACTTTTGTCTCAGAACTCGAGATTCTTTTAAGGGTACTGGAACTGAGATTGGAAGGAAGCTATTTTTTGTTGGCTGGGGATTTAAATGCCAAACATGAAGGATGGGGAAATAGTGTCAACAACATGAGAGGCTATGGTCTTTTCAATTTATTGAATCTTTACGGCGTTGAGTATGGTATCGACCTGCTTGCTACTGATAGGCCATCGTATCCAAGAACCGGTTCTTTTTTGGACGTTTTGCTTTACGATACGAGACTAACGGTCACGGACAAAGTTGGTAATCACCCTCGAAACTGTTTACAAACAGTGGAGTACGACAGTGATCACTGCGGACTGGCTGCTGTAATACAGATTCCGAACGAGCGCGTGGAGCTGGAGGAATACGTCCCAACGTACTCTTACAATTACAGTAAGGTTCGCTGGGCGCGTTTCACCAACGCCTTAGCGAGAGAACTTCGTTCGAGTGACATACCAAATAACAGGAACTTGACAAACACTGAAATTGACGAACATTAACAACTGATGGACGAAACAATAAAACGAACAATGGAACGGACAATACCGAAATACAAAGAACGTGACCAAAACAACGTCTAAAGAAACGCGACAATAGACGCACTGCACAGACAGAAAAGTAGACTACTGACAAGACTCAAGAACTTGTACAGACGATTTATGGACCCTTACGAACCGGAGTTACGGACACTGAAGTCGTCAATTAAGAATATCAACGCTTTAATTAAACAAAACTATAGATTATCGATTAATTCGTTTTGGGACAACAAAATTCGGGCCGTAAATTCCAGCGACCCGAGCATGTTTCCTCAAATCAACAAAATCTTTAGAAAAAACAATCAAAACGACCTTCCGTGTCTGAAACTCCAAAGAACGGATGAAAACAGAGACGTACATCTTGGACGATGACTTCTTTACTATCGAAAATCCGCAGGAGAAAGTGGAGACAGTGGGAGCTGCGTTTCAGCAAGTATATAGGGTGAATGCTTGCACTCGCCCGAACCACGACCTGGAAAACAGAGCCTTACTTCATCACTTCTACCTCCGTAACGAAATCGTGCAATGGCGATCCGAGAACTGTGGTTTCACCCGGTTCAATGACGACTTTTTAATCGCCGAGCCAATGGGTTCAAGTCCCCTGTTAGTTACGAAAGTGGAGCTTCAACTCATTTTCGATTCAATAAAGAATAAGAAGTCTGCAGGTGTCGATGGTATATCCAACGTTGTACTGAAACATTTGCCGATAGAAGCCATAGACATTTACACCACACTCTTCAACAACGCGCTGAATAATGCTTATTATCCAGAGCGTTGGAAGACAGCTGTGGTGCATCCTCTCCCGAAGAAGGGTAAGGATAGCTCCAATCCGGCAAATCTCCGGTCAATAAGTCTCGTTCCAAGTATCAGCAAGGTATTCGAGAAAGTAATCAATAGGGTTCTGATTCAGTGGTCTGCGGACAACAATATAATTCCGGATAACCAGTTCGGGTTCAAGGCGGGACATGATACTTTACATGCCGCGTCTAAGCTCGTTTCTAATATCCAATGGAACAAGTCAAAGAAACAATGTACTGGTGCGGTCCTGGTGGATTTGGAGAAAGCCTTCGACACCGTATGTTTAGAAGGTCTGTACCTAAAGCTATCCAGACTCGGCATCAGCAAACCATTGTTGTATATGCTTTATGATATGCTTAACGGCAGGAAGTTTGTTGTGAAAAATGGCAACATAACTTCCGCCACAACGTTGGAAATTAAAAATGGTCTTCAACAGGGAGCGGTGAACTCGCCAATCCTCTTCAGTATTTACACCAGCGATCTGATAGGTAGTTTAACTCAGGCGATTGCGTATGCCGACGACCTAGTTGCGTACAGAACGGCTCCAAAGGTTGAGGTCATTAGAATTCTCTTACAGCGTGACTTCGACAAGATCCAGCGATACTGCGATGACTGGAAGTTGAAAATCAACTTCCAGAAATCGGAAACAATTCTATTCCGGACCCCTTTGGCTGGGGCTCCGAGAGACACGAGCAAGAACTGGCGCAAGATGGTCATCGTTGGACCTCACGGTCAGCGATTAACGAGCAAAAGTGAAGTGAAGTACCTGGGGATCTGGCTGGATCAGTATCTATATTTCAATAGACATATAGATGCTGCGCTGGCCAGAGCCAGAGGAGCCTTCGCTCAGACGAAACGGCTTTTTTCTAGCAGTCGGCTAGACTCTCGAGTGAAGGTAATTTGCTACATGGCCCTCATACGGCTGATGATCGTTTATGGCTGTCCCGTGTGGTTCAACGTTGCCCCATCTCAAATGGAGAAGATTCGGGTTTTCCAGAGGCAGTGTCTTCGGCGCTGTCTCGGTGTGTATCGAACACCGGAATCCGACATTAAATATTACTCGAACGAAGTCCTATACAACAGGGCCCGGGTCAACAGAATTGATAATTTCGTGATAAAGCTGGCTCGGGTTCACATTGCCAGAGCTATGACCTCGACAAATAATTTGATCTTTGGATTCTAATATCCAAACGAACAATATTTTGAAAGTGCGCGCTTGAGTGGGTTCATTCCTCCAGAGGCCTTCCTCTATTTAGACAGATGCGGTCTGATCAAAGATAGGTTGGCAATTCCGTTGATCTACCACGTCAGACGAAGTACCGTTGACCGGCGGCTCCTTTACAGTCGAGACGTCCTCGCACAAGACGGAGCCGAGCTCCTTCGGTTCAGTAGGGCTGTGTCCGAACGGGACCGAAGAGATAGGGTGAAGCAGGAGAACCAGTTTTGGTGGCTTCAAGCTGCGTTTGATAGTCGGGTAGTCGGGTTGGGTTTTTTTTTTTGAGCCTTGGCCGGCTTACATATTTGTTTTAGGTTTAAGGGTTTAGGGTTTAGTTTTAAGTAGAGTAGGTGGTGGCACAAAAACAAAAAAAATTAATAAAAATTTTAATAAAAATAAAACAAATAAAAATAAAAAAAAAATATATAAAAATTGAAAAAATACAAAAAAAAAGATATATGAAAGATCAAAGTCGTCATTTAAATTTTTTTGCCGCTGTGGGTGTTCTAGTTTCTAAGTAGTTTTTAGGTAGATTAGGTTAGATTTAAGTAATATTAAGTTTTATTTTAAGCACTTAATTTTAAGTAGCATGTAAGACAAAAAATAGAGTTATTTTTTTAAAAGATTTTTCTAACATTTACAAAATGAATGATTAATTCAAATAAAATTAAATACATAAATAGTTCATAGGCCGTAAGGCATTAGTTTTAAGTTTATCATGAATTACTTAGAGCGCCCCAATGGGGTCAGTAAGTTATATTTAAGTGTTAGTTAAGTACACTAGTTTAAGATTCATTGTCTAGTTTTAGTTAACCTAAGATTGAATAACAATGAATTTCTAAAAAAAAAAAAAAAAAAACCGGCAAGCGAAGGGTAAGCGGATCAAGTCCCAGCCGGGCATAAAAATTATTTCTGCTTTTTTTCATAATAGAGGAAGTAGAAAACTTTTCATTGGAGAAGAGGAAAAGCAGTTAATGACCAAAAACAAAAAAAAGCAGGGGCATCGAAAGGTGTCTCTGCAACAACAACAACGATGCAGCCAGCAACGGCAGATAAAGCGGCTACATCATCGAATGATACCCACGCCACAACATCCGATGCAGCAACGGCACCATCAGCCGTTGCGCCGATAAAAAGGAGGAGGAGGATCAGGAGTGTGCCTAACCTGGTAAAGCGCCGCTCCATACCCACAGCTGAGCTGCTGCTCCGGAGAATCGTTGTTTTTGATATTAATTTTAATTTTAATTTTGTTAACTCTTCTTTTGAAGAAAATTATAAAAAACACTGTTATTAAAGTCAAAATAGAAAAATTAAAGCCATAATGTATGCTAGTATTCGTTTTGTAGTTAAATTTTAATTCTTCAATAAATATCCGATTTTCAATATTTTTCGCGTGTATTTCTGCAGTGGAAAAATTCATTTCAATTGTTTTAACTTTAACATTATTCAAATTTGGGATTACAAAATTTTCATAGTATAGGTATAAAGTTTTCATACTTAATATTATTAATTTTTATTACACAACTTTCGAATTTAATAACATAATTTCTCAATTTTGAAGTTGTTGCAACTATGTTCAATTAAAGTTTTTGGCATATTTTTCAAGATTACAATATTATTTGTCAATTGTTTTATTTCCATATTTTTGTTTATAATGAATTTACAAGTCGTATTTTCTTCAAAAATATTTTTTATGCATTCGTCTTTTATAATTTTTAAACCTTCAAATTTTATGGTTCCGTTTATGTATTCGTAATTAACATTATCGTCTCTTATAAAGTTTACATAAGGTGCTACTATTTCAAGATTGTCTTGATTAGGAATTGGCTCTAAAAGTATTTTATAAAAATTTATAGTTGAATAATTTAGAATCAGGAGAACAAATAATATAACTTGGTTTTCGTGGATAAAAACGGAACTTTTTACTAGTGATAATTTGTCTATTGTTACATTAGATTTTGATCTTCTGTTGATAGAATATCTTTCCTAAAACCCCTAATTGACTTAGAAGAAGGTTGTCTTTAACTTTCCTCACTTGTTCTCTAAGTAACTGAATGTCATATTGGATTCTAAATGCTTGTTGCATTTTGGTTATTTGTGAGATTTCTTTATTAATTGCGTTCCCTAAATTTAATATCTGATTTTTAATTTCTAGTTGTTGATTGTTAATGTTATTCGTAATATTTCCTATTGCGTCATTAAAATGAGAATTTATTTTAATTTGGTCGTTTAGGCCATTGATTAGGTTTGCATTGTTATTTTTATTTATCTCTAAACTTTACCTGATTTCGAGCTCGTCTTCATAATCCATAGTTCCTGTTAGGTACCTATTTTAAACCTTTACCAGCTATATTGAATAAACCTCGTTTCTGTTTTTCGTGATCGTGTCTTAATAAATTTTCTATTTCTCTTGCTAATAGTAAAAAGTCATGTTTCATAGTAGGGTAATCGTTCTTGAAGTTAAGTTTGTTAATGTTGTGTTCAATTAAGTCTAAAGCGCTCTATACACTATACAATTATTGTACCGATTACACTAGTTTACAAAATTTTGGGTCACCAATGCTACCTAAAAAAAACAACTTTTTTTTACTAATTTGGGGTCGCTGAAAACGAAAATGACATAAATTTTTTTTTTCAAAGAACCGTTTTCGAGATATACTCAAAAAAAGATTTTTTTGGTCTATTTTTCGAACACTGGCTTATATCTCTTAAGTGATCTTTTTAATTTACATATAGTAAATATTTTTGAAAAGATAGCAATTTCTGCTTTCCAACGGTAATTTTTCTGCAGAAATTGCAGGAAAATTTGTCAAGCATAAACTTATGTGAAGCCATTACAAGGAGATATAATCTATGCCTTCTAAACAATGGAGATCATATCGAGAATTTTTTTATAAGTACTTCCAATAAAAAACATAGTAAAAATAAAAGGAATAAAAAAAACTAAAAAAACTAAGATTAATGCTAAATAAATAAATAAATTGCTTCGTTACAATAAAAATAAATGTTTTTCTTAGAAAAAGGTGGTTTTGGTTTTTTTTTAATTTCTTGAGAACGACATAAAATTTTTGCATCCGGTTTTCTTATTTAGACTTAAAATTAATAACAGCATTGAATTTTGAAATTAAAATTAGCACTTAATTACGTAAAATTTTGAAAAAAATGAATTTGAAATTTTTTTTTCAATTTTTTTTTTCAAAATTTTGACTTTGATTTTAAATAATTTTTTTCCCATTTTAAGTCAGTTTTTTCGAAAATTGCCCCTCCCGGCTAAACGGAGGGGAATAGACCCCCCCTCCCATACGATTTTTTTCTTGTCTCAACGCAACCTACACGCCCTAGCATTTTGTCGCATTGCTCATGACTCACCCTGTATAAGTTTTGGTATATAGATTGGTATCTCATTCACTGTCCTTACTAATTTTGATATTTTTTCTTTTTCCTCCTCATTGAGGTGACTTATTCTGATTTGTTTAGTGATTGGTTCTCTATTAATTTCTGTATGATAGATCTCTAATTTTGGTACTTGTTTATAATAGTTATTAATAGAATTTTCTTCTTCTTTGCAAAAATAAATTGGGATTTCTTTATCATTAATTATTAATCGATTATATTTAAAGTCAAGAATAGCTTTGGCAGGTATTAGAATGTTATTTCCAATTAATCTATCCAATGTTTGATGAAATTGGAACTCTGGAAACTCTACTGTCTTATTCTCTCCTAATTCTTGAAATAATGGGATTCTAACTTTTTTATAAATTAATACGGGTGAGCCGGTTGTAAGTATTTGAATTGGGTAGTTGAGTTGAATTTGCCATTTGGGGTGGCAAAGTCCGGGATTAATAATGCTTGTTTCTGAACCTGGGTCTATTAGTAATCTAAGTTTTGTGTTGTTTTTTGCTTCTACTATTACATATGTAGGGGAGGCTGATTGATTGAAAATCCGAATTCGTTTGGATGTTATTTATTCGTCTCGCATAACTTGCAGATAGAGTGTCCATAGGTTCCGAATTATTCCTAAAATTTTCTGAATTATTCTGTTGACCGTCATTACTTTTGTATTGTCCAGAGTTTTATTTTCTCGAGATTGATTATTTGAATTGTTATGGTTTCTAGAAATATTGTAGCTGTATTGACCAGAATTTGAGTTATTTTGTCGAGAATAATTATTTGAATATTGTCCTGAATTATTATAGTTTCTGGAATTGTTAAAGTTGTATTGACCAGATCGATTGAACTGACCATAATGATCGGTGTTATGGTGTCTATTGAAGGTTGGGTTAAAATTATTAAAGCTAGGGCTATTATGCTGTCTATTTTGGTAATTTTGTCAGTCGAGTTGTTTATTTCTGCCTGTGATATAGGAGTTTATTGTTTTTAAGTTACCCTCATCTTGACCCATAAATTTACTAATTATATCTCTTATTTCAGACAAGTCGTGTAAATCTGTAATTGCGCAGTAGAGGCTAGTTTCTTAACTTTCATTAATAGTGTGCCATTAAAAATGTCTGTTTCTTTCTTACTATTATGGCTAAAAGTAGCGTGTTCCGCTTTATCTTCTACAATATTTCTTATTTTATAATCTAATTCATAAATACTTCTTACTCTTAATGTTCCAATGTCCCTGGTTATGGTGATCTCGTCTTTTGATGCTCGGAAATGTTGTTTGAATTTGGTGAGGCACTGGCTCCAATCCGATGGTGGATCTACTTGTAATAGATTATTTGCTGCTCCTGATATTTTTGTATCGAGGATGACCTCAAACACCTGTTTTGTATCTTCTTCACGCTGATGTAGTTAGCTAGGATTTTCGTGACTGACGCTGCGAACGAGGGCAACGTTCCTGGTTCTCCTTTATATGGCGTTAGGAATTTAATTTCTTTCTTGATCTTAGCCCTGACACTTGTGTTGTTCTGGTTTACCATCAGCTGTGTGAGTACAGCGAGGCACTGCTCTACATTATTTTGGCTCATTCTTGCTGCTCTTTGTTCGTCGAAGGTGTTATTTCTTTTTCGATTAATTCTGATTTTTTTTAGAATGTTTTTTAGAAGAACGAGTACTTTATCGTAATTGCACAATTTTATTATCTGATTTTTTTTTCTTTCCAAAAATTCTCGAAAAATTCTTCTTTTCAATAAGTACTCGCTTGGTAAGCTCTCAACAGAGTGCCTTCCAAGCTATTTCCCATCTATTCTTATCCTCACTCGCCCATTCCAATCACTCACACATTCATATACAACAGAAGCATTCGCTTTCGTGATTGTCGGTTACGGTCGCACGGCTTCCTGGAAGCTTAACGCTCATCAGGAAAGCCACCGTTGTTGACTCTCTCCGAAACTTTACAATCACACACACAACACGGTTTCAACAAGTTGTTGGATGGGTTTCCAAAACTTGCCGAAACATAATCCCCTCCCAACTAATTTTGTATTTCGAGAAAAATGAAAATGAACAAAAAAAATCGAGAAAAGATCCTCAATAGGCATTATCCTATTACTCTACTCTAACACGCGGGATTCGAAATGGGAAAATATTAAAACTATTTCGAAGAGATGAAGGGAAGCATTTCTTTAGCTACTCGTTCAAAAAGTGATTTTGAAAATTATAATTACTACGCGATGTTAAAATCCCATTTTGAACATTAATAATTAATTAATGTTAAATTTTTTGTAAGAAAAGAAAATTTAAGCTACGTTAATAATTAATTTATCAAACTAAAAATAAATATGTTGTTGTTGCTGTTTGGGTAAGTAAGGGTCCGCCCGACCTCTCACTTCTTCGGCTCATCCGCCGGCATTTTGCTTTTGGAAAATAAAGGCTAGGTACACCTGTGGTTGATAAGACAATGGTTGCCCTCAACTTCGCCGATATTTTGTAGCCACAACCAAGAAAAAGGAAAACGGCCAAAGGCTGGTTTTTGTTACGGTAAAATTTACCGTAACAAGCTGTTCCGAACAGTTTGGAACAGTTTAGAACAGATAATAAGAGTGGGGCTGTTAACTTAAAGTATTAAGTTAACGTACAGGCCAGATTACTAAATTAATCGGTCTTTTCTAAAACCAAACAAACAAATATTGAAACATTTTTTTGCAAAATACATAAAAACGAGTCTTCTTATGTTTTTGCAAAGTTTTGAGAGGCTGAGTCTGAATATGTATTAATGTGTTGAATTAAATCATTTGATTCCCATTCCACGTCATGTGATAAAAAAAAACTGAAGTTTATTTCTTTATTTTTTTTTTTACTGTTAATAAATTCATATATGTACTATGCAGCCATTATTAGTTAAGTTAATTTAATTTTATGAAAGTGAAGTTTATTTATTTTTGTTATTTTTATTTTCTAATAGTTAATTAATAAGCATTCTCAATTTTTTGTGTTTTTGTTTGATTTCCATTAAACGGACAACTCCTTTAGGCGCTCAAAAATTTCTACACCCTGGCTGTCTGGCGTCCGCCCAAGGGATATTTGTATAAGAAATATTCTGATGTAAATAAAAAAACCATAGCTTCAGACGACGCCGACGCGACGGTAAATCGGTTATAATAAATTTTTTTACCCAATACGAGTCGCGATATACAACACAGTAAGTACCTATGTACATTTATGTTTTATGTATATTTTGACAATTTTTAATTTAGTTCTATTGAGGAAAACTGGCAACAAGTATTTATTGCCAAGCTCAGGGAAGATGAGGAAAGGAACTTTGAGCTGATTCAATGGAGAGGTGATTAAGATTCATTTCAAACACAGACTCGAGGAAAGCGTTTTAAAGTCTATAACTTGCTCTTTGTTTCTATCTTTAAAGAGCTGTATCCCGATTTAGGAAAGAAACAGGATCTAAAGACCAATAAAAAAATGTGGTCAGCCATATCCCGACAAATGGGTGCACAGGGATTATCAATTTCACCTTACTTGTGAACAAGCTTGATCAAAGCACAAGAATTCTCTACGAGCAATCTCTTGCTAAACCAAAGGAAAAATGGGAAAGCTATGAAAGAACTTATAAAAATATGTCAAAGCATAACACAAAGACCGGGAACAACTGCAAAACATGCGCATATCAAAAGTGAGTTTTTTTTTCAAAATACTTTTGTTCTTGTCAAATTTGATTTTGAGGATAGTAGACTTGAGCTAAGAGAGTTATTAAAGTTGATTTTAATTTTCATATCTTTTTAATTCGTTGCAGCCCCCCTCCCCCACTTGGACCAAGTACTCCAGGTGTATCCGAGTATCGAATCCATCCCTCCCTACTCACAACTGGAAGGTTGCGAAACTGGAGGAGGCAAAGAAACCCTATAAAGTAACCTACTTATAAGTAATGTTGGTAAAAACCGAAAAGAAGTTCTAGACATAACTTATGTCTCCGATTATATTAACAATAATATTGTTTATTTCAATAGCATTGCAATAAAACTACAATACATCAGGTCAAAGCCAACAACCTATACAAAGCTGACACTGCAATTACGTCATAGCGACTCAACTGGGTCAATCAATTGGGGATATTGTCGTTTTGTTTTATTTTGTTTTGGTTTTTTGGTTCTGGTGCAAGTGCTCTAGATAGTAATATTTTGTAATTATGTAATTTCTAATAAATAATTTGTATTGTAAGCACTTTTTCTTGTATAAAAGAATGAATTAAATAATAATAAAGTATCATTAACTTGACAGAAGTCTTTTGGTGGATGATCAATTGAAAATATTCTCCGTTCCTTGAAAAAGTTAAAGTGCTTGTAGCTTGTTTAAGATTAATAGATTATCTTGTTTAAATGCTTGATAATCACAATTATTAGTCAAATGAGTCTAAACATTTTGGTGACCCCGACGTGATTCAATTGATCGTACCAACCATTGATTCATCTTCATAATCATCTTCATCTACCGTTTATTGTTGGTTAATACACACATTTGCTGAGATGACATCGTTCCAGGATTGCATCTTAACCCAGTTGGCATATGGTCAGGAGATACCACGCATAATATCCAACTTTAAAAAGGAAGACTTCAAGGGTCTACTTAAAGAAAGGCTTCTTCGACTCCAAGAGCAGTGTAAAAACTTCGAACAGAGTGACCTGAAAATTAAGGGTTTTCCTAGTATTGAATATAACCATGAATAAACTTCACGAAGAATTACTACAAAGAAATATACGCATTGTATCAACAATACACAAACATTTTCGAAGAGCAAATACTGTCCTTAGAAAAACTCGAAAAATCGTCTACACCATCAGCAAGCAGCATCGAAGGACCCGAACCAACGAAAATGACGAGTTCTATTCGAAGGCAGAGAGCAATCATGTGTTCTCTTGAGAGATTAATAGATGGGTTATCAATACATGATAATGAGCCATCCCAGTACCATGAAGTTACACTTCGATCCATTGAACAACTGTGGCAGCAGATTGAATGCGTTAACTGGGAATTAAATGATGACCCAGTAAAAGAAGGTTATAACCATACAGAATTCATCAACATAGAACAAAGGGTTCAACTAGCCTTTGTAACGTTATCCATGAAAATACAACCACAAGTCAGTAGCAATGATAACATGAGTATCGTCGAAAACAATTCACTACATTTACCAAAGGATATCATTCCTAAATTTGATGGTGAATATATGAAATGGCGACAATTCTTCGATCTATTTTCACGTGTGGTAGACAAACAAACCATTCCGAACTTCCAAAAGATATGGTATCTCAAAACACATCTGAGTGGAGAAGCTGAGAATTTGATTCGCCACCTATCTTTGACCGTAGATAACTACAAAACAGCATGGACCAGTCTTCAAGATCGATACAACAATATCAGAGTTCTAACTTCTACCCTCTTGCAAAAGATAATTGGCCAACCTAACCATACATAACCACAGCCATCAGCAACGGCCATCAAAAATCAACACGACACCACGCAAGAGTGTTTGATGGCTTTAGGCAATATTGGTGTGGATACAGCAACTTGGGATCCCATCCTACTACATTTACTTATGAACTAGCTTGATCAAAGCCCAAGAATTCTCTACGAGCAATTTCTCGCTAAACCAAAGGAACTGCAATCAATAAAAGAATTTTGGCCATTCTTATAAATTAAATTTCAATCGCTGGAATCAGTTGGACAGAAAAAGAAGGATCCAACTCCTCGAGCATGTGCATCTGTAATTTCACAACGCAAAGGAACTTGCAAAATATGCCAGTCAGGAACACATCTTGTATTTACTTGCAAACAATTTCTACAACTACAGACACAAGAATGCACTCAAATGGTTCAAAAACTCAAACGTTGTCTCAACTGCCTAAAGATTGGCCATGGTGTCAAAAATTGCATGTCAAGAGGTTGTTTAAAATGCAACCAAAAACACAACGGGAAAAGGAAATCCCATGAACGTATAAACGTTAAATTACAATCAAGAACAAGTGGTTTTAGTATCCAATTAGAAGCTTTTGTTCACCAAACATCATATCTCCCCAACCTTCGCAACACTTCAACATTTCATCATGGGGAATTCCAAAGAATGTGCCATTGGCAGACCCATTCTTCAGTCGACCAGACAAAATCGATATTCTTCTTGGTGCAGAATCTTATCATCAATTACTTTGCATTGGGCAGATCCGCTTATCAAAATGATCTACCTACACTACAAAAGACAGTTCTTAGATGGGTTACAAGGAAGGGAAGGGTAACCGAAACAAAATCAAATACTGAAACATGTGGCATCTCTACCTATGATGATAACGACCTCCATCAAATGATTGATTATGGAGCCTCGAAGAAGTAGAAACGCAAGGAATCAACTTATCAAGAGATGAAGAGATGTGTGAAGCCCATTTCGCACAAAATACAATAAAAAACACTGAAGGAAGATTCATTGTTAAGCTACCATTTCATGGAGATACATCCTCTCTCGGAGAATCCAAGGAAATAGCAGTCAACAGGTTTCTAGCCCTTGAACGAAGATCAAACAAGAAAAAAGAATTGAAAAATCAATACATTCAATTTATTAAACAGTACGAAGATTTAGGTCACATGACCAAAATTGACATCAATAACATACTAACGCCTAGTTACTTCATACCTCATCACTTTATGATGTTGATATTAAGAAACCTGAGTCTGTCCAAAAACAATTTTTGTTGTTTGCTCTTAGAAGTTTGGGGTGGAGCTCTGACATTTTTTATTGCCTCGTTTTTCTCATCGTCTAAATTTTATTAATATTTACAGTTTTCTAGTCTAATGTTCGAACTTTAAGACACACAAATTTTTTAAAGGAAGTAATTTCAAAGCCAAAGAGTGTCAGCAGAGGTACGGTGCAAGGCGGTGTCCTATCTCCTCTCCTCTGGAACTTAGTAATAAATGAACTTGAGTGTTTGCCTATGCGGACAATGTTGCTATTGCAGTGACGGGAAAGCATCCCAATACACTTAAAGAACTCTTACAGAATGCTTTAAATAAGCTCAACAACTGGCAAATTGGTGTGGACTAGGCGTTAACCAACATAAAACCAATCTTGTCCTCTTCACCAGGAAATACAAATACAATACATACTTGGGTTTTATTTTGGATAAGAATTTAAGTTGGAAACCTAACATTCAAGAAAGAGTAGACAAGGCTATAGTAGCCCTGTTCTCTTGTAAAAACGCCATTGGTAATGAATGGGGATTTCAGCCCAGCATTACACATTGGTTATATATCTCGTTATAAAGCCAATCCTTACATACGGAGTAGCGGTATGGTGGACTGTGCTGGACAAAGTAACAAATCGTGATAATCTCAGCAAAGTCTAACAAACAGCCTGCCTGTATATGGGAGGAGCACTTCGCTCTACCCCCTCCGCCTCACTTGATGCTCTGTTCTATCTAATACCGCTGGACATTTTCAGCAAGCACACGGCTGCAAATATAGCCATACGGCTTCAAGCCTCCTCACTGTGAATTAATAATGAGATTGGCCACTCTACCATTCTGAACTCATTCAGATCAATAAACAGTAATATCGACTACACCACACCCCATCCTCAATTTTACAACCATTGCTTCAGGGTGCCAATTCCTTCCAGTTCTAACTGGGAGGATACATCATTCCTGAATAATATACTTCTTTACAGATGAATCAAAAACGGATGATGGGGTTGGTGGAGACTTATACTCCGATAGACTGAACTTGACTCTCCTTTCGTCTACCTGATCATTGTAGCATGTTCCAAGCTGAAATCCTGGCTATTACAGAAGTCTTTCCTAGCTCAAAGAAAACGTTATATTAACAACCGATATACGCATCTTCTCACACAGCCACGCCGTGTTAGAATCCCTAGACTCTGTCTTTACGAATTCACTAACAGCTTTTACCTGTCGATCATATCTTACGGAGATGGCCACAAAGTTCAATATTCACCTTTCCTGGGTGCCGGGCCATAGAGATATTCCAAGAGATTGCAAAGCCGACGAACTTGCAAAAAAGGAACAACTTTACCTCTGTTGGCTCACAAAGCTGGCGTGGGTATGCCTTTGCCGACATGCAAACTCATGCTAAAGCAAGATATTATATAGAGAACAAACTACAGGTGGAATAAACTTAGTGTCAAACGCTCTAAAGAATTGTTCTCCCTGAGTAGATTGCCTCTAAGGTACCTTGTAGATGTCCTGACTGAACACATGGTAGACATGCACTTCGACTTGGAGCCCCAGCAAATGATTTTTGTAGGAGTTGCAGAGACGAAGAGGAAGAAGAGACAGTCTCTCATCTTCTATGCACCTGTCCTGCCCTGTCACAAGTATACGAAGACTCCACCTTGGATACTTCTACTTCAATGATTCCAATGATCTAGCAAACGAAGACATCACTAACTTGACTGTAACGCTTCATTCGAAGCTCCAACTGGTTCAACGAATGAGGTTGATCAACTGATCCATGTGGTATCACAATGGACAAAACTATGGTCTAATGTGTGTTGGATTTCCCAAAAAACTTGCTGGGGCATCGAAGGGTGTCCCAAAAAAAGCAAGTAGATCGCCAACGGTAGCAGCTAAAGCTACAGCGGGATCATCGAAAGATGCCCAGCCAGCAGCAACAACAACAGCAATGAAGCCACCAACGGCAACAGCTACGGTGACATCGGAAGATGCTCACAGACCATCAACAACCACAAGAGCAGCAACGGCACCATCCGACCATCCGATGACGACATCGAATATATGTCCGAAGATGGTGAGGTACTATACAGGTCCGGGTCTAGCAATAGATTTGCTAGAAAACAGGTACGTAAGTCGGCCACTAGTAACAAATTTTATATTAAAATCATAAATGAACAATAAAAGAGGTATTCGGTTCAATGCTTCACATTGGCTGAATACAAATTAGTTAAAGACTGCCTCAGAAAAGCCACTGCTGAATTCTTCAGCTTCATTCCTAGAAGTGAAAAACCGAAAACGGTCCTGTTAAAGGGAATAAGTTCCTGCACGGAACCCGGAGAGCTCCTAGCTGAGCTCCGTCAGAAGGCCACCGATGATCTCGAATTCGTCGGGGTCAAGCCGTTTACCACGGTCAAGTCCAGACGGGAGGGGATAAAACTGGCAATCTTCCTCGTAACTCTGTCTCCCCAAAGTAGACTGGAGAGTCTGAGGAATATTACTGTCCTAGACTACCAGGTCATACACTGGGAAAAATTAAAGAGGCATAACGACATGCTGCAGTGCATGCGCTGCCAAAGGTTCGGTCACGCTGCGGCCAACTGTGAAATGCAGTTGCGCTGTGTGAAATGCGCCGAAACCCACAATAGGGGTGAATGCAAGTTAGGGACTGAGCCGGTCGATGACATGGCCCAGCTCAAGTGTGTCATCTGCGGGAACGAGGGGCACCCTGCTAATTATCGGGGTTGTCCTAAGGTCCAAGAGATACGGGAAAAACAGGCCAGGCAAAAAGCCGGTAGTCAACCCGTAAGACAAGCTCCAACAACAAAAACTCCGATTGTTGATCCCAACGTTTCTTACGCCAACTATGCGAAAGGAAGGGTAAACACGTGATAGGCTCCACCACCGGTCGCCCCACAGGCCCAAGTGCCTCAGGTGTCGGCGGGACAGCCAGACATTGTATCCTTGTTGCTGAGCATTCAAGTCCAGTTGACAGGACTACAAAGTCAGATAAAGGAGCAAGGCGAAAGAGTAGACCACCTCTACTCTTTGATGACTGGCCGAGCGCAAATTCATGGTTAAGGGCGCGCTGCAGAAGTCGCGCCTTAGGATCCTAGGTTTGAATGTAAATTCATTGATTAGGATCGAACGTAGAGCCAACCTGTTCTAGTTGTTGAAAGACCACAGTCCTGATGTGTTTATGGCTAGCGAAACCAAGCTAAACCAGAAACACAAATTGACTCACAAAAATTACAATATCGTAAGAAGGGATCGACCCGGTTCTAATCAAGGAGGCGGTGTTGCAATCTTCATACGTAGTTATTTACAATAATGATTTGCGAAAGCTTCAGACCTTAGAGGTTTGCGTCGTTCGTGTTTCCCTCACTAGAGGCAATGAATGAATGAATGAATGTATTGGGTAAACATTTGCACTGCGACCTTAAGATCTATTGTGCCCCCCTTTTGATGTGGATGAGGTTTCTCATCTACAATTCATCCTCCAAATTCGTTCCTTTGAGGAATTTAATGATTTGGGATATTTTTAGAGAATGTAATTCATTCTCTTCTATATGGTACTTGCCCAGATATTTATGTCTATGATGCATCAGTGCATCACATTTTCCTATTATGTGGTCCGGTGTCTCCTCATGAGCGTTGCAGAATCTGCAAGAAGCGCTGCTCACTAGACCCAGGATACTGAGGTATCTTCTCAGTTTGCAATGGCCGGAGAGGAGACCCGTTACTGGCCATAGATTGTTCCTACTTAGGCTGATGCAGGATAGGAAACGCTCTCGGTTATATTTCCCGAGTAAGAGTTTTGCCTGTCTCAGTTTGGGAAGTACTTCCCAAGTTTTTGATCTTTTCGCCTCCTCTTCGGATTTGATCTTGTTTTTAATTATATTCTCTCCTATACCACAATAGGGCTCTGGTCCCGTTATCGGTGTCATTGCTCCTATTTTTGCTAGGGAGTCAGCCTCTTCATTGCCCTGGACACCGACATGACCTGGTACCCAATGTAGTGTGACTTTGTTTTCCTTGCCCAGTTCCTTGAGCTTATTCACACATTCCCATACCAGTTTAGAAGTAATGGTGTATGAATTTAAAGCTTTAAGTGCAGTTTGACTGTGTGACATGATGGCAATGTTTTGGTTTTTGTATTTTCTATCGATGTTACGTTCTGCGCATTTTCCGATGGCCTGGAATATGCTGGTGGACTTCCCCATCGGTATGGAAATTTTGGTTCTAGGCCCAAAAATCCCTACACCAGTCCCGTCAGAAGTTCTCGATCCATCAGTATACCACTTGATGGTGTTTGCATTGAGATTGTAGTTTTCCATTTCACTTACCCATTCTCTTTTGCAACTTAACTCCGTTCGAAAAAGCTTTTCGAAGTTATATTTTCTAATCATGCTGTCCCTGGGAATGTCATCAAGAATGTCACTAGAGGCAAGCGCTTATATTTGATTGCGGCTGACGCTCCGCAGCCAACTAACTTCATCTCAGAGCTCGAGACTCTTTTTAGAGTACTTCAACTGGGCATGGAAGAGAACTTTTTTATATTGGCCGGAGATTTGAACGCCAAACATGGAGATTGGGGAAATAAAATAAATAACCCAAGAGGTAATCATCTCTTTAATTTGATGAATCTTTGCACTGTTGAATGCGGTGTCGACCTGCTGGCCACTGAAAGGCCATAATTTCCAAGGACCGGCTCCTTTCTGGACCTTTTGCTGTACGACACAAGACTGACAGTAACTGACAAAGTGGGTTACCACCCGCGAAATTGTCTACAGACAATTGAGTACGACAGTGACCATTGCGGCTTGGCTGCCTTAATACAAATCCCGAACGAGCTTGTAGAGCTGGATGAATTCGTCCCAACGCATTCTTACAATTACAGTAAAATGCGCTGGCCACGTTTCACCCAAGTTCTATAAAGAGAACTTCATTCGGGTGTCATATCCCCACCAAACAACAGAAACATCTTGAACAGATGGACTACATAATAAAACAAACAATGGAACGGACAATACCAAAGTACAAGGAACGCGACTAAATTAACCTCTACAGTAACGCGACTATAGACGCATTTCACAGACAAAAAAACGGACTACTGACAAGACTTAAAAACTTATACAGACGATTTACAGACCCCCACGACCTGGAGATTAGGACACTGAAGTCGTCAATAAAAAACGTTAACACTCTGATTAAAGAAAATTGCAGATTGGCTGTTAATTTGTACTGGGACAAGAAAATTCGGGCCGTTAACTCTAGCGACCCGAGTATGTTCCCGCAAATTAACAAGATATCTTAAGGTGAATGCTTGCAATCGCCCGAACCACGACCTGGAAAACAGAGCCTTACTTCATCACTTCTACCTAAGGAATGATTTTACTCTTTGGCGACCCGAGAACCGTGGTTTCACTCGGTTTGATGACGATTTCTTAGCAAACGCTATAATTGCCGAAAGAACGGGTTCAAGCCCTTGCTCATCACAAATGTAGAGCTCCAGCCCATCCTCAATTCAATAAAGAACAAAAAGTCAGCAGGTGTCGATGGTATACCCAACATCGTGCTAAGACATTTACCGATTGAAGCTATAGACATTTATACTACACTGTTCAAGAACGCGCTGAATAATGCATATTATCCGGTGCGTTAAAAGACAGCTGTGGTGCATCCTCTCCCGAAAAAGGGAAATGACAACTCCAAACCTTCAAATCTGCGTTCAATAAGTCTTCTTCCAAGCATCAGCAAGGTATTCGAAAAGGTAATCAATAGGGCTCTGGCTAAGTGGGTTGCGGACAACACAATAATTCCGGATAATCAGTTCGGGTTCAAGGCAGGACATGACTGTATTCATTCCGCGTCTAAACTCGTTTCTGATATCCAATGGACCAAGTCCAAGAAACAATGCACGGCTGCTGTTCTGGTTGACTTAGAGAAAGCCTTCGACACCGTATGGTTAGAAGGGTTGTACCTAAAACTCACCAGACTAGGCATCAGTAAACCATTACTGTATATGCTTTATGATATGCTCAATGGTAGAAAGTTTGTTGTCAAAAGTGGCAATGTAACCTCTACCAGCATCTTTGAAATTAAAAACGGTCTACAACAGGACGCGGTCAATTCGCCGATCCTCTTCAGCATTTTTACCAGCGATCTAATAGGTAGCCTAACTAAAGCAATTGCGTATGCAAACGACCTGATTGCGTACAGAACGGCTCGAAAGGTTGAAGTTATTAGAATTCTCTTGCAGCGTGACTTCGAGAAGATTCAGCGATACTGCGACGACTGGAAACTGAAAATAAATGTCCATAAGTCGGAGACAATTCTGTTCAGGACTCCATTGGCTAAGGCCACGAGAGATACATGCAAGAATTGGCGCCAGATGGTCATTGTTGGGGCTGACGGTCGGCCACTATCGAGTGTAGAGTGTAGTGAAGTATCTCGGTATCTGGTTAGACCAGTATTTGTATTTCGACAGTCATATAAGTACTGCTCTGACCAGAGCCCGAGGAGCCCTCGCTCTGATGAAACGGCTGTTTCACAGCAGTCGGCTTGACCCCAGAGTGAAGGTAATTTGCTACATGGCCCTCATACGGCCAATGCTTGTGTATGGTTGTACTGTTTGGTTCAACATTGCCCCTTCCCAAATGGAGAAGTTTCGGTTGTTCGAGAGACAGTATCTCCGGCGCTGTCTCGGTTGGTATCGGACACCGGAATCTTCTTATTTGCACTATTATTCTAACTATGTCTTATACAACGAAGCTCAAATCAACAGAATTGACAATTTCGTGATAAAACTTGTTCGGGGTCACATAGCGAGAGCTATGACTTCGACCAACAACTTGATTTTCGGGGCGTTCTATCCGAACGATGACTACTTCGACATGGCACGCTTGAGCGGCTTTATCCCACCAGAGGCATTCCTCTATTTAGATAAATGCGGCCTGATACAGGATGAATTGATAGTACCGCTTATCTACAACGTCAGTCGTAGAACCGTGGACCGGTGACTCGCGTACGAACGAGACACCCTCGCCCGGATGGAACCGAGCTCCTACGGTTCAGTAGGGTTGTGCCCGAACAGGACCGTATTGATAGGAGGATTTAAATGGACATAGCTTTTGCCGCTGTGATTGCTCTAGTTTTAAGTAGTATGTAGGTAGGTTAGGGGTAGGTTTATGTTTTATTTTAAGGACATAGTTTGTAAGTTTTTAAAAAATTTATATTGAAGTTACTTTTTTTATAAATTTTCTAACAAAATAAAGACAAAAAAAAAATTAGTTCATAGGCCCAAGGGCATTAGTATAAGTAATCATGAATTCCTTAGAGCGCCCGTTTAGGGCCAGTAAGTTAAATTTAAGCATAGCTAAGTAGGCTAGTTTTTCTTGAATTTTGTCTAGTGTGTAAGTAGATATAAGTTAAAAATGAAGAAAATTTGAATTAAAAAAAAAAAAATTGGATTCTGCATCGGCAGAGGGTCCACAGCCGAAGAGGCGAAAGAGAGCCATTGTTGGTGAACTAAGCAAGTGGTGGGAGCAGGGCACAGGAGAGATGAATTAGATAAAAAACTTTTTGATATGTTTGCGAGGTCCCAAAACCAAGAAATTTAAAAGCTATATTTGCGGAAAGTACCACAGAAAGTGTTCTATTCCTGATTTATTAAATTACATATTATTATTTTATGTTATGTTTTTTTTTTATTTATTTTTAAATATGTACTTTTTGCTGTGAAATAAAAATAAGTGTACAAACTTTATTTATGAAATGTTTGTGTTTGTGTGAAAAATGGTCATATTGAGATGAAACAAAAAGCAAATACTTCTAGTTTTCAATTAATTATTTGAAATAATTTTTTTTTCTAAGATTTCGTTACTACGGAAATTTTTTACGTTCAAGTTCAAATGCGATGACCAGAAACCAGGAACCAATTTTAGTGAAAGAAAAAAAGGAGCTATATTTCAGGAAATTGTGATCCAATTTTATTTTTAATTTGAAAAAAATATTAAAATGAATATAATTGCTTCGATAGTGTTCGTTGCTGCGCTGGTGCGGTTATTCTGATTAAAACGTGGATTCTAACTAAAATGGTTAAATACGTCTCGACGGGAGCTGGAATAAAGTGGCAGATCTTCTTCATACCTCTTAACTTCCAATAATAGAGCTGACGACATCGCTCTTAAGTATTCCGAAAGAATGCTTTATTACAACTCTGTATGAACTTAATTTTCAGTTGAAAAATTTTGTCGTCAGGTGACCATTGTCACGGTATGTTGCTATCGTGTATTAGGAACATGCATATGCTGAATCTCCTAGGACAATAAAATTGCCACATAAATGTGGCAGAGGATAAATACATGAATTTTCGTAAACCCTGTTGTCGTGCCCAGAACACGGATGCCCAACGAAAATATCAATAAATTTTCTGTTTTCGTCACGAATTCCGGCAAGAGTATGATAACCGGGGCGCCGAGAAATGATAACAAATTTTTGTAAAACACGGCAATACAAGCATTTTTACTATGGGAGGGGGGTCTATCTCCCCCCGTTTAGGCAGTAGGGGCAATTTAAAAAATATGTACGTTAAATGAAAAAAAATTAAGTAAAAAATAACGGTAATACTCACAATTAAGAATTATACGTTTTTTTAAAGCCAACATTCTGTTCTATTAGCCAGTTTTTAAATCAAGTTTTGACATAGTTTTTGTGAAAAATTTAATTTTAAACTCAAAATTTGAGTAAAACAAGTTGAAAATAAGGTTTAAAGTGTAATTTTTCAAAACTCTAACATTACTTACTGTTGTTTTTTTTTTAGAATTCATTGCTCTTCTTCATTCATTTTTCTTCTCCTGAAAACAAAAAGAAAAACAATATAAAAAAATGACTGATACATTTTTATAGAACACTGTATTTCTTTCCAAGTACACCATTCATGCCGGTTTTGTTCTTCATAATTATAGCAGTTTCAGTTTTTCTATTTTCTGTTTGCCATTTTATGGCCGATTCGTGAAGATTGCTCAAAAAATAAATTACTCGCTTCTAATGGCACATACTGTTTCAAGAGCAAGGTTAAATCGGTCAGCTACGTCATTGTATGAGCATGCTTCATGTTCTAAAAACCAAAGGAAGAATGCCAAATGTATTTCAGCCTTTTAACTTAAGGTACTCCTCGGATGTTGAAAACTTTCCAACCAAGCGTTTGAAAAGCTCACTGCCTACCCAAAAATTCGTGATAAATTCTTCTTCTGTATATGTTGGAATGATTTCTTCCACATAAGTTCCTTCCGATGTAATTCCTTTCCATCCTTCCCAAAAAAAAATCATGACGTTCGATATAGATTCATTACACGAATCTGAAGTAGAATCCGTCGACATATAATTTTGTGCATCAGAATCACTTTCTAATTCCTCCAAGATAGCACTTTTCATTAATTGCAACTCGCATTTTAATAGAAAATACTGAACTAAAAAAACCAATAATACAAAACGATAAAATAAATTTTTTGACAATTCATCTATCACACGACTGACTGTTCTAACTTGTCTGACATTTCTCATGTAAACTGTTCTGCTCTACTCTGTCCTGTTCTATTCTGCTCTGAACAAACGTAACAACTTCTTCTAATAGTTGTTTCTTCTTTCTTCGTTGCTTATCGGTTGCGTATTGGTTTTGAGAATAATGAGAGTTGAATACATAATAGAAACTAAAAAAACAAATCAATTAAATAAATTGCATTACAAAGCAAAAGAAACAAAAAACAACAATAATTAGGTATTATACTACACTATTTTGCATAGGCCTTTTTGTAGGGCAATTTGGGACGAATGCGGGTTTTTTTTGGTGGTTAATTCCGCCTGTTCACCTAGGCTCTAAAAACAATAAAAACTAAAATAATATTCAATTCATCAAAATGAAATGTGTGCATGTACTCACTTCAACTTATGGTATTGTCGGTCCCAGTTCAGGGGGAAACGGAAACCATCTCCATCAACAGCATCCCTTGTTAATATGGATAGGACCTTTGCCTCGAAACCACCTCGAGTGCAAGAACCATCGGTGCTTCCAGTGCTTTATTCGCCTGCTTCTTTACGGCAACACTAAAAAGGAAGGACATAGTTTTCATGAATAAAACTGTTGTGTACGTAATATCATTCATACCTTTTTCCATTGCTCTACTGACTTAATATTTGACCTTTTTTGACGTTTGATATGAAAAGTTATCGCCTTTCTTGCTCACTGAATACTTGTGTTCCAAATTTCAACGTTTCCAGAGAATTTTATCGATGTGATAGTTAAAGAACATGGGTATGTATCGGTTCCACTAACACGTGTCTAAGGAAACAAAGGTTAAGCAGCATACACATTAGTTTTTCAATGCGTATCTCGCTTTTTTCTTTTTTGTTGCTTGAATAAGACCTAAAAAAATCTAATTAAATATCATAACAGAAATTCGAAGAAAAAGAGATGCCCAAAAGTACCTTTTTGTTTCAGTTCTAAAATATTTTGCCTCGAAATAAAAGATCGCAGATAGAACATCTGGATAAATATTTATTGCAACTAGCACACTTGGCAAGTCCCTGGTAATGACAATACAATTGAATTTCAACGACACTTACTGTCATGTAGAAAAATTGGAAAAATGGAAACTCCACATACCATATAAGCATTCACAAGCTATCAAACAAAAAACTTGCAGCTTGCATAGTAGGTGCTTTTGGAACAAGACCCCAAACAGCTTAAAGAAACCGATATATTTTGCATATTTTTGAGAGCCATCTTACTTATTACGTCAATCACACCATTTTAAACCAACTACGACCCCTTATGAGACAAATTCAACACTCTACAATTAATCGAACTCTACATCAAACTTCTCAGTCAATTTTAAATTAAAAATTTTAAAGTTAAGAAATTTAAATTAAACGTTAAAAAATGCTTCTGAGTAGATGTTACTTTTTAGTTTTTATATCATGCTCAATAGTGCAATCTTGCAAGCTTATATTTTTTTTTTTCTTACTTTACATTTGAACTTCAACGACACTTAAGTCATACAGCAAAGGCACAAGTCATTCCTTACTTTATAGAATTTTAAATTAATACAATCACACCCGGTCTTTCTTATTGCGCCATAAATTTTTTGATTAATTCTAACAGAGGCTAGGTGCCAGTAGTGGAGAGTGGTTTGTGGTAAAAAATCTGCGTTCATTCAATTTAACTTTTTTCTTTAGAGATTCTTCGACATATGTATGTAGATCCTTGCCCATCTTTGAAGCAGTTACAAGGTACATACTTATTCCTATTCGGCGATCAGTCTGTTTAACTTTGTGCCGTAGAGCTAGAGTTTAACTGATCAACGGGTTTCCTTCAAATTAGGTACTAGGCATTTTATTTTAAAATGTTTTCGCGGATACCTATGGTGCTTTCATCAACAGCTAGAGCATGTTCAACTAATTTTTCATTGATCATGTAATGGCCAAATATCATCACATTTGAAGGGCTCATAGCTATTCCGAATCAAGTCATACATTTTTATCGTTTCAACATTAAGTCCAGTTACAATATGTCAGTTAACGGCATTTTTTATATAATTTAACTCTTAATATCTCTGAATTCAGTTTTTTTTTATCATAGTATTTCTGTTTTTACTTCATTAAAAGTTTTTCGAACATAACTTCGGCAGTTTCGTTTACAGACGCTCTATTTTGGTTTTAAATCATCATCATCAGCATCATCTTTTCATTCAAACCATAAGATTTGAGATGGGCATTGTGACAAAAAATCTATGCCAAATGGCCTAGTAGTCTACACCCTTAGGCTGTGTAAGTCGCAGAACTAAATTTAAAATGGATCGAAGCACTTATAAAATGTCGTGCTAAAAATCTTAAAAATATAAAAGAATACGAAAACATCTTGTTTTTTTCAATTTTTTATTGATATGAAATAACGTTTTTAAACTCAAAGTATACTTGCTGATTTTATAGTTAGACGAAGGCTAAAAAGTAAAAGTACACAATATGCATCTTAAATCTAATAAAGAATCGACTCTCATTCTTAAGACATAAGTTAGTGTGCCAATCATTGGTAAAAATACATACCCACACATGCATGTTGATTTTTTATATGTTTATAATTTTTGAAAAACCATGTTCTTTTTTATTGCGTCCATTTACACTTAAACCATCAAACTATTCTTTCCGCAAATTTTATTGTCATCAGGTCTTCATCATCGCAATGTTGTATTTACTGTATATTCCCGAAATGATTAAATTCTAGAACTCACCAGTAAGACCTAGTATATTTGACCAACATTTAATTTTTTAAAGTACCTTGCCTGAATTGCCTCGTTTTGCAACTTTTACCAAAAAAAAATTTTAATCTAGAGGTAAATTCAAAAAATTTCCCCAGTTTGGAAATTTATAGTAACAAATGTACATATATACTGACCGTGGCCTTAACCATGTAAGTGGCTTATAAGTTAACACACCAATGCTAAAAATTTTTAACAATAATGCTGACTTGCGTTGAACGCGCAAAACAAAATAATAATAATTCCCTGAATTGTTCGCATAGGAAAGGTGGGCATTGGGCAACCGTTTTCAGGAATTAAATGCAACGACATCTCGTGATGTCATTGCTATAATTATTTCTGTTTTATTTCTGAGGTCAGCTATAAAGAATAAATTGTATTTAAGACATAGCAAAAAAAAAAGATTATTGTAAGTTATAATTCAATTGTTAAGCTAGGCAGTAAGGCAGCCCGATTAAATAAATAAAGTTTTTTTTTTAAATAAAATTACGAATTAAGTTTTAACTTATACTATTATTATTATATAATTAGCCAGCACTTCAGGTACGCTAATAACTCAAGGGGATCCACTCACATGATCGACTCAGACGGATACATCAGTCAACGTTCCACTTTATCATGATATTTAGATTAAGATTAAGATCGAAAAAAAGTCTCGAATATTAGACTCTAAAAAATCCAATTACTCAAACAAAACACTTGAAGGTGTTTTTCTTACTACCGGTAATCCTATCTTGAACTATCTACACCGTGTTATTGTTGTTGTTTTAATGTTATTAAATGTTATTATGGGCCCTAATTTCTTCAACGCATTGTCTGGTTTCAAATCGGTTTTCTGGACTGACTGTCCTCTTTATTGCTGTCGTCATCCCAGATGATATACATAAAGAAGAATGCTTCCAGAATAAATATTCTGCCACTCTTGACACTGATTTTCTTGTACCTTTTTACTTAATAAAAAATTTCACATAAAATTTACTAGGCAGGTACTCAATGTTCGATAAGCGAATTTTATAAGCATCCCGCTATTAAAGAAATTGACCCAGACAAATCGGCGAATTTGGATTTTGGTAAAAATACCCATCCATATATGCATAACTTTTTTAAGATAGGTTCATGTATTTGTATTCCTTACCAAAAAGTAAAATCGAAAGTATAAATTGGTTTTTATATTTTTCTTTCTTAAACTGATCGCTAGGAATATAAATATAGCCATTTAAGAAAACTGGAAATTGAGGAAAATGTCGGTTCTTCGCTTATAACTCATAAATTATGAAATATCGAAAATATTTGTATAAAACGTTTGTAAACATTTTGTATAACAATTATCATTTCATAGATTAAACTACTTTAAAAAAATCTTCCAAATAAAAAAAAATAATAAAACTATTTATACCTATACTCACTATTTATACTACACCATAATATTTTCTACAACAAATGGTAAAGTGATCATAATATCTAGCATTATGCTAACTCCAATGTCACTTTGACGTTTATAAAAGTCAAAAAAGAACGCCAGTGGTTAAGGTGCGTTTTTCGAATATTTTAAAAAAATACTGCTTTATGTACATATAATTGTTGGTATGCGTAATTGAACCCGGTATTTTTGATATATGAAAAGTAATAAAAGAAAGAAATAATACTACAGTAGAATTTTGTAAGCTTAGCAAAATTATTTAATTGAAATTATGTATTATTTCTTACAATAAGAAAATAAGTCTTACTTCGAAGAGGGTTAGTAGAAAAAATGGAATAAATAAAAGTAAAAAGGCCACAGGAAGCATAGTTTGACCAGCTAATCAGAGATTAGATGTGCAAGTTCAATTGACAACTTTTTTGTAGATAAAAAAACTAACAATTTTTTAAAAATGTTTTCAACTAGAATATATTTTGAAACAATCAATGATTTTTGATTTTGAAATTTGGGATAATTTTATTTTACACACAGCACCATAACTAAGGAAAAACTAAAGATGTTTTAGAAAAAAATATTTTTTGTCTCGAATATATTAATCGCATCCAGCCTCTTTTTTATGAGGCCTCCCAACGTTTTCTCATGTCAACCCGAAGATTCCTACAAGTGGAGCCTTAACTTGACGCATTGAAGTGGGAGAGTGGTGGTCCTAGAGGAGAACAGATCTAATGACCGATATTTACTCACAAATGGGTTTCCATAGCATTCAAGTTTATATTTCTCTTAAAGTTTTTATCAATTTCCCTGATAGTTTCGTGTAAATTCGAACCCCTTTCACACGAAAAAAAACTCCTTGCTGGAGTATCCATCCCCCCTTACGGGGCACAGAGGCTCTACAACTTCTACCCGCCATCGTCTACGGCTCCTGGAGATGTGTTTCAGCTGTCTCCATTGAATAAGAAGTACAGGAAGAAGCTTAGATATCGAGAAAAAAGTGAAGTAGTTTTCATAATTGTATGAGTTACACAAACACAAATGCATTGACACAGGGTTGGAGTGAAGGTAGACGGCTATTTGCTGGGGCGCCGAAAGGAATATTTTGCTAAATTTTTTTTTGGGTGGTTTAGTAAAAATATGTGTAGCTACTAGCTAGAAGTACTGGAATATGATTTCCATTTTCTCAGAAGTACTTATTCACATACAAAGGAGCATAGCTATTACTGTAAGCCTTAAAAGAAAAAAAACTTTTTTATTCGATCAAATAAATAATTGAATGAGTTTTTTTTGGATTTATTGCTGGCTGGATTATAATATCGAATAAAGTACACTTGAAGTAATAAAATTAAACTAAGCTCTTACAGGAACCTGAAAATTTTAAATGGATAAATGAAAATATAGTTTTTAGTTTTATGTATAACTTTAATGAAAAAAAACATTACCACGGATATTATCCTTAGTCAAATACATAATTTGAAATCACAATTTATTTAATACATACATAGTTACATTCCCGTGAAGTGAACTGTTTTTGTCAATTTAGTTCTAATTGATAACTTTTCGTTACTTCGTGATGCAATATAAAAATATCTTGTCTTTAAAAATATTTCAATTATCATTTTTGAAATAATTCCGAAATGACCCGAGTTTTTAACATGTCCTTCGAAAATTGTTTTTCCTAACAACTCATTTTGTGAGTTGATAATAATTCTATCGTACATCTTTTTTTTCAACATTGTATTTTCTTTGTCCATTAGCTTTAACTGGATTCTCAATTGCTTTTCCGTTATAAGACATATGTCTTCTACATCTTTAGAAGGTGTTTTTAAGTATCCCTTCGTCTTAAAAGCTATTAAAGATTGAGGATTTTGTCTACCCTCAAGATCGTTCTTACAATTAACACATTTCAAATTTTTTCTTTAACTTAAAACGAACCCGGCAATGTATTTTACAACATGGCTTGTAAATTCTGTCAGTGTACTGGGGTCTGAAAAATAATCATGGTCATTTAAGAATTCCTCATTTTCTTCGTGATTGCAGTTGACAATGTTTAACATATTTTCTTGTACATTTTCTAAATGAACCGCTTTGACAGGGTTTGATTAACTTATGTTTAAAATTTGGATGTTTTCGAGAGGTAGACAATTGCCAATTCCACCGTCTCTTATCTTGCATCTTACGATTAATTTTTTGTATGCTGCTTTAAATAGTTTTACGGACGGGTTATCATTGCAGCCGAGATGTGACCTCACGGAACCAAAGAATAATTCAATGTGATCTTGGTTAAGTTTATAAAATGGTACATACTCTAAAGCGTATATTTTTTAAGCAGGTAATAAGTCCAATAAATCCCGTCTTCCTTTTATGCTGCACAAGTCGAGCACCATTAATTACTTGGAGCATACACAAGTACTTAATTTGTTCGTTCGCAAATACCAAAAAATTTGAAATATTTTACTCACAAATTGCCCTCTGAAATCCAAAGTTGAAAATGCTTCGGCTGTTAAGCACATCGAATATGTTATTTATGTTTCTCAAAAATTTTACTGTTGCTTCACAACCAGAAAATTGTGGCATTAAAAGAACGTCGCGGCAGAAATCTATAGCGTGAGCAATGGATTTGTTTAGTGCTTGAACAGCCAAACGAACTTTCATTTTTTGGTTTGAAAAATATATATGTGCTCTTTTTAGCTTATTGCCGAGATGTAGCTCTTCTTTTTCTTGTATTTTTACAAGCTCTTCAAGGTAGTTCCACTTTATGAGTTCTCCGTCTGTGTCCTTGAACGTTCCTATCTCAACGAAAGCATTTCTTACCAATTTCACCATGTGACAAGGATCTGGTAGAACGCCAATTTTGTCTAAAGACGAGTTTACTCTTTGTATATGAAAACTATAGTACTCTCATGGTGGAAGTCGAATGGGGCGACATCTAATGTATGCCGGCAACCCTTACTCTTTTTTTTTTGCGGAGAGCTTATGGAGGTTTTAAATGATATTTATTGATATTTTTTGGATGCAATTATCCAAAAAATAGTCTCCTCTTGCTCCTACCACCAATTTTCGACGCTTAAAGACTCACCAAATCGAATTTTACACCTCACATTTTGCAGCGCCACCACCAGGATCCAGGCAACCCTAAAAAAAAACTCGCCATGAGAGTACTATAGTTTTCATATACAAAGGTTTACTTTAAATACGAAATAATGATACTTTTATTCTATGTTATACTCGTAATAAAAATGCTTAGTTTGCTTTTACCTTATAATTCTATGACTTTATTTTAAATTGAAAGGCAGAATGAAAATATTACAAGTGTAAGAAAACTTTACACCTCGCTATTGCAAGTTATATGAAAGTCAGCTGTGATATATAAATAATTACATAAGTATTTCAAAGGTTATTGACATTTCTTAAATTTCTTGCAGATTGGAATAATATTAAATTTAGCATTTACAAATATTTAACTTCTTTCTGCAAAATAGAACTAATACATGTTTAATTTGTTAAAACAATAAGTAAGTAAGTAAGTAATTCATTTATTTACATTAATTTACAATAAATCATAACAATATTATGAATTTAAATGCTATGGCTATGCCATCAGCCAGATTTGCGAAAATAAATAAGAATATTAAGACTTATGTTTTGATTTTAATCGAATTCTGATATTAATAACAATCTATACTTGTAAATATCTTTCAAAAATTTACTTAACGTTTTCCAATCATGCTCGTTTAGGATATTTATAGTCTCTTGTAAAGTAAGAGTATTTTTCCCGAAAAAGAGGCGTCTTTGAGTTTTGAACATTGGACATATACTTATGAAGTGTAGACAATCTTCTTTTGATTTAAAGTTGCAAAGCGTACAGAATTGGTTGAGAAGTTGAGAACTTCGCATCTTGCTTTAAAGATTAGGGATATCTCTGTATAGCTCAGTGCATCCTGGAAATAATTTCTTGTACCAAGATTATAGTTGAGCTGACTGTAGATTATTCTACTCGCTGACTCTTGTGCTTCTTCTGTCAGTAAAAGCCTCATTGTGTCCTCATTTTTCTATATGATGCTGTACATTTGTTCCTTCAAATGGTTTATATTGCTGAAATCATCATCCAATCTCACTCCACACTCATTGCCAACAGATTGGCATCTTGAAAACCACGAGTCCTTGTTTCTCACCTCGTATAAAAGCAGTTTTTTCGAAAGTCTTGTGTTCTGATGATTGCTGCAGACTTTGATCATATAGTCAACTTGAGACTTCAGGGTGCTTGTAAGAAGTTTTGGAAGACCTGTTTGCAAATATATGGCATAATTAGGTGTATTTAGGGGTAGGTTGAAGAGTTTCTTTATGAAACTCCTATAAAATTTTTCGACTTCTTCGTATTCTTCTGAACCCCAAACCTGAGCAACATACAAGAGAGTTGATTTCACTACTGAATTAAAGATTTTGTATTTTGTAGATAAATTAATTTGTTTATTAGAGAAGATATTTTTCCATGTTAAATTTATCAAGCATTGCGAGCTTTTGGCTTTCACTGATAAATGACTTTTGAAATTTAATGTTGGATTCAGTTTCACACCTAGATATTTGATTTCTTTTGTTACTTCTAGTTGCGTATCATTATATTTCCAGCTTCTTCCATTGTTAGCGCTTTGCGTACGTGCAAATATCATTATTTTTGACTTTGTTGTGTTGATAGACAGTCCCCATCTGTTTTAGATTATGTAAATAATCTATTGATCATCAATTGCAAACCTTCGGGTGATTCTGAAAGTATGACTCCAGGAAGTTCATCAGCCACATCGTTTAAAAATAACGAGAACAAAAGAGCGCTTAGCGGATATCCTTGCTTAACTCCTGTGCAGGTTCTAAACCATTCTGAGAAGTTCACTCCATCCCCGACAGCCGCCTTCGTGTCAGTGTACATCTCTGTAATTACTTTTAGGAACTTTGTAGATATACCAAGCTGTGTCATCTTATAAATAAGGGCGTTCCTATTGACTAGGTCAAAAGCAGATTTGAAGTCAACGAAAAATGTGAAGACCTTTTTGTTCCGTACTTGAAATGCTTTGACTATAGATGATAGTGTAAAAATGTGATCGGTTGTTGAAAAGTTTTTTCTGAAACCTGCCTGTAGATCAGATAAAATATTCTGTTCGATCCATTTTTCAAGCCTTATAACAAGTATACTGCAGAGTATTTTTGCAATTACATTCATGAATGAAATTC
Source organism: Syrphus vitripennis (assembly GCA_958431115.1). Taxonomy (NCBI): domain Eukaryota; kingdom Metazoa; phylum Arthropoda; class Insecta; order Diptera; family Syrphidae; genus Syrphus; species Syrphus vitripennis. The sequence goes on along the minus strand of OY288110.1, from coordinate 42,354,599 downwards.
CTCTGTAATTTTCAGGAGAGTCTAGCGAGCCTTTCTTATGTATAGGGAAAATGACGGATTTTTTGAACGATGAAGGTATGTCGGCATTCATAAATATTTTATTGAAAAGAATTTTTAAATGGTTAAGAAACATAGGAGTCGCATTTTTGAAAAATTCGTAAGGAATTCCATCTTCACCGGGTGCCTTTTTGATTTTTGCTTTGTTTAACACGTTTTGAATTTCTTCGCTTTCAATATCAGCATCTAATATCTGGTCAGTGATTATAGGATCAGCAGTTAAAGTTGTACAACCATAATCATTGGAGAGAAGATGCATAAAGTGAATGGCAAGGGTTTCTGTGGAAATTCCAGTACCTACCTATTTTGAAGTTGGTTCCGTTAATTTGTTTCGCAATTTTCCAGAAGTCCTCTGGGTTTTTAGTTAGTCCTAGTCCAATTGCTTTGTCATTATCATAAGCAATTTTTTTTGCATATATATAGTTTTATAACTTGCGTTTGCTTCCACATACCAGCTTCTCAGTTGGAGATTATTTGATGACCGCAGTGCTTTTAAAAGTGCAAAAGATTTTTTCCGAGCTTTGTAGCAGTCTTGGTCAAACCATTTTTGCTTAAAATTTAAGTTAAAAGAGAGTGATTTATTACATGCTGCATTTCATATACATTCAGTTAACTTATTATTGAGAACTTCTGGTAGTTCTGATGATGCATTGATGTTTTAAAGAAGCGTATCTAAAGATTGTTGATATAAGGCAGATGATTCATTTTTCCAGCAAAGTCGAGGCATTAGGTCTGCACATTTGACAGTTCGAGTTTATATTTCGGCTTGTTCCATTCACGTGCTAATTCGCGATTTTAAATTATGTTTAAATTGGTGTAATTTAATTAAATATAAAGGCACATATCTTAAATAAAAGAACAAGGTAAAGATTCTCTTGCCTGGTTGCTGAGATTGTTAAACCTTGTGTTTTGATTTCTTATATTAAGGCATCTCAGTCCAACGAATTCCCGCCTTCATCATTGGTGTCAAATGTGCAGACAAAATAATTTTAATATTGAAATTATTTGAGTAAAATAAGTATCTACATAATTAATGCAAAAATTAAACAAATATGGTGTAAAGTAAAAAACTCTGTTGGGAAGCAACATATTCACTCTTTTCTTTTAATTTCAATGTTGGCAAAATGGCGATAAATTTTGTGACATTTGATGACAAAGTTATAGTGTTTTGAAATTGAAAAATAAAATTTAATGGATAACCGATCTGCATCCCACATATGCGAAAGAGTTTAGACGATAACCCCGTTGCCTAATCCCCCCCATAAAATAGTAAAATTAAATTAAAATTAAAAAATTAAATAAAACAAAAATAAAAGTCCAATAATAGCAATAGTTTACACCTGCTTTATAATTAATAATTTTAAAAAAATCAAACTCCTAAAAACGACACCAAACTATAACATAGTCGTGCCGGGCAAAACAGCAATAATCAGTGCCAGTGCAAAAACAAAAAATATATAGGTACGTACATACATACCTACATCATATGTATACTCTAATTTTGCACCCCATGTAAATTCCTATTCTCTCCCTCCCACATCCCCAGATTTGTTTTGGTTTGTTCATTGCACATGCAATGTGCGGGAATCCCACACATTGTGTGTGTGATTGATTGAGTTTAAGCAAAATCGAAGGATAAATTGCTGTTAATGGTCTTGGGTATCCAGGAGCGGATCAACACAATTACTATCAAGGCATAACACTGATAGCATTTTGTGTTGTGAAACTTTTTGGGCCCAAAACTGATAACAACATAGTTAATTGTATGATTTGTTTTTTAATATTTGTGTTTTGTTTTAATTGGGGAATTTAGAGTCGACTTTAGCAACATTCGGGGGCCTAGAAAGAATCTCTGTGCTGCATATGTCCATACTGCTATAAACAGGCCAGCAGAGTGCTAGAACACTCGAAATTCAACCTACCAGGATATAGCTTCATTTTTCTTTCGTCATGGTCTCGCCGTCAACGTACGGTGTTGCTCATCAACTTCAACCTCAATATGGCACATGCTAAAATACCAATTTTAATTACTTACATGTGGTTCAAATCCACCGTGCATAAGCGCATAGCTATTCATACTTGTTTTATTTATCGTAACCCAAGTTTGAATAGTAATAATTGTAGCATATTCATAGTCGTCTGACAAGTTATTTCTTTGTCTCTTCTAAGCTAACCTCGAGCTTATGTTGTTCATAGACAATTTAGACCCGGGTCCAAAAGATAAACTGGAGCTCAAGATTTAAAAAACCGCTGCTTTGACTAAGTTGTTTTTTTCTATCTGTCAAAAAATGGATTGGATTTCAATGGATTGACAAGCAATAGTACTGAAATTGTAGTAGAATTCCGTTTCTTTTTTACTAAACAGAGCTACGAATTTCTTTATGAATAGCAGCTGTTTCTAACCTGTGTGTTAGCTTTAGACTCGAGACCAGTTGGACACGGATCTAAAGTTTGACAATATGTATATGCCCCATTGTATATAAATTTGCATAGTACTCTCATGAACACGTTCCACACGTTCGTTGGCCCGCAAGCGATCGCACACTTAACTAATTTTCTGGTTCCTGTTTCTGTTTATATACAAGTCCGCCATCAAACGACCACACAACACAGCTGTGTGGAACCTGCTCTTGGGAGTACTATAGATTTCATATGCAAAAATAGTAATTCAACTTCTAACAATTTTGATGCGCTATCCAACTCCATCATGAGAATTGTTGCCCATTTTCTGCACTGTGAAGTCGTTGCTGCGTGCGATTTGTTCTGAATTTCAATTCTGGTCAAACGATTTCAATGTTCACAATTCTTCGTGGCTACGCTTTTCTGGTCAGACAACTCCCGAGTGACGGTATGCCGAGATTTTTGCCGAGTTAAACAACCTGACTCAGCTTGTCAACGAGTCAATCAATCAGCTTACGATTCTTGGTATGTGTATCACAAACAATCTTTTGTGGAATGATCACGTACTTAACGTCGCCAAAAATGTCGCAAGATGTTTAGGTTTCCTTTGGAGATGCAAGAAATTCTTTTCCCCTTCTGATCTGGCTGTTATCTATAAAACGTTTCCTGTCTCTCACTCTTTTAGCGTTACTTTTACGGTAAGTGCTCTAACGAAATAGCCAGTTGCATTTCAACCGTAATACTCGCACTTCCAGGAATGCTCTTCAGTTTACTCTTGAACCCAACTTCGGTCGTACTGTCGTTCTTAATGTTCACCGACATCTCCTTTCAAATCCCCTCCTACTTACCTAAAGCTCGCACTGTGTCTCTGACATTTAAAGGGTACATAAGATCCCTCTAAGTGAGAGCTAATTAAAAAAAATAAATAGAAATATTTTTTATTTTATTTTTGGATCCGACTGCGATCTAATTTTTACCTTAAAAATCACTCTGCAATAATTTCTTTAGTAAGCAGTTTTTGATAATAGGTTTGTCACATAATACACATGCTCAAATAAAAGTATAAGTATACAATAATTAAGGCTTAACAACTCTCAGAAGTTTATATAGTTCCAAAATTCATCTAAAAGGAGGTTTTGACAATTTTCCAGAAGGAGCATTGGTTGATACCCTGACCAATCCTACTTTATATGAAGAAATTTATCAGTAACTTGATGTTTTTTAAATCTTTTATTTTTAAGGGAATTACAATATGTAATATATTATATGTTTTTATTTCATCACCTGTTTTGCGGATTATTTTTATATTGAAGGCAGTTTTTGTTAAGCTTTTTTTCTGAGTATTAAATTTTTCGTATCTTAGTTACTTCATTTTAAAACTTTAATGAGGAATTGTCAATTTGTAAGGCTTTGGGAAACGCCTTAAAACTCCGTTAAAAATATTTATATCTTATGCAATTTTTAAAAATTTGACATTGTATTTGGATTTTAAGATATTTCCTAAAGTTTGTTAACCTGTCACCTCTTTAAAAGATTTAAAGGTGACTTTTGTTTAGTCAAAACAAAATTCAATCTTGAATGGTCTTAATATTGTAGTTACAAATGCCGAACATTTTCGATAAATTATTATCATTATGTTTTCTTGTTCTTTTGAAGTATTAAAAAAGCAACCAATTTAGTCAAAACAAAACAAAAATGGAAAACATTTTGAATATTTTTAATTGCACTAGTTAAAAAATATAGTTAAGGTAGGTACTGTTTTTTTTTCAAAAAAATAAAGGGCTTTCAGTAATTGAATATCAACTGCTTCGGTAGGATCTCTACAGGATTTTATCATCAAAAATTCAAAACAACGTTTTTGAGCACTTGTCGTTAACAAAAGAGCACAAATATACTAAGCCTTCTACTTTGTATTATAAAATAAAACCCTTCGTATGAAAACAGAAAATAGTTCACGCATTGTGAATACCTAAATCTAGGCACAGACTTACGAATATTGGACGAATTTCGAACTAGGCCAAGAAATGAAATTTTAAAAATAATTAGGCTAAGCGAAAACTTTAAAAAGATCTGTATAGATACAGTCAACCTGATGACCTTACTCAATAATTTTATTAACTTTTTATAAGGAAATCATTGTAGCTGAAATAAAAAATCTTAGATAATTGGCATCAGATACTTTCAGTAAACAAGAAAGTTTGGCTATTGGCTTTTAGTTAGAAATCAGCAGCCGCTTCGGCTTCGCACGGGTATGAAATATTATATAGGTAGCCTATGTTACTCAAAGAAAAAAATGATTAAAATCGATCAAGTAGTTTTGATTATACATATAAAACTTCCTATTCACTCACTCTATCTATTTAAAAAAACCCGCATTAATATTCGATGCGTAGTTTTAAAGATTTAAGCATTCATAGGGACATGGGAACATAGGAACAGACAGAGGAAGCGACTTTGTTTTATACTATGTAGTGATATCGCAACGACTTCCGCTTTTGCGGATAGGCCAGAAGTACGAGTAATTAATGATTTTTTCCTAATTTTAGTCAGTCTTAAGTAATTTTGAAACAGCGAAAGCGTTATCGGTCCCACCAGATTGTTACAAAAGTTTTTTCAAAATTAAGGCAGAAATTCCGTTTGGCCCCAAGAAATGTCTTTACTTAGCTCTGATTATATTTACGTTCTTAAGTGTGATAACAATTTTAGGCGTTGATAAAAGCTGTTTAAATGTGTAAAATTACTTTCAGAAGGTACATATTGATCATTAATGAACGGAGCTTTAAAGAAAGATGAAAACATATTGCAAATATCATTTATTGTTAAGTTCTTTTTCCATGATCTATTTCTTAAATTACATATACTGCGATGCTGGTTGGCGTAATGGGCGGAGTATGTTGCTTTTTTTACGGGAACAGATAGATACAAGTTAGCATCTGGAGCTCTTAATAAAAATAAAAAAAGAACGAAAGTTCCATGCTTAAATGCGTTATAATATTTGCGGGCCTTAGGATACTTATATCTCTTGATGAGGATAACTTGAGTAATTGCATTTGAGCTCAAAAACGGGACTCATTTAAAAGCATATATGGATATATTAAGAATTTTAAGTTAATTTTTATCATATCATAAAATGTACTTAGGTACATTAAGATAAGACACATGAATGAATTTCTATTATTTTAACGCTTCAAAGGTTTATTTAATGCAAAATAATACAGAAAATTGTTGGATTATATTTATTCAAAGGCAAGAACTTTATAAATATTCATTAAATCATTAATTATACAACATTTAACATTGTTAAAAATTATTCCATTTCATTTTATTTCAAAAGAAACACTTACGAATATGAATTTCTGAATTATATACTTGTATTATACTTTACGAAGAGGTAGACAGTACTTATATAAGAGACTTTATGATATGTTGAATTATTGCTTAAATAAACTGAATTAATTTTGAAATCCCTCTCAAAATAATCATTCATCAACGTCGAAAAATTTTAAAACACACGCTCTGAGAATTAACTTTACTTTCTTATTTCTTAACGAAACAAATTTCTGTTATACATACATATCTTCTTTTTAATTAAGACTGTGATATACCAATTTTTTAACTTTTTATATTTATTTGAATAAAATCATATCATCTGCTTCTATGGGACCGCAACTCCAACATGATAACGATTTGCGCTTGACTTTCTTCCGCAATAATGATGGAACGTCTGATGCTCGTGCCATTTGAACTGGGTTTTCAGAACATCTTCTTTTCTTCCTCCTAAGTGCTGAATGAACAGTGTAGAGACTTCCTTTCAGTTTATGGGCATTTCTCATTCAATGTCACGCTAACTCGATCTTTGATATCTTTATTATAAGTTCCTTCGCCTATGATCATAATCATAACTTTTTACATATTGATTCGTTCAAATATTTGCCCTTGTGTGCATCAGAACAGCATTAGTATTAGGTAATTTTCGCGTAATTAAGAATCTGAATTTTCAGCAAAATTGGAAAAAGGTTCAAGTCCCCGTTAGCCAAAATGTTTTATAATTAAAATTGAAAAATTGAACTGAATATCGGCCTAAAAACCCCGTTAATAAAAGTTAGAAATGTTTTGTGTTCATAATTCATCCCGCACTTTAAGGGCCATATATTTAAAAATTGTAGTTCTAAAATACTTTTCTGTCTAAACGTTCGTTGGAATCTGGTAACATACCCTGAGTGGAACAACTGAGTTGCGTGACCATGTAAGTTCCTCCAAAAAGGGAGCAAGGTAGTTCGTTACTGAAGATTTGAGGATCGCGTTTCTTTCTTTATACCCAATGATCTTCCCTGTCCCAGTTCCTACCTTAGCAAATCTCATGATGGCTCCTTTAGAAGCACCTTCCATAGCCACGTGTAGTGGTGTTAGATTCCGGAAAACATTCCTGCTGAGTGGCACGTTCTCATTGCTTGCATATGCATCGAGCCTTTGCACCTTTTCTAGTTTTTTCCTAGTAGTTGTTAATTCGGTTTTTTTTATGCCATAGAAAATGATGGGTTTTACGATCATGGTGTACATCCATCTGAGGATGTTTGGTTTATAACCCCATGATTTACCTGTAATTATTTTGCACATCTTAAAGGCTTTTGTAACTTTCCCGACACTTATCTATATTGACATGATTATTTCAAGGGAGATTAGTACCTAGTGTAATTGACCTCTCTGGGTGTCTTCCCCAGCCAACCGTATAGGTTTCATGGGCGGTAGAAGTCTTTTCTTGGTAAATGGTACTATTTTCGTCTTGTGGGATTAATGTTTAAGCCCACTCAAGTACACCATTTCCTATTTGCAGTCAGTCTTCTCTGTATCATGCCACGAAGAGTTTCTTCAAACTTCCCCAAAGCTACTATTACAATGGGCCATATGCATAAAAAGAAAGTACTTACTAGAAGTAAAAGTTTCTAGTAAATACTTTAACTTCTAGTAAAAGGTTAAATTTCTAGTATTTACTTCTTTTCGTATGTAAAAAAAAAGTTTATACTAGTAACCATAAACTAGTAGTAAATACTGGATTCATCCTAGTAAATACTATCAATTCATCCAAAAATACCAGTATAGACTATAAAAATGTGTTTTTGCGTTAAATTGGAAACTTTATTATATCCTTTAAACTCTATATTTTTGTTTGTTAACACTTTTGAAACATTACATATTTAAATATTACTTGTGAAACATTATCCAAAGTAATGATTTCTGGATAATAAGTCTTGCTACATGGTGCACTGTTCTGCAAACTGTACTCTGATGAAATTCTGTGTCTTCTCCAACTCCCACTTGAAATCCTGGATCACCAACATATCTCAACCTTTTGATTTTATAGTCAGTACAGATAAATAATTCAATAACTTCTACATAAAATCAAAGTTTTCTCTTTCATAACGATAAAGCATTTTAAAAGTATTGATATCAGGCACTCTTCGCTCCTTGTAAACTTTTTCTGAGCTGCTAAATAAAAACGCTGCAATTAAGAATTATTAAAGTGGACTGAATACTTGGAAATTAGACTCAAAAATGTGAATATATTTTGATTTTCAACGAACAAAGTATTTACTATACAATTTTCATGTTGGTTCTTACTAACTTGAAAAATTTCCAGTAAATACTAGAAAGAAAAAGTTTTTATGCATACCATTCAAAGTATTTACTAGATAAATTCATCCGAGGCAAGTAAATACTATTTATTCCAGTAAATACTAGTTTTCAAGCATTTACTATGATTTTATGCATATGACTTTTAGTAAATACTATAAAAAATTACCAGTAAAAGCATTTACTACCTTTTATGCATATGGCCCAATGTCATCGGCAAATCCAATACAGTTTTTTTTTATAATTTGTTTGTATGTTTTTTCAACACAGCGCAGGCGTGAAGGATAGGTTAGGATTGGAAGTGAAAGGTGTAAGGTGTAAGGAAAGGTGTGTGGCGCGAGGTACTGAGACTGAAGGTGGTGGTTGTCTCAGATTTTATCTCCAGGGTTCGCGGCTGGACTAAAGCGGTTCGTTTTCATATTTGTTGGGCATACAACTCAACCACATGTTGTTAGTGTTATGCCTGAACAACATGTAATGAGTAAACCAGCGGCCCAACAATGATAATCAGAGATTATAATGGAATAAAAACATGATAAAGACTACGGCAGGGATCGAACCTGTGACCATGAGGTTTACAGGCGACCAGCATCGCGCCACGACCAACCCCCATTCCTTGAAACGTAAGATAGTAGTTCATCTACTACAAGACTCCACAGTAAAAGTGATAATAGCCTTCCCTTGATGTCTTGCGTTTGCTTCCGCCGTTCTTGTACTTAGCATTCTACCTATCCATCTGATTATAGTGAGAAGTATACCCTCTTTCTAATAAGAGCCCTGTCCATAGTTTTGTGAGAGGTGTTGTCAAAGGCTCAATATCAAAGAAGGCGCAAATGGCAGCTTCCCTGCAATCAAAAGCTATCTGTACAGTGTTCGTAAGTTCATACAGGGCGGCTTCTGTAGACCATCCCGCTCTGTAAGCATGCTGGTGATGGTTTAGTTATCAATTACATCTTCCAAAGTTTTCAGTACAAAAGATAAGATGTTAAGCCAATTGGCCTGAATGACTTAGAATGAGTTTTATCTTTTTTCCCCACTTTAGGGATAAATATTTCCTTTGCTCTTCTCCATAGACTGGGTATGTACCTAAGTGCAATATTACTTCGAAGCAATTTTGCAATATAAGGCATTAATTCCTCTCCCTTTTTGTAGAAGGGCTGTAAAGATGCCGTCTACACCCGGTGATTTAAAGGGTTGAAAGTTATATATCGCCTATTCAATCCTATTGCCTGTGCAAATAATTAAAACTGTCTGCTAGTCTACCTGATTTGTCCTGAAAGGTATTCTCTCTATCAAGTTTTGTACCATTGGTAAACTACCTGGAAAATGAGTGTTTAGCAATAGGACAGACCTTTGCTTATAGTTTTTCGTCGAAGCTACCATCGGGGTATCAAAGTGCTAGCGATCTTGCAGCTGTTGGGGTAGAAAAAACCCCTTCACAGAATATTGCAAAACTTTTCCTTTTAGTTCTTCTGATTTCCCCGTTATACTTTGTCAACTCTGCAGAGTAGTTTTTCCACTCTCCACAACTCTTTGCTTTATTAAACAGTCTTGGATTACCTTGGATCTTAATTTTAACAGATTTTAATTTCACCACGGAACATCCTTCTGCCTTTTAATTTGTTTCAGGGGTCAACTGAGTTCATAGGCCTCATTGATTGGCCCATTCAACTCATTTACTAAGTGTTCTATCTCAAGGTTACTATTTGTGGTTTTCACTGGACGTCAATCGCTCAAGGTTGGTCTTGAGAACGCTTTTGAACAGGCTCCAGTTTGTTTTCTTAGGATTCCTGCCAGAGGTATTCTCTGTGAGCATATTTGTAAACAATATAATTCTATTGTCAGACATAAACGGTTCGTTGGCGACTCTATAGTCTCTAATCAATCGACATAAGTTTGGACTTCCAAACGTTTAGTCCAAAACTTCTTTTCTTAATCTAGTTACAAAGGTAGATTTTTCTCGATAGTAAAGTTTAAAACGTACTCACCCCTTTGATTTACATCGGTACTACCCCATGCTGTGTGGTGGGCATTTGCATCGCATCCAACCAACAACGGTAGTCCTTTGCTGCTGCAGTAGTCCGCTTGGTTCCTTACTTCGGTTTGTGGAATATTCTCGACATCACCACCAGCGAAGTATGCTGCAACATACTGAAAACATGCACGTGTCGTAACTATTCGGGACTGGTGGAAGTGTGATCATAGCCTCTTCGCGGCGGCCGCTAGAAACAAACCCCTAAAAGGTTTGGCTAATATGATCAGGCTATTCCCACAGGTTGGCAACAGATTGATTACCTGTTCCGTAAAAATAAGAGAATTTCGAGACCAACAACAAGCCTCGGAAACGGACTGATCACACGACGACAACCCACGCTACGAAAGCGGAAAAACGATTTACGAATTTTCTTATGGAACGTACGATCGCTCTATAGAGCTCGAGCTGCTCAGCAGCTAGCCGATACCCTGTCAGAATATAAAGCTGACATAACAGCATTACAAGAAATTAGAGGGACTGGGAATGGTGTTTTACAGAAAAGAGATTATGACCTATATTACAGTTGTCATACAAAACACCATGTGCTCGGGGTAGGCTTCTTGGTCAGCGAAAAAATGAAGTCTACCGTCTACCGCGATTGCCTTGCGAAGACGTATTGCATCCGCCGATCAGGTTCGAATCAACACGGCTGCGCTACGCAATGAAAGCACCAGTAACACCTTTGGACATGCGTTAGGACTCGCCCTGGAACCACTCGATCCAGGGAGTGTAAGTCCTGGAGCCAGTATGCTGGGCGTAGATGAGAAGTGGACACGCCTTAAGAACACTGTGATTAATACTGCCAACTCCATCTTAGGCAGCTGTCGTAGAAGTCGGAACGACTTGTTTAATGATGAATGCAAGCTAGCGACTGAACGTAAAAATGTTGCGTACCGAGCAATGCAACAATCTCATAGAACGCGGGCACGCGAAGATGAATATAAAGAGCTCAGAAGAATAGAAAAACGGCTTCACAGACAGAAAAAATCAGCCTGGGAGAAGAACATCATCTGTGAGTTAGAAAAAAGCCGAGAGCGAGGTCCGCACCAGGCGCGGAAGTTCTACCAATCCGTCCGAAACATGACGCAGTACACACCACGCTGCACTTACTGCAAGGACGGAGACGGAAATCTGATCACCGATCCCCAAAGCATACTGGAGCGATGGGAAGTGTACTTTAATGAATTGCTAAATGGTCAGCTCACTGCAGAAGTAGAGGCTCCACTACTTCAAGAAGATTACCCTATGTTACCGCCACCAAGCATAGAAGAGGTTGAGAAGGCTATAGCCCGGCTTAAGAAAAACAAAGCCCCGGGAGCCGATGGCATACCAGCCGAACTATTCCACCACGGCGGGCCAGCCTTACGCCAAGCAATTCATGATATTCTAGTGCACGTATGGGAGCAGGAAGAAATGACAGAAGACTGACGAAAAGGTATAATTTGCCCCATACATAAGAAAGGAGATGTCACAACGTGCAGCAATTATAGAGGTATCACGTTGTTGAGTATCGCCTATAAGATACTCTCCTCTATCCTACAAGAACGGATAGCGGATAGTGGCGTCGAATGCGAGAAGAACAGTTGGTCAAACAATCAAGGTAGGGGAGCACGAATTTGAAGTGGTGCAATCCTTCAAATACCTTGGGTCAACAGTAGCAGCTGATAATAATTTAGAAGAAGAAATACGCGGACGGCTGCTCAATTCCAACAGAGCCTACTATAGTCTGTCAAAGCTCTTCAAATCCAGAAATCTCACCATAACTTCAAAACTGCTGCTGTACAGGACCATGGTCCTGCCAGTACTCACGTATGGATCCGAGACTTGGGTGCTTAGCAAAAGACACTCCGACCTCTTAGCCGCGTTCGAGAGAAAAGTCTTAAGGAGAATTGTTGGCCCCATATGTGAGGAAGGACGATTCCGGAGACGGTACAATCATGAATTGTACGCAATCTACCTTGAAGCAGACATAGTGACAAAAATTAAGCTCGGTAGACTCCGGTGGGCAGGGAACCTAGCTCGCATGAGTGAAGAAGAACCTGTTCGGAAAGTCTTTTGTGGTAGATTTTATGGTAGACGGCAGCGTGGTAGACCATGCTTGCGCTGGAGAGATGGCGTAGACAAGGACGCCCGAAGCCTTGGGGTGCGCAACTGGATGGCGTTGGCTCAAGACCGGGATAGGTGGAGAGACTTGTTGAAGGAGGCCAGGACCGGACCCCGGTTGTCGAGCCGATGATGATGATGAAGATCAACAAAGAAATCAGAGTCGGTTAGGTTATGTTAGGTTAATGGGCTGACAGTTGATCTTAATACCCTTACACTTAGATCCACTTTGATACCCTGGGAGACCCCTATGAAAAGAAACCTATGATAAATCCCAAGACAGTCACGCCCGTAAACGGGTGTTGATGAGTTTCAGCAGGCATTGCCCCGAAGTGTCGTAGGGTATTTCTTAGTTATTGAAGAAATGCCTGTCGTGACACAATCACCTGGATGAGGAAAGGGCGATGCCGTTTTTAAGGGTGTGCTCTTTCCCTTGCCCCACTCGAACAATCATCCCTCCACCAGGGCCGTAGGAGCAGTGGCTCCATGCAACGTCTAGTGAATGAGTTTAATAGGTTGGTGTGATTGTATGTTCGTTTGGTCAGAACCGCTGCACAATCATTTAGTTGGGGAGAGGACGACGCCATTTGAAGGTGTGTTTTTTCAAATTTATTAACACGCTTGTTTGTTTGTTTGTTTGTTTGTTTGTATGTATGTAACTGACTCGTTGGGACTCAATTTTGCCCTACTTTACGCGATCAGATTTACTTCAAATCTTATCAACGACCACCGACCATACAATATTTTGATAAGCTTATCTCATTATCCTGATTAGGATTGTCAGGATTACCTTATGTAACAGTGAATGATAGTTAGATGAAATAGTTCGATTACGAAATCATTCATAAAACTTGTTCGCAAATAAAATTATACCACTATATCTCGCTGTTTATGTTGGCAACATAATAATTCTTGAATATGTTTTCTATCGAGATGCGTGGGGTGCTCGATATCGATTGTTGTAAATATATGATTAGTAGTTATTTGTAAACATAGAGTTAGTATAGAAATATGATATAAAAAGCACCCCACGCTTTTTTACAATGAAATTAATTTTCTTTTCATGACTCTGTTTTTATTTTAAAATTTTTGAAAAATATTGAAACATATTGATAAGTTAATATACTTCTTATAACCGTTGAAAAAAATATAAATTAAAATTTATTTTCTGATTTTTAGTTCGATTTGCTATTAAAGCGTGTTTTTTTAGTTTTTCTAAACTGTATTTTATTTTATAATTTAGTTCGTTTTTTCATTTCATTACTTTAAATGATACTTACGTTTTAAGTTTTATGAAGTGCTTTCAAAAATATTTATGTAAACTGAACAAATAGTAAAATTAAATATTTTTATTTTTGTTGATATAAAATTTTATGAAAGTTATTTTCTAAGAAATAATGTGTTTCAAATCATATTGTGTTGAAATTTTACGTCTCCTTCCTGTAAGCACCAGTCAGCAAATTTATCTCGAACGTCATATCTTGAAGTGGGTGTTGAAATTAAAGGAGGTATCGAATTATTTGAATCCTGGTTACAATTATTATTGTCTTTCTCTTTCATAGATGTATCAGCGACTCTGCGTTGATCCTGAGGAAGTTGTGAAGAATATAACAACATTATATTATATCGTTTCCAGAATCCTTCTAGGCGTTTTAAAAGTATTCTCCAAGTCTGGACCAAAATTCCAAGGACATATCGAGCCCTAACCGCTATTTTATCGTAAGCGACATTTTTAACGAAATTGAGTTAATAATGCAGTTCTATACCTAATACTATTACGCACCTATTCACATTACTAGTTTTTTAATAAAACATTTTAAAAAAAAGTTACAGAGAAAACAAAATGTATCGTAAGCGACATTCATATTTTCTGTTAACAGCTAAATATCGCAAATGACACTAGTGTTTTTGCAATAATTATCAACTTTACTCAGTTAGCAAAGTGATGCTGTTTTTTATGTTTTCACATCGGGCAGCACTAGCTATAGTACAGTAGGAGAGTGAGTTATGCCTTCATGTTTGATGTGTGCTCATCAAATGATTCCGGAAGAGCACCTTGCTCTCTTAATGTACTGACCAGCATGAATGCCCCTTTTTGATTTCTAATGCGAGAACCAATCCATCATCGTATGACTGTATTTTAATGAATTATACTGATTTTAATGATTGGAAAAAACTTTCAGCTAAACTTTTTCCAACCAAATGTATATATAGTATAGTAAATGTGGCTTATAGTACAAAATACTGGCTGGAAAAACAGTATTAAACTTAACTGTAAGTATTACCCTTATTTTTTAATGATTTTTTTTTACTTTTAGTACTCTTTTCATAAAATTGCCCCTCCCTCCCAAAAGGGGCAAGATAGACCAAACACCCCCCCCCCTCTCCCATAGTAAAAAATGCTTGCTTTGGACCCTCTTCAAAAAACCGTTATCAATTTTCGGCGCCCAAGTTATCGAAGGTACTCGTGCCGGATTCTCGGTTGACTGTGAGGTGAAGGAGTTTGACACCACTCCTATACAAGGTCAAACCGCATTTCTGCGGCAACTAGTTATCAGCATCACGAATTATGTTATGAAAGCAAGTTTAAAATATTCCGAGCAAAATATATTGATTTGAAAGTACTTTGTGAAAAAAACTATTCCTGAACGGTATCATGACGAGTACTTATCTTTGAGGTTTGCAACAACGATCCAAGATAATTTAAATGAAACCGACGAGGAAGATAGTATAGAGAGTTAATTTGATTTTAACATGTATACACATACTTTTCTTTATTTCGTATCTATTAAAAGAATTTTTTATTTTAATTTGTTATTTTTTTAAACCTTTAACTGTTATTTCCACTAAAAATAAATAAAAAATGTGATTATTTCATTCTAATTCGATGTTCTGTAAGTTTTTTTTAATTTTATCGTAAACGCCAAAATTGGATCATGAGTTGGTAAGAAGTGAACACCAAAAATATCGTAAACGCCAAAAACGTCAAAAACAACGTTAATATGACAACAGCAGTATCATTTTTTATATGAATTAATAGTATGTGCAAAGATATAACTAAATACAGAAAATAAGCTCGTTTCATTTTGCAGCTCAGGAAAAAAACAAAAAAAATTGTTTCCTGTAAAATTTACTTTTTGTCGCTTACTATAAAATAGCGGTTAGGGCTCGATATTTCATAACTCGTCTTGCTCTGGATAATCTGCAAAAACAAGATTTAAAAAAAAAAACATTGGTAAAAATTTCAACATTACCTGTAATTAAAAATCCTCTTTCAATGTGATAGTTTTAGTCCTGGAAATGGCATCAAAATAGCTAATTTTAATCTCCAATAATTACATACGGCAATTTGGTTGTTGTTCCAGGTAAATCATCTGGAATATTAAGATGCCTAGGATTATAAAGCCAAGCGCTGCCAAAAGGACTACTGCTGAATACTGTTGATGTTGAGTCTGCATTACTTCCATAAGCTCCAATATCAAGCATTAAAAACGATATTTTGCATCCACCACGGCCATAAGGTTGTACGAAAATGATTTCTTGTAGTTGAAGTAGAAACTTACACTATTTTTTGGGGCAAATGTAAGAACACGCTTTCCATCAACAGCACCTAGGAATTTTCGAAAATTCCATCGCTGTAGAAGTCCACGGAAATCTGTTTCCAATCTTCTTTTGATAAAGAGCTTATCTGTTGACACTCCATCAGGGCCGGCTTAACCATATGTGCAAGATGTGCAAATGCACAGGGCGCAGAGCTGCAGGGGCGCAAACTCACAAGAAAACTACATTCATATGTTTTCATTCTTTTTATATTAACCTGCTTTATTTTTTTTTTTTATTATTTTTTTTACTATGTCACTATCAAATAATTTCTAAACATGCGAATTAAACCATTTTATCATTTTGCAAAAAAAAATCCTTCGTATAAGTACCAAAATCAACGCCAAGAATAAATTAATTCAAACAAAAAAGATTCGAACTTCTTCCATACGTGCAAGATTTTTATTTGCCCGTTTCACTCGAAAATGCCCATACAAATAAATATATTCATTTTATTTCCCATACAATCGTTTAAGTAGAAATGTGCAAATTTCAGATTTGCACATATGGGAATTCACTCAACCAAAATTTTTGATAGAAAAATGAACTCAAACGTTGATGTTTGTTTGAAATGAATTTATCCCACAATAAGAATTGCGACTGACGTAGACCGTGCAGATTTAAATCCTGCACACAAGCAAAATCTCTCAATCTTATGCGCTCAACTCTTTCAAACGAAATGAATTTGGTTGGTTTTTTTTTTTACTGTCAAACACGATTTTCTCTTTTTGTTTCTCTTGGTAGTTCGTTTCCATTTCGAATGAGAAAATATGAGTAGAATATTTCAAATAGGAACCGTTTTTTATTGTAGATAAAATGGAAAGGATGAGAAAAGAGCAAGGTGTGAATTGGAAATAATAACGGTCATTCTCTCTGCACTTGTTTTTTTTTATTGTTATTGCCTATATCAATCATTTTTAGAGAGATGTCTGTGTGTGCGTGTGTACGTACGTTCGTACGTCCGTACGTCCGTACGTTCTGGTACCATTTTTCGTCGTCGATATCTCAAGAACGAGTAGAGATATCGACTTGAAATAAATTTTGTTTTACAGATAATAACTTCGAAAGAAGCTGAAAGGGCGTTTATTAATATTCAATCAGTTGTTTTTTTACTATAACAGTTTAAAAAAGAAGTGAAAATTTTGGTTGGGCTCAAATATCTCACGAACAAATAATGCTTTTGACTTGAAATAAATTTTATTCCACACATTATGACGTCATACAAATTTGATATAAATTTGGAAAAAAATCAATATACCGTTATTTTTTAAAATCAAAAAAACTGGAAAAAAAAATTAAAATTTTATAACTCGAATATCCTTAGATGGAAAAACGATATTAACTTTAAAATAATTTTATTTTACGAAAAATGATGTTTTTGACTACTGGTGAAAATTTCAAAAAAATTCAATGGACAGTTTTTTTACAAAAAATTAAAAACTACAAAAAATTCTACCAAAAATTGGTATAAATTGTCTTTCGACTCAAATTTCTCAAAAACGGGTAACGATATTGACTTCTTGTTTGTTTTATTTTCTACATAACATAATTGTTAGCAACTGATAAAATTTTTACAAATATTGAATTGGCAGTTTTTTAACAAAAAATCAAAAACTGTTAAAAAATCTAAAGAAAAGTAGTTACAATAATTGTATTTCAGCTCGAATATCCTGAGAACGAACAACGATTGTGCCTTCTAAAATATTTTATTTTATACTTAGTACAATTTTTTGTGAAAGGTTAAATTTTGACAAATATCTAATTGATGGTTTTTGACAAAAACTATAAAAAGAAATTTGGTTATTTGAAAAAAAAAACTAAATATAAAGTTTTCTAGATCACAAATGGGAAGTTATCAGTGTGGGTCGCACCCAGCCTCTTTTTATTTTTGTTATTGAGGACTAGGCCTACAGGGGATATCTCATTCAAAAAACGCATTCAAAAGCCAAAATCCTGGGAAATGTGGAAATGGCTTAAGAAACGAAGTAGGTAATGAAAATAAGGGGCGCAAAAGCTAAATTTTGCACAGGGCCTTGTTTGGGCTGGGCCGGCCAATTCGGAACCTGTAGGCTATATCGACAAAACTTGCACCAGTAGCAAGTCATCTAAAGGAAATAAGTACAAATATGAAAAGAAAAGCAGTAGAGAAATATTTTTATCTTACCGCAGCGTTATAACAAACTTGTTCTCAGCACAAGTCGCGTCTTTTCTGAAGCTGGAAGGTTGCGGAGTTAAGTTTTTTTTTACCAAGCTGAAAATGATGTTAAATGTTTTCATTGACATCCTGAAGTTTTGTTATTAAGGTAACAAATTATGCTTTAAATTTTCTTGTTTTATTAAATGGGTGCACATAAATTCTATTTTGAATGTTTTTCATGATTAAAAACAGCAAAATTATTTTTTTAGCAAATATTATTTCGATCTCATCTCAAGGGTGACCAACGAAAGCCCGAATCACAAAATCCCGAATCACGAAATCCCTATAAAAATAAAAATAAAATTCCCGCCGCCAATTATTTTTAGAAATATTTGTCTGGATTTTTAATACCATTTTTGGTACTATTAAAAAGTATTACTTATATTTTATTTAATTTTTATACAAATGAAAGTATTTAAGGAGCTGTTGGTTCGGGAAATATTTAGTTCTTGTTAGAACTTAGAACTCCGAGGAAATAAGACCAACTCCATCTTTAGAGGGATAGTAATATGATTTCAATGATTTGGCCAGTTATTTTTGGACATTTGACCAAAATATTTTTGGACATATGCTTTGCATATGAAATTTATATACAATGGACATTTATGGCAAAAATATTTTTTGGTGCAAAACATTTTCAACAATATTTTTATTTTACAATTTTTTTTTCAAAAAAATTTCAGCAAAATTTATTTTCACCAAAAAAGTTTTTTAAAGGACAAAAAAATATTGTGAAGATTTATGAATTTTTATTTCAAACGTAATTTTGTTCAAAAAGCTGGATATCAATTTGATTTTTCCATTCAGTTTTATATGCATTTAGGTTGGTACTTGTTGATTCTTATGATTTCATATGACCAAAAATGCTATGAATCGAACTGAAATATGGCGAAGGTAACCAGTTGATGTAGTTTTAATCAAAAAAATGTTGATAATTGCGCCTGCCTGGCGACTTAACATATCCTAAGCGGAGCGACGAAGTCGCGTGAGCGGGTGTGTCACCAAAAAAGGGAGTTAAAATCCTGAGCTCCGGCGAAGCGGGCCACCCGAGGTGCTTTTAAACAAAAAAAAAACTTAATATTGGCGCATGCCTGGCGACTTGACATACCCTAAGCGGAGCGGCGGAGTCGCGTGAGCAGGTGTGTCCCCCAAAAAGGGAGTTAAAATCAAAAATCAAAAAAATCTTATTTTTTTTAGACAGTTTTTTTTAACCAAAAACCAACTTTTATCTAAGCGTCGTAGACCCCCTAAACTTGACATCTTCAAACTTGAATTTTGGCAAAAGTAGGCATCCGACAGAAATAAAAATTAGATTTTCGTGATCTAGAGAGTGCAACCTTTCAATCGACGTATCGCATGAAGCGAAAACCCAACTTTTATCTTTAATCGCGATGTGCAACTAAACTAAGCGTCGGTCGTGGACCCCTAAACTGGACATCTTCAAAAGTGATTTTTGGCTAAAGTAGGCATCCAACAGAAATAAAAGTTGCATATTCGTGATCTAGGGAGTGCAACCTTTCAATCGACAACGTATAGCATCAATCGAAAAACCAACTTTTATCTTTAAACGTGATTTGCGGCTAAATTAAGCGTCGTAGACCCCCTTAAGTTCACATATTCAAACTTAATTTTTCCACTTTTAATTTAAAATTTATCAAGTGATAAATGCAATAAATAAATAGAAAAAGTTTGCTAATTATGTTTGGATGTAAGCCTCCCCCAAGGTTTTCCACATTTTTTTGTCTTTGGCAGTTCTCTCCCACCTGTTATCTATACGAACTATATCATCTCTCCAGCGATTTATTTGGCCTCCAACTCGTCATTTTCCATCTCTGGGAATCCATTGCGTGGTTCTTATAGTTCACCGGTTGTCAGACATTCGGGATACATGGCCAGCCCAGTTCCATTTTTGTTGCTTTGCCCTATTGGTCAAATCTTCGAAATCTGTAATCCTTCTTATAACTTCATTTCTCAGTCGTTGTCTTCTTGAAATTTTTAGTATTGATCTCTCCATAGCTCTTTGCGTTGTTGTAAGTTTGAGTGCCGATTTCGCCGATATATTCCACGTTTGTGAGCTATATGTCATAACCGGAAGTATGGTTGCATCGAAAAGGTATTTCCTTGATCGTTTGGTAAGATTTGAATCGAACGCCTGTTTTATTCTCCAGAACTGTTTCCAGCTGTTGGTTATTCTTCTATCTATTTCCTTTTCCTCTTTATTTGAAAGTGAAATGAGCTTCCCCAAGCATATATAATCTTCGACATACTCTATTTGTTTTCCATCTACAAAAATGTCTCTCTGCTCTCCTTTGCTCATTAGTTTAGTTTTTTCGGCATTCATTTTCAGTCCAGCTCTCGCACAATGTTCTTCTAAATCTCTAATCATTCTCTCTATTTATCATCGTTTGAGGACGCAAATAAGATTATGTCATCGGCAAATCGTAGGTTATTGGGATATTCTCCATCAATTTTTACTCCTATAGACTCCCAAGACATTGAACGAAAAATATTTTCCAATACTGCAGAAAAGAAAGCTGGAGAAAGCGGGTCTCATTGTCAGACACCCAGTGGCGGATTTACCAGTAGGCTGAGTAGGCTGGAGCCTAGGGCGGCAGATTTTGGGGGCGGCAAATTTGGTGACAAATTTTTTTTTTTTTTACCTCATAGAAATCAATAAGATTTTTCCATGACATGACGGTTTTCTGATGTCTAACAGATAGAAGTCTGCAACAAATGTGACAAAACTGAAATCGGAGAAGGCAAAGCCGTCTAGAGAGTGAACCTCACACGTTGCTAGAGAGGATGCATGCAGAAGTTTGAGAGATTCGTGGCTCGAAGTCCTTAAAGCTTAAACTTGTATCCGAACTAGAAAAAAAGAAGAAGGCGTACGACAATTTCCAAATTGAAAAGAACGAATTGACATCATCAACCCTTTCGGTAAAGGCTCTCTCCTTAAAAGAAGTGTTTCCTAATGATTTAGAGACTTAGTTCAAGAACGCATGCATTCTCGAGGCCACATTTCTTCACAAAACATTTTGGTAAAACCAGATTCTACATCATTAGAAAGGCTATCTTCTTTTCTGCGAAAGCAGAACGTTTATACGAACTTGGACGTAGGCCTTCGGATGGCCCATTGTATATGGAATTGAATAGTACTGTTATGAAGAGGAACGAACGACTCGACCTCTGATCAGACGGACGGAAGCTTTTTCCAACTTGAAGTGGAGACGAGTGTAGACCTGAGAGTGAGTCACAAAGAAAAAGAATAATAAATATGAGTGTTGAGGAAATAACAGAAGATAGAGAACGATGTATAAAATTGGAGTGGAAATTTATGGGAGTTGGAGGGAGTTAGGAAAAAAGACTATTTTCTTCATTTCTTTTTTGCAAAGGGGAATTATTTGAATTTTTTTTGCTAGGTAGGTAAGGAATAGGCAATGAAAATTTGTGAAGAAAAAACGATTTTGTTTTGAAATTTTTCAAGCAAAAGGCCCGTATGCACTTCGTCACTTCGCACATAGAAAAATATTTTTAAGATTATTTTAATTTTATTTTTTCTTGAAAATTGAAGCAATTATGAAAGGAATTTCTTAATATTTTATCAATTGTTTTTTAATTTCACGTAGTTGTTTATACTTACGTGATATTTTAAAATAATTGAAAGTCGACATAAAAAATATTGCTATGGAAAATTGAAGTAAATTTTAAATATTTTTTCGGTTAGGTATTTGAAAATTCAAGTAAAATTTTCAAATTGAAACATGAGTTATTGAAGATGTTTAAAATTCACGTTCTGTTGAAAATTAACGTGAAATTTTGAATTTACTTAAGAACTTTAAAAATTCGCGCCAAAGTCTTAATTTACTTAAAAAACATGAAAATCACCGTGAAAATTTAAAATTATTAAATTATTAATTCTTTTGAAAATTCACGCGGTATTTAAAATTTGTTTAGGACTTAAATGTCTTGAGAATGCATGATAAAAAAAAAAACTAATGGGGGCAGCTTTGAACATGTTCAAAAGTGACCCAACACACTTGTTCAAATCTGCCCCGACTGTTCCAGTGACATAAAATTTAATATAAATATTTAACTGAATTATATTCATTAAAAAACTTACCGTAATTGAGTTAAAATTATATTTTTACCCCAAAAAAATGTGTTTTTGTTTCGAAATAGCGCAGACATTTTTTTTTAAACCCTTACAACTAAAAAACGAAAACAATGCACTTCCACTACCAAAAAGACCTTTCACCCCTAAGTCCGAGTGACAACTGAGAGAATCAACGAAAGTCAATGACAATGACGTTTATAGATATGGTATTGCCAGGTTAAAATTTTAAATTACTTTTAAAGAAGAGTTATAAAGAAAATTTTTATACGCACTGTTCAAATATGCCCCGCGTTCAAACGTGCCCCACTCTCCCCTAATCACACTGCCATTCGATGATCCGCCCACCTTTTTTCCTATCTTTCTCAACTGATCAACATGTCTTTTCCAGCGCCTATTGTCATCCAACTTGATGTTATAGTGTAGAGATAGCTTCCACAGTTCCAAACTGCCACTTCATATTCGACATAATAATCTCGTACTGCTACCCTTTCTCTACCCTGTCATAACATTGTTTGGCAGAAGAAGGTCCAGCTTTGACAGTATTTGACGACCGTGACGAATCATTCGCCTGTAAGCAAACAAAATGGTATTTCAATAATTGTTTATAGAGTCTGGACTACAATTCGCTGTTTTAATTCTATTTTTGGCTGTTTGAATGAATCGCTCTGCGAGTCCATTTGTAGCAGGGTGATGTGGAGCCCCTTGCTTATGAACGATACCATTTCGTTTCAAAAACAATTGAAATTCGTTTGAGTTGAATTGGAATCCCAAAAGCAGCAGAAATTTTTTCACAAATTTCAATTGTAGTACGTGTAGTTATGTTTGGTATGATGTGGACTTCCGGCCATTTGCTGAATGCGTCCACAAGTACGAAAAAATTCTTTTCCATGAACTGCCCTGCGAAGTCTGCATGAACCCTTTCAAATATTTTCCTCGGTGCCACCCAACAATGGACTGGAGCTTCCTTTTTTGGATCTGGACGCGTGGCTTGGCATAGTTGACAATTTGACACCATCTTCTCAATGTCTCTATACATTTGGTTCCACCAACAATAAGCTCGGGTTAAGCTTTTCATGCGGGATATTCCAAAATGTCCGTATGCAACTCGAGAAGGACTCGCTCCCTCAGCTCCTTTGGTATATACACACGTTAACCGCGCAATAAGCAACCTCTCTGTAGGGCAAACTGCGTCAGTGATATGCCAAATCGATGATTCGGCTCACAATCAAGCCCATATTTAAGGCATTCTATAAGAAAACTTACTTCTTTGTCAGCTTAAGTTTTTAGACTCAGTTCGTCAATCGTCACCGGCAAATTTTCAATAGCTTCCACTTCCAGAACATCCACCTCTTCTATGTGCTTGAATGTATCGGTGCTGGGCAGGCGGCGGCGGCGGCGTGACATCGCATCGGCATTAGCATTATCTTTAGATTTTTTTTAATTGATGTCGTAATGAAAATGCTCCAGCGTAATGCTGCATCCGTGTGGCTGATAGAGTAGGCAAACCTTTCTAAGGGGACAAAATTTGGGAGATAGCTTTATTGTCTGTCACCAAGGTAAATAAATTGGTAACATTTTCTTACCCCTAATATAATAACATACACTTCTTTATCTACCTGACTGTTACGCTGCTGCGTTTGGTTTAATGTCTGCGAAGCAAATTGCAGAGGCAGCTCCGAACCATCTCTAAACGCGTGACTCAAAACAGCGCCAACTCCCACCGGGCTAGCATCCACCGCAAGAATTACTGGGAGCTTAGGGTCGTAAAATGCCAAAACCGTGTCCGATTGCATTTGCTTTTTAACCTCTACAGAAGCTTTCTTACAATCGTTGTCAAACCGGAATGTCACGTTGTTCTGGAGTAACCTATTGTAATATTCTGCTAAGGATTCGCAATAAAAACTTATTTACTTTATTTCCTAACTTCTTTTTATTACATTTGAAATAAAACACACTTTACTTCAATTGAAATCACTTTTATTAATCATTAGCACAACAGTATGCAACACTTTACACGAACTTTATTCTTTCACTTTCAAAAATAAACTGTGTCCAATCGATAGCGCCATCAAGCTTATATAGGGAAATATCTTTTCTGGTCTAATCTCGAAAGCAATAGAGAGCTCTGGAACCTGTATCTCGATCTGTCTATTCTGACAGATAAATGGAATAATTCTCCTTTCCGGCTTTGCCATTTACCAATGTTCGAAAAAGCTCATTCAAAGCTCACAGCAGGTTGTTCTAATGACGATGGTAGATGGCGTTGTCATCGCATTCGAGAATCGATATATTATATACATTATAATTCAAAAGTAGTTCTTTACATTGTCCCCCTTTTACAATTGATCGTCCCGAGCAATTTCATCACCTCTTTCACCGTTATATCGATGTAAACGGTCACCGTAAACTACTTTTAGTTTGCCTCTTACGCCTCTTTGTATACGGTAAACCACATCATTGTTTCTTTTCACCACAGTATATGGGCCCTCCCAGTTTTGTTGGAGTTTTGGTGATAGCCCCTTTTGTCTATGAGGATTGTAAAACCAAGGTCTCCTTTTTGAAAACCCCTTATTGTCGCTTTTGCGTCGTATCTTGTTTTCATCCGATCACTAGACAATTTTATATTTGTCCTTGTTCGTTGATGATTGTCCATGAGCCTTACTTGAGGTCATCCACATATTCCTCTGTTCCCTGTGACTCATTTGGATGATAACCAAATTTCACTTCACTTGGCAGCCGTTGCCGTATAGTTGATCCGAACAGGATTTCCAATGTTGTTTTTCCGTATTCCCACTTACGCCTTAATACCCCTTCTTTCACATGAAGCTAGTCCCATTGTGCCCAATGTGCTTTGAGAGCCGGACTTCGGTCGGAGATATCACACCATTCTGGTTTCTCTTGGTGTTCTTTCCAGGCAAGAATGGGTTCGATATCCAGATCTTCTTGTTGGGCCGTTCTGAGTTCTTCGTTGTTCCAGTCGTAAATGGGATCAGCTCTTGTTCGTTGGACGATGACCATTTCTTTTTCTTCTTGGCGTGTGCAATGCTTACAGTCTGGTTTGCACGGTCGCCGGGATAGTGCGTCTGCGTTTGAATGCAGCTTTCCTCTTCGATGAAAGATTTTCCTGGAATTGGATAGGCCAGTACAGGTGCATTACATAAACGCAGTTTCAGTTTTTGAAAGCTTTTCTCGCACTCACCTGACCATTTGAACGGCTTTCCCTTTTCAGTAAGGTGATGCAAGCTTTTGGATATCCTAGCAAAATCCTTCACGAAACGCCGATAATATGTGGCCAGACCAAGAAAGCTCCGGAGTTGATGTTTGTCCTGAGGCGTTGGCCAATTCTTTACAATGTCCCAAATACATTTAACTTTGGTCTTAAAAAGCGCACATTTCTTAGGATTTAACTTAAGGTGTGCTTCTCGAAGCCTCTGGAATTAAGGTTTTCACAATGTTCGTCAAATGTTTTTCCGTACACGATGACATCGTCCAGGTAGACCAGGCAAGATTTCCAAGTTAGTCCATGTAGAACGCACTCCATCAAACGCTCAAAAGTTGCTGGAGCGTTGCATAGTCCGAATGGCATCACATTTAACTGCCACAGACCGTTTCCTGTGAAGAACGCCGTCTTTTCCCGATCTTCTGGGTGAATTTCGACTTGCCAATAACCACTCTTCAAATCCAAAGTTGAAAACCATTGAGGGTAGCTATCTCTCTTTGTCACTTCGTTCAGTCTTCGGCAGTCTACACAAAATCGAGTGCTTCCATCCTTCTTTTTGACAAGAACGACTGGTGATGCCGTCTTGCTGGTTGACGAATTGGTCTTGCATCTCCTGTATCAATTCGATGCCGTACTAGTTGTATTCGACGAGAGAATATATCAGCATACTCATGAAGAAGATCTCCAGCAACATTAAACTGATGTTGACTCAGACTTGTTGACTTCAGAATTTGGTCTTTTAATATGTCAAAGCTCAACAAATGTCTTTTTCGATGATGGTCCTGATAATTGTTGAGTTTTCGTTGCCATAGACCATCGGAATCTCCATATTTTGGTACTTAAGAACTTGCTTACCGATATCCAAAATTATTCCCTGCTCCTTCATGAAGTCGATTCCAACGATGCACTCGTCACATATATCCGCTACCAGGAATAAGTGTGAAAACTCTTGTTCTGCCAAACGGATCATAAGACAAACCTCACCATACACTTTTACTGCCTCTCCTGTGGCGGTCTTCTATTGGTGTTGTGTAGCCAAGTCACCTTGACCAAGTCCCTTCGTACAATATGGAGGCGGTGGCACCGGTGTCGATTGTAGCCACGTGTTTCTTTTTGTTTATTATTGCCTCCACTGTCAGACTTTTGTTGTCTCGTTTTATCTGTGAGACTTGGATAGTGTTTTTGGGGCCATTGATACCAGAAACCAGCTTCTGCCTCTCGAAGTTGGTTCTTACGTTGAGCAGGAGTGTTGGTACTATTGCTTGGTTGTTCTCGAGCGTTGGGTCTGCTTGCACAATGTTGGCATGCAGCTCTTCTCGGTGGTAATCTGCACTGCATGCCGCTGCAGATGTCCGGTTTTGTTACAATTCCAGCAGCTATCGAGTCCTTCACGCTTGCTTCTTTGGAATGCGATTTTCTGACAAGAGCATTCTTTAACTTTTAATTATCTGACTCGATGAACTCCTTGGAGTTCATCAGAGCAAACGCTAAAGCTTCAGGAAGCGTACGTTTTCCAGCAGTTCAAATTGCTCGCTGTAAGTTGATGTCAGATACAGCACGGATGAAGGCTTCTGTTGCAAGTTAGTTGAAGATTTCATCTCCTGCAGCTGGATATGCGTCTCTGCTTGAAGTTTTCTGGACTCTAGTATCCAGTTGGACGCAGAAGACTTCTTGCATATGGCCATCTCCAAAGCGTTTGGCTATGGCCTGAACAAGAGCACTGAAGTTACCATTTTTATCTGCTGGAATGGTGTGCAGAAGCTCAGCAGCAGATCCTCTGAGGGAAACCATCTTCTTCGTCCCAGCCGTTCGTTGCTGCGGCTGCCTCAAACTGTTTCTTGTAGATCGACCAAGAAGTTTGCCCGTCAAAAGTCGGTGGGTGTATTTCCTTCTTCCTTGGGTAATCGCCAACACTTTTCCTAATCTTAATTTTTCGAACTTTGTCTAATTCGTCGGTTATGCTTTGTATTTTGCCTTCGAATTTTTCTTGAACACTCTCGAGCTTTGCGTCTACTTTGGAAAATTGCTTTTCGACGCAATCAAAACGTCCATCAATAGTAGCGAACTTGTTCTCAAAGGCATCAAGCTTACCTTCGATGAGAGTCTTCTGTTCTTCTAAAAGCTTCTTTTGTTGTTTTTCCAGTTGTTCGAGAAGGTTCTGTTGTTCACACTTTTGTTCTGTCCGTTGTTCTTCGAGAAGATTCTTTTGTTGTTTTTCCATTAGTTCCAGTTGGTTCTTTTGTTCTGTCCGTTGTTCTTCGAGAAGATTCTTTTGTTGTTTTTCCATTTGTTCTAGTTGGTTCTTTTGTTCTGTACGTTGTTCTTCGAGAAGATTCTTTTGTTCTGTACGTTGTTCTTCGAGCTGCCAATGAGAAGTGCCATCATTGCCGACAAGTCGACACCAGTACTTACTTGTTCTTCAGGCATTTCTATTTCGAATAGGAATGTGTCTGGGTCTTCTCCGCGTTGACTTAAATCCTCTTGCAGACGAATTATGAGGTCAGCTTTTCTTCCAGCAGTAGGAAGGCCTCGTTTATTCAGCTCTGCCTTAAGTTCAACACAATTCAATTCAATCACTGTCTTACCCATTTTCCTTTTATTTTTCTTCACATATATATACATACGTATATTTTTTGCACAGACAACATAAGTTTTTATCCCACTTCTGATACAAATGTAATATTCTGCTAAGATTTCGCAATACTTACTTTATTTCTTAACTTCTTTTTATTAAATTTAAAATAAAACACACTTTACTTCAATTGAAATCACTTTTATTAATCACTAGCACAACAGTATGCAACACTTTACACGAACTTTTTAATTTATACGCCCCAGGAAAGCTCGAACTTCATCTTTTGTGGTTGGCTGTTTAAGCTGTTGTATAGCATCGATTTAGCTAGGCATTCTCTGGATGCCTTTTTTGTCGATGACATAACCACAATATTCGATGCGATCTTTCATGCACTCTGTTTTATTCCAGTTGACCCTCATATTATGGCTCTTCAATCTACAGCTAAAACTTCTTCCACGTGGTTTATATGTGTTGTGTGGTCACTTGCTGTTATTTTGATGTCATCCAGGATTACCGATACACTTGGTATATCACCGACTAATTGCTCAATAAAGCGTTGCCATTTGGCAGGAGCACACGCGATTCCATAAATCATTCGTGTGGGCTGGAAGAGACCTTTGTGCGTGCTTAAAGTTAAAATGTGGCTGTCTTCTGGATGTATTTCCAATTGAAGATAAGCTGTCGACAAATCTATTTTTGTGAACTTCGTATCACCAGCCATTTTACTGAACAATTCTTCTATTGTAGGCAGTGGGTGCACATCAACCATCAATGCTGGATACACCGTGACCTTGTACTCACCGCATATACGAACGGCACCATTTTTTTTAAGGACCACGACAATCGGAGTGCCCCATTCGCTTTGGTCGACCTTGACCAACAAACCTTCAGCTACTTGACTTAAAAGTTCACGTTCTACTGCATGCCATAGTGGGATTGGTCAAGATTTTCGTCCAATCCAACTTTATTTTACGCAGCCATTCTCTTCCCAACAGTGGCCTACGATCAGAGCGAACAATGTAAATCTTCACAGGAGGACTTTGGATGTCTCTTGTCACGTTAACCCAGATATAGCCTGCACAATCCAAAGACGTCTTACAGTAACTGTACAACTCGGTGTCACTTGCATTTACTTTTAGTTTTGGAAAAAACTTTTTTGCATCCATCAAACTGATGAGCGTCACCGGAGCACCTGTGTCGATTTCAAAATTAATAAAATTCTTGTTAACTTCCAACTTACAACATATTTTTGCTCTGTCGTTTAATCCATTGCTGTTGTCTGCAATATGGAAAAGCTCCTCCACCATTACCAGTATTTTTCTCTTCTATTTGATTTAATTGTTTGTTTGCTTCAAAGCACACTTTTTGTAAGTGGCCTTTTTTTACAGAAATTACAAACGGTTTCTTTATGTTAACATTGATATGCCGTATGCGATCTCATACCACAGCGATAACATTTTTTGTTTCATTGTTCTTAACATTAGTTTTATTATTTTTACCGTACTTTTTGTTATTCCGTTTTACCTGCTGCATTTACCGCATCATCTAACTTAATAGTTTTTTTTTAATAACCTGCTTTGGATTGTTTGGTTTCGTAGACCAAACACAAATTGATTTCTCATAGCTGTGTCCAAATATGCTCTGAAATTACAGCCAACCGACAATCTGCGAAGGGCGATTAGAAACTCTGCACAATTTTCATCGCTTTTTTGCTTTCGCATATAGAATCTGTAATTTTCCAGAATCTCATTTGGTTTTGGATCGAAGTGAGTTTCAAGAGTCTCAAAGATTTCCTTATACTCCATATCTTCTGGTTTCTTTGGGAGTAATTTGTCGCACAGAACATCATACGTCTCCGTGCCCATGTAATGGAGGATAAGCTGAAGTCTTTTCTCGGTATCGCTGTTGTAGAGATCCATTGCAGTCTCCAGGCGTTTAACCCAGCGAGCCCAAGCAAGACGTAACTTTATGGTTAAATGAGTCAAAATTGAATACCGTTTGAACTACTTGATTTTGTGCCATATCTTAACTTTTATTTAATTTACTTGTAATGTTAAAAGCTAAATTAAAATTTTTTTTAACACACGTGCAGTTGACTTTTCTCGTCGCCAATTAATATAAGTAGATGTTAATTCAAAGATGGCTATTGACTGACTAACACTTCTCTTTATTTTCAATAATGTAATAGGTTGACAGTTGTCACTTATGACAACGGGATATATACTTATTGGTGGCTACGGCTAGACTGGGTTGAAGCCAGCACATAGGTTAAGTAAAACTACGCCGCGACGCCCGCCGCCCGCCGTGATCTATGATCTGAGGATGACTAAGAGAAGTTGACATTGACTACTTTTCCCCGTTAATCAGTGGATCAGTGATCAGATGACGCAGTTTGGTTCTAGATTAGTTTAGGTTAAGTAAGGTTAAGTTAATTTGTAAGTTCAAGTTTTAATTAAAATAATAAAATACGGCTGCATTTTAGTTTAGGGGAGGGTGGGGCTAAATGTAACACTTTATACTGAAACCGATGGTTTTCCTTAATCTTTAGAAATAAACTAACAAAACCTTTTTTAAATTAAAAAAAACCACTTTATAACTACAATATCCATCAAAAAAGTTCAGCAAAACCTAATCGTAATGTGCACAGATATGACTTTAAAAAAAAAATTCGTGTTGTTTCAATTTACCCCGCCTATGAGGCAAAGTGTAACACATACATAGGTTGTAACGAACACTTCAAAATAAAGAATTTTTATATTAATTTATTTTTAATATGTAATAAAAAATAACTAAAAACACAACTCTTCATTTTTTTAATAACATAAATACTTATTCTAAATAAATATTCATTGGATGTGGACTGGTTTAAAGCATCTGGCATCTCGACATCTGTCTCGTCGATGACATTTTCTCCTGGTGGAGTTGGATGACCTGAATTCGGATTATCGGTGATATGATCTTTTATTGATAGGTCTGGATTTGGACGATCGATCGGTGACAGCATCTTCTACTGGTAGGTCTGGATTTGGGCGATTATTGACAGAAGCTGATAGAAAATAATACTCTTCAAAAATGTTTTCGTTTAGAGGAGCGAGTCCGGTTTTTTTTAACCATTTTTTATATTAGTTGGATTAATTGTTAAAGGCAGAAACTTACTTACAATTGATGGGATGTCGTGGATAGTTATAGTTTTTCATAGGTTGTTCCTCATCCATGCATCTTGTGCATGCTAGAAAATGAAAAATAGACCAGCAAATCCACTTAACAACAACAGCAAACAAAACTAAAATGCAGCTATAAGTTTTGTTGTTCTATGTATATACATATATGTATATGTACTGTATATGTAATGTATATGTATATGTTTCATTGAGAACGTTCCCGACCGTTCTTGTTATAGCAATATCGGGGCAGGTTTTAACATGTTACACCTTCTCCCGGAAAAGTGTTACAATTAGCCCCAGCATAAAATTTAACACAAAACACAAAATAGATTAAAAACCGAAATCCACATACACATAGCATATACACACAATTTTAGTCAAAACACAAATGCGTATGAAAAAGAAACACTCAGCACTATATCTAGAGGTAGGCCAAAAATACAAAAAAAAAAGTTACAAACCTGCGTTTTTTGAGCACCACTCATAACTTCACTTGCTGACGATCAATCTGCAACTGAAGAATTTATTTATTTATGATATGGGAAAAATTAACATTTTTCTCATTTACGAGTTTCTTAATATTGAGAAGTACATACCATGTTCTTTTTAGCTGTTGCTTCTTACCCCTGTTACTTTTAACCCCACCCTCCCCTACTAAGGCTACAGTTCAATAACAATATCAAAAAAAAATAGTCACATAATGTGTACCTACATACTATTCAAAAAATATATGTACCAAAAATTATGCAATAATAACCCTAAAGGTCATTTACTATATGCTATGAATAATTGTAATAAAATAAATGTAGTTCACATGGTAAAGACACTACGTTGTTGATGATCGGCCGGCTGGAGTTCTTGTGTCAACTGAACTTTATAAGCCTTAAGAAAGTCCAATTCCAAAGAACGTTGAATGGACAAACCTGGGTTTTCTTCAACACTTTGGGCTACAATAGCAAAAATTGTCAGATGTTCTTGAGCAACGTGTACGGGTTTTATTCTTCACTTCGCTTACATGTCCCAAGAGCTCAAATTTTCCTACCAATTTCTGAATCGCGGTCCGACAAGGTGCTTCAACGACGACCAAACAATGTTTTAGTTTTACGAACCTTGTTTGCCAAATTTTCACCATTTTTATAGTGAATTTTAACAATTTGCGTTGTTGAAGCGTATATCATATCGTATTAATGGCGTAGTTTCCACTTGTAAAATGTGATAAAAATTACAGCTTCAAAAGTGACAACTACCAAAATAACGGGCTATTCAAAATAACACCTCTTATTGGAAAACCCGTTGTATTATATAAATATATAAATTTTTATTATTACTTTATGAAAGATTTATCTAATAATAATAAGGATACCTCAAAAAAAGTAATATTTCATATAAGCAATTAACTTTAAATAATTAATACCTACAACAAATTTTCGAAATGGATACGTAAATGAATTTTAATAGAACTATTATATTAGTATATTTCTTGCGATTTATGGTTTAATACAAGTTGTTTTCTTATGCCTCGCGCGTAGGGCTGGCCACGAGATCTAGACCACTACACATCCGAGTGGAGATCGAGGCGATAACGTACATATATTTTGGAGACTAACCGAGAGTCCCGGCTTTTCTTACATTAAAGATAATCATTCGGAAATTGTACTTTTAAAACAACAAATTGAATATTTCAATGAACGAGTAAATATGAGGGAGATTTTAGATTCAAATTGTTTTTCCTTTTTATTTTCTTATTCTTATTTTGTTATACCCATACCTACTGTCTATAGATGATATTTAGTATTTTATTACTTTTAAATTAGGCAGGTAGGTACATAATTATGTTACATTTCTGGAAATTTAATTCTATAAATCTGAGGAAAGAGAAAAATCGATAAGGCACAAAAACGATAATAATAATAAAAAAAAAATTTCCAAACCATTTTTCTTTTTCCACAGATTTATAGAATTTTGTCCACCTTTCATTAACCAAACTTTCTGCTAATAAACCCACCTTGTCCAACTGATTATGGCTCCAACCAGAGATCAAAAATAAATCTCAACCTTTTGATGTATTCTCTAATAACTGTTATTTGATGAGCTTTTCATAAATGCTCACTCAATAACCTTTATTTTCAACCAAAAGAAATATCGGTCAAGGTCTGAGAGTAACCCTTATTTTTTTTTTTATTTTTTAGGTTACGGTTAACCACTGAGTTTTATTTTTTAGAGAAAAAAATAAATCTCATCTGGTATTTTATCAATCAGAATGCCCGTTAGTATTTTGTAAGCCATGATTCATGCGGATATGCAGGTTATTAGGCTTTTTATTTTTAGTCATCGGTTTCAAAAATAAACACGTTCTCATCAAATTCGAATTTGGTTTTGCATTAAGAATTTTTGATTTATTTTCAGCGAAAAAGGTTAAAGGTTGACCTTTTCCATTTATTTGTTCGTAAAAAACTCAACCATTGCGCGATATTTTTGAAAATAAAAAATAAATGTCAACCGATAACCTAATTTTTTTTTAAATAATCTCAAACCGTAACGTCTTTCTAAAGAAATGTAGTTACTCTCTGAGAGAAACTAATTGAAAATAAAGGTTGACAATTATTTCTGATCTCTGGCTCCAACACATCGTGGTTTGATCTTTGATGAACATATTTCATGCTTATTTTTTATTGGATTATTATTTCTCTGAGCTTAACTGATGAGTGAAAAATCACCGCAACAGATTGCTGCTTGTTAAAAACATAGGTAGGTATATTGTTAGTATTTCAAATATTTTTAAATACCTACCTACTTTTTTCTATTAGACTCATTTAGTTTATTTTAGTTTAGATCTAGTACTCAATGTTGTTCAAATAAGGTCCACCATAAAAACTGGGTGGCCTTGTGAAGTAGTATGCATGAAAAAATGGTAAATTTTTTATAAAATTTTATTGAAATGGGCCCTTAAATCTATCAATCGTGCTGCAGATTTGAATTTTACAACAACAAGGTGATTTTGCTATACCACAAAGGATAGAGTCCCAACTTGGTCCTTATGTATGTGGTGCATAGATTCTATTCATATAAATTGAAAAAAAAATTATACCGTTACCAAGATTTGAGCAAAAAAAATTGTTATAGGTACCCACATTTTTTAAAGCCAATATACTCTGTTCTATTGGTAGTTAGAATTCGTTGCTCTTATCAATTCTGAATCAAAAACTGAAAATTAGATGCTTTATGTCTTCTAGTTTTTGAGAAAAGTGAACCTTGTTAAGACTATTTTTTATTGAGATTTTTTTTTTGTCTTCGCTTACTGCAGCTTAAATACAGCTAGCACCCAGCATTTACAGCTGTTTTTTGAGACTTTTGTTTTTTTTTTTTGTTTTGCTTTATTAAGTGAATATAAATTTAGCACCCAGCATTAAGGCGTATAAATGGTTGGGTGTCAAATCGCCCAAAACCGAATCGCCCAAAACTTAAAAATGTCACATCGCCCAAAACTTTTTTTTTTCGTTTCAGCAAATGGCCTTAAGTGAAGTATGTACCTATGTAGGTACATATTTATTTTTTTTATGAAGTATAAAATGGAATAATGAAAAATACAATTGTACTTTCTATTTGCCTATTTTCAATTTTGGACTTTGGACATTATATCGTTCGTTATAATTTTGTTCACACTTTAACGTGAACTTAAAAATGATATGTTGAATTGACATTTTGAAATGTACATAGTAAATTTAACAATATTTATCTGTCATTTACATTTAAAATATCAATTTTTGAGTATCTAATAAACATTAAAAATATCAAATTAATATGCAATATTTGATATTTCTAAGGTATTTTTGAAATGATAAAGTTTCCTTTTAATTTATTAAATTTATATTTAAAAATGTCCATTTGACATTACTATTATACTTACCATTTTCATTAAAATCTTAATCTGAATCCATTTCGGACTTTTTAAATTAAAACAACAAAAAATACGTTGAAATTTTCCAAGTAGTTTAAAAAAGTTTTTCTTTGTTGTTGATATTATAGTGTAAAAAAAGCTTTTATAAATTGATATTTTCTTATTTTCCTGATATTAAAAACATAATCAAATTTTTACTTCAGTTCAAGCAAAAAAATAATTACCTAGATTAAAATAATAGATTTGGTAATTTTTAATTTTCTCAAAAACCAGAAGACATAAACCATTTAGTTTTCAGTTTGTGATTAAAAATTAATAAGAGCTAAGAATTCTTAAAAAACATTTTGTATATACAGTTCGACTTCAAAGTCGAACTCCCTCTAAGTCGAAGTTCCCTCTAACTCGAACGTTTTAGCCGTATTGCATTCCTCTCAATTTTCCATACAAATACTATCCTCTAGGTCGAACTCTCCTAAGTCAAAGTTTCCACTAAGTCGAAGTTCTCCGTAACTCGAACACATTATCTTGATTATTAACCTATTTTCTTTCCCTCTAAGTCGAAAAAATCTCTCACATCGTTATTCTTATTAAAACATCAAGCACACACCCGAGCCATATAGGGATCCAATCTTAATAAAACAAAGCACTGGAATATGCAAACAGCTTAGAATTTCCTGATTTCAAGGCAAGTTAAGGTTAGCTGACCAGATTTAAAAATAGGCACAATATTGTTGGAAAAATTTTATTTGGTGAAAGCGCTTCTCTTGATCAGATGAATGGATGAATGGAAAAAGATCTCAGATATGGTAACAGGATTCAAGCCGAACGACATATTTAACATCGATAAAACGGGATTTTTTTTTCAAAATTTTGCCGACATGTACCTTGGCTTTTAAAGGAGAAAAATGTTTTAGAGGTAAGCACTGTAAAGAAATGTTGACTTGTCTTGTTGGATCCAACAAGACTGGATCAGAAATGCTAAAGCTTCTGGTTATAGAGAAAAGCAAAAATCCTCGTTGTTTCAAAAAAATTAAAACTTTGCTGGTGGACAATGTAGCAAACCATCGTTCTTGGATGATATTAGACTTTTTCACAAGTTGGGATTCTAAATTTGAAAGATCAAAGCGCAAAGTATTATTCATATTCGATAACTGCCCAGCTCACCCAAAACCAGTAAACAATAAATTAAAGCTTATAAAGCTTAAAATTTCCTTCCCCAATATGACCTCAATAGTTCAACCAATGGACATGGGTATATAGTAAATAAATTTCAAAGTACACTGTAAGCACCGTCTTCTTACCAAGATCTTAACATCTAACAGAAGCTCAGCACGTACTTTGGAACTATTTCGTAGCCACTGAAATACCTGATAGCGAGTCAATTTTGGAAGCAATAGCAATAGATGCTAATGATACTAATGACGGTGAAAATGGAGCTGAATATGAAGATGAAGTTGAAATAATATCAGAGAAATACCAGAGAAAAATGAAATTGAAAATGCAATTATTGATACATTGAAATCTGCAACAGAAATGACGCGATGTGAAAGATGAAATCCAGATTTATTTATTTATAATAGAATTTTTTTTAAACTGATGGCACGGTGACAACTGTGAAGGCTCAAATTAAAATTATAATTTTTTTAAAAATAATTTACTTGAAAAAATATTCTTTTTTAATAGATACATAGGTAATTATAAATTAATGAGCAATAAAAGCAAAGAACTTGGATTTATTTATTTTATTTGCTATTTAATTCAATTAAACCAGTAAGAAAAACTCTCTAGCTCTAATTTTCTAAAATATAAGAAATACAATTCCTTACGTATTTTATTTGAGCAGAAAACACAAAGTAGATATTTGAGTAAATAATGCTAGGGCCCGATAAGGAAAAAACGTTCTTAATAAGACCAAGATTACCGACAAATCTTTTTTATTTTAGTACTTATCAGCGGCTCGAATGCGTAAGACATGTATTTTTCTTTCTGTGCGGTATACTATAGAAAAACAAAAACAAAATCGGTGAACGAAATCATTCCCCTAGTGTTGAAGACACGTCGTCTTCCCACGTAAAAGCCCTTAAAATCAGTTCAAAAGAACCAAATAGAACCAACAAATGCATACCCTTACAATCATTACCGGATTCAGATAATAGTGATATCGAATGCGATGAAATTATAGAAGGTACCCAAAAACAATAAATTAAAAAAAAAAAATTCCTTCCGTGTGTTTCTCCAAAGAACGAGTGAAGATGTTCATAAATTGTTTAGTGATCTTAAAATCTCAAACTATAATATTAAGAAAATATCCATTGGCATTAAAATAAATTGCGAAAGTCTCGAATCACGTGACACCCTTCGTGCAGAGTCTCCCAGCTATGAGATCATTTAAAGTAAAGCTATATGGATTTCATGAGCTTAATACTGATGACTTAAAAAAAGAGTTTATTTAAATGAACTTAAGCAAAATATACGTTCAATCTTTAAAACCCAAGTTAAATGGTACTTTGTTCGCAGGCAGAGGAACAAAATAACACAGTGTTACAATTACCAAATGCATGGCCACGGGGAAAGAAATTGTAGTATTAAAAGCACTATGCCAACTGCGCGGAGAATCATGACACGAAAGAATATAAATCCGAAAACATCTTTGATACCATATAAGAGAAAGACTTTCTTCGAGAAATAAACCACGTTCTAATGTATCTATGACTAAGCGAATTTCCCAACAACAATCGCATTCATTTGTACCTCGTATTGAAGACTTCCCTGTGCTCAATCGACATAAAAGTTCGGCAAAAGCTG
This sequence comes from Syrphus vitripennis, assembly GCA_958431115.1. Lineage (NCBI taxonomy): Eukaryota > Metazoa > Arthropoda > Insecta > Diptera > Syrphidae > Syrphus > Syrphus vitripennis. Next base: position 42,316,800 of record OY288110.1, on the reverse strand, counting down.
CAGCTGCAAAAAATGCAAATGAATGTGCCACCTTTCCAAATGCATGGTCCAGCATGATCATCGGTAAAACCAGTTTTGATACCCAGGAGATCATCAAAATTAGTTTATTCTTTTCCAAATAAAGTCTCTCACAGTAGAGATGATTACATTGCTCGGTCAAAGTACATAAATCTAAAGCAGAACAATTCACAATTAGCACAATTAGCACAATTAGCCATTAAGTATTTATATGCAGGTAGGTGCAGGTAAATAATGATGGTTGTAAACTTAAAAATAAATTGTTGGAGTGCTAGAGGCATTCGAGTTAGATCCTTAGAATTTTTTGCTTTTTATCGAAGCATATAATATACCTATAGATTTAAGTCTAGTAAACGAAACATGGGATGATAAAAATATAAATATTTCAAATAGAGATTATAAATGTTATCGATTCGATAGAGTGGAGAGAAAGGGATGAGGTGTTACCGTGGTAGTTAAAAGGTCAATTGAGCACAAAGTACTTTCTCTAGTTAACACGAAATTAATTGAAAATGTCGGTATTGAAAAACCATTCGAAAATGGTCGCTCAGTAAGAATAATTTTTGTTTACTTTCCAGGAGGTAATATTACGACACCAAGTAAAAGATGTGATCTAAGAAATGACTTGCTAAAATTGATTAGGTAAATGATTTTTTTCCTGATCGGGGAGATTTCAATTGCATAGTAGTTGGAGCTGTGTTAGAGCAAATGCATAGATCTCAGATTTAAATACAAGACATCCTTTTAGCATTTTATATCCACCTAAACTTATCTGTATTCATCCTAATAATAGATCAAACCCTTCCAAAATAGATCTATTTTTGACCGAACTAGTAAGCCAACCTCTGGTTTTAAATGACCTCACTTTTAATCATCTTCCAGTGGTATGTAGTGTTTACAGATTACCGGTCAAAAACAATAATATGGTATACTATTCCAAAATTGCCAACTGGAAAAGATATAAATGGAATATATGCTTAAAAATTGTGCAACTACCTCAAATTGCCCCACTATAGTAACATGCAACGAAATTGATATATCCGTTAATAGTTTTACCAATAGGTATGTTACACGAAAGCGTTGAACAGTCAGTTCCAAAGAAAAATCGCCATCACAAAAAGCCATCACAGTACTGTACAATGTACATTGGATACATCGAATTACTAGGGACATTTAAAATAATTTCGAATCAGGGAAAACCACTGATTTAGTTTTACTTGACATCGAGAAGGCTTTTGATGCGGTTTGGCACAAAGCTCTGATTCATAAATTAAGCATTTTGAATTTTCCTCAGGACATAATTAAAATGATTTATTAATTTTTAATTAATCCATCATTTAAAGCGTTTATTAATGCTGCATATTCAGCTTCAAAAGACATTCTAGCTGGTGTTCCGCAAGGGTCCGTTTTTGTATAACATATTCACATCTGACTTTCCTATGCTCAGCGGCTGTGAAGTCGCTATATTTGCAGATGATACTTGCATTTATTCAGCGGACTCAATGGGTTTTGTTATTGAAACAAATTTGCAATCTGCCTGGATAATGTTCATATGTATTTCAATAAGTGGAAAATCAAATTGAAGGCTAGTAGGACTGAAGTCGTCTTTTTCACAAGAAAAAGAAAGGCTTGTTTTCTACCCAGCAGAAGATGAATAATTAATGGAAATTTTACAGAATGGAAATATTGTGCAAAATATTTGGGAGTGCATTTATTTATTCAATTATTTATTCAATTATTTAGTTAATTATTTATTTACTTTTTATCTATTATCTATACGTATTCAATCAAATTCTGAATTATTTATATTAATTTGAACTTATTTATTTTGAATTTATTTATTTATTTTACGTATTTATTTATCGCTTAGGTTTTTTTATAATTTGAGCGCCCTCAAGGGGATTTTTGGTGTACCCTTTATATGTTCAACACAGCGCGGGCGTAAAGGATAGGTTAGGATGGTAACGGAAAGGTGTCTGGAAAGGTGTGTGGCGCGAGGTACTGAGACTGAAGGTGGTGGTTGTGCCGATATGCGACTTTGAAGCAATTATTTATTCTGCAGCTGATTGTTTACCGAAAAATTCTTCCTTACAAAAAAATCCGAGTGGTACGATTTTGAATGCGAAAGTTTAAGAAAAAAGTGTTTTCAGCTTCTTAATCTACTGCAAAAATATGATGCACAGACCATAAAAATAGAACATGTCCAAATCAATAAACAATATAAAATGATATGCAAGGCAAAAAAAGTCAATGCAGAGATTCGGCCGAGTTCCGGTCATTAACAAGAAAATTATGAGGAAATTTTACTACAAAAGATACTGCCATAATACGAGTGGAAAGATTACGGGAACACTACACCTCCCTTTTGTACTTACCGAATCAGATCAAACGGAACTTTGCACAGACTCTTGTCAAAGACGAAATTCTAGATTAAATATTGAACTGGAAGAAGTTGAAATGATACTAAAGTAACTAATCTGTTGGCCGAATAATTATTATATTTAATGTCTTCAGAAGAATAATATACACAACCTATTCGTGTCGAGTTCGTTTCTAGACTGACCCTTCTTTATTCTTTCATATACTTACTTGCTAGGGGAATTTGTACAAGAGGGAAATTTAACTAGGGAATATATACTTATGTACCTATTAGTAACAACGGTTTACATAATATGTTGATGTGTGAGTATAAAAATAATTTGAAAAGTTCTTTGGATAAGTTAAGATACGTTAACGATTATATTATTATATTATTGCACTGATACAGTGTTGCCACTGGGCCTGACTACTACAATACTAAGTTCTCTAAAAGACGGCAAAGCAGCAGGGTCAAACAGTATTCCAGCTGAGTTTTTGAAATACAGCACAGTGCACAGATTCTTTCAAAGAAAATTTAACCAACGCATTGAACATAATTTTTAATTTGGAACTCTACCTGAAAATTTTTATATAACGTTGATTTTTCCGATTTATAAGAAGGGTGATCCGGCTCATCCGACTAACTTCAGGGGTATATCTTTTCTGAACTCAACGCTAAAAACGTATACAACTTTATTATACAAGAGACTAAGTGTAGGTATGGGTAAACGCTAACAAAAAACTGAGTGAGTTTCAGGCTGGATTTGGTGCTGGTTATTCGACAGTTGATAACATCTTCCTTTGTATATATAAATTATAGTACTATCATGGCGAGTTTTTTTTAGGGTTGCGCGGACCCTTGTGGTGGCGCTGCAAAATTTGAGGTGTAAAATTCGATTTAGGGAGTCTTTAAGCGTCGAAAATTGGTGGTAGGGGCAAGAGGAGACTATTTTTTGGATTATTGTATCCAAAAAATATCAATAACTATCATTTAAAACCTCCATAAGCTCTCCGCAAAAAAAAAAGAGTAAGGGTTGCAGGCATACTTTAGATGTCGCCCCATTCGACTTCCACCATGATAGTACCTACTATAGTTTTCATATACAAAGCATCTTCATACTTAACTCTATAGCTCAAATGAAGTTTAACCAAAATCAAAAATTGTACACATTGTTTGTGGATTTCAGAGCGGCTTTTGATACGATAAACTGAAATTCGATGTTCTATAAGCTGCACTACAAAAACTTTATCAACGGCATTTATTGTAAAAGGAAAGGAGCGCTTAGAAAAATTAGAAATAAACCGTGGAGTTAAGCAAGGCTGTAATCTTAGCCCTCTACTATTCGCACTCTATTTAGATGATCTTGTGGACTCACTTACATGTGGAGTAGAAATAGGCAGCACAAAGTTAAAAGTCATCATGTACGCAGACGACATAGTTATACTCGCAGAATCAGCTAGTTCACTGCAGTTAATGATCAATAAATTTTACGGGTATTGCACAATGTGGGGTTCAGAGGTCAACGTTAACAAGTCAAAAGTTATGATTTTCCAAAAAGGTTCAGGCAGGATAGCGGCAAGTGAAAGATGGAAATATGGTGAACACAACTTGGAGGTAGTAAAAAAATACACCTACCTAGGAATGGAGCTAACTTACAACCTTAACACGGAAAAGCACCTGAAAACGAAAGTAGATAAGACTAAAATAGCAATATGCACGAATAGGAAAAGAATTTTTAGCAGTAAACTTATGGCTGTTAACTCGAAATATTGTGTGTTTAATGCAACAGCGCAATCGATACTTCTATATGGTGCACAAGTTTGGGGTGGTTAGCGATTCGATGTGGTGGAATACTTGCTACGTTTTTTCCTTTGAAAAATTTTTTATTTGCCAATCAACGCACCTAAATATATGTATTATCTTGAGTCGGGGTTGCCATCACTTTTTATCTCATCGTTAAAGCTACATGCTGATTACTTATCAAGAGTGGTTAAAATGGATGAAATCCGGCTACCAAAGCAGATACTGCTTTATGCAGTGCAAAAGAATATTCTTTTTGCCAAAAATTGGTGTAAACTGGCTGCAGATTGAGGTAAAGTGCTGAAAATTTTTGAAGTAAGAATGGACCAATGGAAACAGACGTTTTATGAAGTTATCCGAACAACTGATGAGAATGAGAGATACTCATTTATCGAAAAAGCCCGTGATTCAACAGAGAGGCTTTATTATTCGAAAGTTAACTACAATTTAAACGAAGCAAATTACTTCAACAGCAGTTTCTCATGCAAAGTGATCGGAGCAATTTTCAAAATAAGAGGAGAATTAATAAGCCTCAATTATTCCCCACACAGAACCGAAGGAACTGGTAACTGTGATTTGTGTAACCTGCAGTAGACAGAAAATATCTTTCATTTCTTCAGAGTATGTCCCGTGTTGAAGGAAATAAGACGCTCTTACTGTGGAAAAAACACTCTTGAAATAGATGAATTTATAAAGTACCTCAAAGGGTTGGACTGGAAGCTTCTGTTAAACTACTATCAAAAGGCCAGCGCTTACAGAAAAAGAATAGTATCAGAAGATTTTTAAAATTGCAACTACTTAAAACTCACTTATTAAACTACATAACTAAATTATAATGCTTGCTTAGTAATAAAAAATATAAAATAAATAATATATTTTATTTTCGCTAAACTTATACTTATATACAATGCCTACAACTTAAAAATCTAATGATGGTTGTCTCAGATTTTATCTCCAGGGTTGACGGCTGGGCTAAAGCGGAGAAATGCCGTGTCTTATATCTATGTCCCTTTATGTGAATTACATTATATTGTTCGTTGTCATATTTGTTGGGCACCAGATAAAGTATTGGAAGTCTTTATTTTTTTTAGGTCTTTTTTGTCCCTTCCTTTCTCTCTATCTCGTCTGTTTAAAGAAGGTTTTTTGTGTAGCTTTTCCTTCTATCAAATAATTATGAACTAATATATTCAAAAACATTGTTATGAATTTTTCAGTAGTAAGGTAGCTTTATACCAAGTATCTGTACTGTAAATTGTGCAATAAAGGTCAATTCATCTACAATAAAGAAATAAAATACCTACCGTAAAGTGGGGCTACTTTGCGCCCGCATGGGTAAGTTTGCGCCACTGACGAAAAGAGTTGCTTTCTTTATTCACGCTCAGACATATTACTTTCTATAAACCGAACCTACCGTAATGTACACACACATACATATACATCTGCCACGTGTTGCACCGGACCGTGTACCGGCAGTTGATAAAAAGTAATTCACGTGAGAAGTTCACGCAGCAATTTCGTGAGATTTAAAGTTGTGTTAACTTTAAAGAAGTGAGTACCGATTTTCTTTTTATATACCTAATTGTTTTGCTTGTAACTAAAGCATGGCCTTTGTTTGTTTAGTTAATAAATAATAATTATTTAATTTTTTTTTCTCATACAATGCAGTTTTTTTTTTGATTTTGGGGTTACTTTGCTCCTGGGGCTTTTTATTTTTATCATTCACTTTTTTGTATTCTTTATAAAATAATTTTTTTTTAATTCTAAAATACTTTTCATTTTTTGTTTTTTAAAGTGAATTATTTTCTTGTTGTTCTGAAAAATATTATTTATGTTTATTTTTTGTTTTTATACTTACTTAAATTTTTAAGTTTTTAAAGCAATAAAAGAGGCTGTTATGTTTAAAACAAAAAAATTGGTTTTTGAATTTTTTAATTTTTTTTTACAGATATGATCCGTTTGATCAGGGCTATTGAAATAAAATGCAAACTTTTCCCCAGCTCTTAAGATAAAGAACATATAGTTAAAAGTTTCATATGCAGCAAAGTAACCCCCTCCCTAGGACTACTTTGCCCCACTTTTCAACCACAAAAAAAAGTACTTTAACTGTTATTAAAACAGTTTTCATACCAAAAATGCATTGTTTCACATATTACCTATTAATGAAACGGCGTTGAAAACAAAATAGATATAAATTATTTGAGTAAAATATATGAGTAAATTATTTTTAAGAGGTTTAAAAAAATAGTGCAAAAAACGGAGCAATGTAGCCCCACTTTACGGTACCTAACCTAATCTTATTTATTATACGGATATTAACAACCAAATTTAATGTTTTCATATGTCTAGCTAATATATTAAGTATATGTAAGTACATACCTGTATTTATATTATGTAGATACCTAAATTATTATGTGCGTTTTTTTATCGTAAGTAACCTTTAGGTACTTATGGGTTTTCTTATTGGGTTCTAGGTTATTTTTTAATATGTGATGCTAAGAAAAACAATTTGGGATCTTGCTTTCCATCTACCTACGTGCTACGTTAATGCTGAAACCTAAAAATGATTTTTCGCTTTGAAAACAGAGATGCCATTTTAGAAGAATCTCTAAGAAGAATCTTATGAAAATTGTGTAAAGAGATGAGACAAGAAATAGGTATATTAAAACAATTTAACATAAGATAAAATGAGACGGATAAATATCACAGCTGGCAGTCTTAAAATCTAAGTACATATGTACCTTCATATATTACAGTTATTGGTAATAGAAAAAAGCTGCAATTGTCACTTATTTTGGTCACTTACCTTATCAACCACATAAAATATTGGTACCTCATAAAAACACAAAAAAGAGGTTACTCCTTCAGAATTACGACATCAGCTTATTTTTATTTTTATCTGGTTCCATTCCATTTGTAGCATTCCATTTGTGGCACACCATAGGTATACCTATGTACCAACTTTTATCTAAGTCACTTATTATTCAAGCATCAGCGATCAGCTATTGGAGTTAGGTAGGTATCCATATATGTACCTACCTAGTTACTGACTGCCTGCATTACTCCCAAAAAAATATTTGCTTGCTGATTGATTTGTTACATATGTGTGCGCTGCGCGTAGTTTCTCAATTGTTACTATTACTACCAAAGAGTTCAAAAGATAAACAACTCGACACAGACATTACCCAAATTAAAAACAAACGAAATCTCTCACAATTAATTTTCAATTGCATTACACCAAATACCTACCTACCACTCGCTAAACCTATTCAACTCATCATACCTACTACACATAATGAAGTAGGTAGTAGGGTATCTATTAATGCAAATATAGGGGTAGCTATCAATATTCACCTGCCCTAAAAACAAAACAATGTGAAATAACAAACAGCAAAGGCAATAAAAAAAATATACATAGGTACACAAAACTCACCCCCACCTTGTTGGTGCAACAAATGATGATGATGCCCGCCAACACCGCCCGCACCCACCATTGATGGACCATTAGCATTTACACCATTAGCCCCATTTCGAGCGCCGCCAACCTCACCCCCTATATTGTGGGGTAAAAAGGCAGCAGCAACCGCTGCATGTGCATTGAAGTATGCCATCTGAGATGTGCCAGCCATTGTCATCTGATTGTGTCGATCGGCAGTGAACGTTGTTTGTCCAAAGTTCGGATATAAGCTTGGTGTCACGGCTGAAACAGCTGCTGCAGCTGCAACTGCTGCTGCCGCCGCCGCTGTGGCTGCCGTCATTGTCGTCGAAGCCGATGAGGATGGTGACACGCAAAGCGCTGAAATCGGTGGCTTTGTTGACAACACACTTACATTATCATCTTCACCACTGCCGTTGCCACTGGTGATGCTACTGTTGTTGTTTCTACCAGCTACTGCGGCTGCCACCGCCGAATCACTTAATCCTAAAAGTTCCTGTATCGCGAATGAGGATCGCTGTGGCATTGCACCAGCAGCCACCACAAAGGCAACTTTAATCGTCTTTTTTCTTTTCGGATTCTAAATAAAAAAAATAACGGAGCAAATTATGTTGTAATTTGACACTTCTGCTTAATTAATTAACTCGAAAGATATCAGTAATTCTTAGCAAAACTAGGTAGTTATTGTTTGAACATAAGAAATGCAACAACAACATAAACAGTGACCAAAATGAAAACACAACACTGTAGCTTTCCAATCGCGTCCTAATACGTAAACCGGTTTTGAGCGATTGTCAGTGGCAATAACTCGTTCACATTTGATAGCCATCAAAACGTCTTCATCGGGTTAGTTCAACATAAATTATCATTTGATATCAATCGGCGGCGATAAAAAAAAAACGACACACGGTGACGACCACTGTCAGCAAGTTCGACAAAAAATCGAAATTCGTAGATTCGTAGCCGGAAAAGCACCAAAAACTTTGAATCGGAACGTAAGTATTTAGAGACCCACCTCACCAACATCGGAACTAGAGGAGAGGCGCACCTTCGCTACTTGCTTGTGGTTCCAAACGATTTTAATACCGAAATGGATAAAAAGAAGGCGTGGCCACTTGTTGTACACAGTGGTTTTCATAAATTAAATTGGAATCTGGAAGTTAAGATATTGCATATTTGTATTGACGTGCTCTTTTTCTGCGCACAATGCCACTCCGTGGCTTCCAACCATAATATAATATATTCTCTCCTTTCAGTTTCCAGTCTACTTAAATTTTCGAAAGTGTTAGTGCCTCACACACACTCGCTCAATTGAAATGGCTCTGTAGTAGTTTAGTTTGTGAAGATGTATAAGTGTGTTATCGGTCTCCCTCTCGGTCTCCCTCTTGCTTAAAAGTTTTTTGTTTCTTTCGTTTTTGTTTTAATGGAGGACGCCAATAATCATGATGGGAAATAATGGTCGACTTAAATCGTAGACAAAAGTCGTCCTTGCCTCTCGCTCTCCATCTTCCCTCCGGAATCGGATCAACGTTGTTGTTGTTTCGCTGTTAGTTCTGATAAATTTGCATCATTTTCAGTTTCGCCTAGAAGCCAACTATGAAAGTGGGTGATGATGTTGGTAGTTGGTAGATACGATGATGGCTGGTAATGGCGATGGTGGAGACGAGGAGAAATAGCAATACTTTAGCTGGATCCTTAGTTGACATGTGTTAATTTCCAAACGGTAATTAGTCAATTGAATTGGATGCTCCTATCTATACCACGATGGGTGCCTTTCATTGCTGATGAGATTTTTGGGTCGGGAATCCAACGGGCTTGGTTCCAATAGTCATGCAGATATAATGATAGGTACAATGTAGACAAATATCTGCAACTTAACTATGGAAACGAATATCTGTACCTACAAATTTGCAATGGGGAAGATATAAGAACGTTTTTTTTTTAAATTAACTTGGTTAGGTAATACCTATGTAGCTGCCTATATCTAAAGGAAGAGGAAGTCGTTTCGTATAAATCTGGGGAAATAGACGTAGCATTTGATTGCACCGCGGTTGAATTAGATTTCCGCAACATCAGGAAGTTGTTGTTTAAGTACAAAGTATATGTAAAAGGAAGTTATAGGTATAGGTACTTAAATAGGTTATAAATATATGTAGCTACCAAACATAGCAATACTTTGATAATCCTAATTCGTCGATATGAAATTTAGAATCAATCTACCTATACATAATTATTTTCAGGGAAATTAATCGTTGGACCCACAGAACTTCAAATAATCCGGATAAAACATTGTAAACCATAACAATGGCCAACCACATTCAAAAAATCCTTTATATAGGTTAGCTAGGTAGGTGTACCTAGGTATACGTAGTTGAGAAAATATTAAAACTTTCAAAAATTTCACAGTTGGTCTGGTAGGGTATATTCCACAACCTACATTATCAATATGACCCAAAGCTTAAATTTCGTATGCTTTATCTTGGAAAAATATAGGTAGGTACCTACCTAAGATAACACAATTAACGAATGTAACTACACCTGCGTTAGTTGGCCTCAGACATATGGAACAGTATAAGAAATTCGTTGATTTATGTGATCAACCAGGCGATTCTGCATGTGGAGCTTTTAAGGTAAAGCAGAGGATTGGGAAAGATGTGGCCAGAGTGAAGAGACCCTGGACCAATAAAACTGTCGGTTAAAGCAAAAAAAAGATCGAGAATAAAGCCAACTCGTGCTAATTAAATGGTTTTCGCTTGAGAGAATATAATAATGGTACCTATCTTATTATATTTTTTAATCAGAAAAAAGTTACCAAACAAATTAAATTGAAATCTGAGCCACAATAATTAAAGTGTGTACTTATTACAAGTACATACTGTAACTTATGAATCATGATTGTTCATTGTAACGATTCAGTAGTCATGTACATACATATGTTAAGGTTAGGTCTCTGAAAATGTTTAGTATAATCGAAAAGCTTCAACTTGATTCAGAGATTACCTCACATTTGACACGCTTTGATTTCTTAACCCTCGCAACGCTATATCAAAGTTTAAGGGTATTTAAAAATTATTTAGGTAAGTAATTCGCAAGTTCGTGTATTGGTGTTCTCTTCGTGGCGGCAAAAATTAGCTCAAACCCCAAACTATTCTCAACTAAGAACAAGTTTCTACGAAACGACTATAATTATGTCGATTACTGAATCCGCAAAACTCGATCCGCAATGATTCCCAGTGTAGTGTTCTCTTTTCTTTTCACGATAAATGAATAGGTGGGAAACAGAGCTCTACACTGCGGATCGAGTTGGGCGGATTTTTTAATCGACATGAATAAAGAGGTCAACAAATTAACATTAACAAAAAGGCATTTCGACCTTTCGCAACATTTTTATTTATTTATTTATTTATTTATTTATCAACTGTACAAGAAAGTTATAAACTTATATTAAGTACAGGAAGGGTATACATTTATTTATTTCACATAATTAAAAGAAAATATTTAATAGAAAAAAGATACAAAACATATTTTTTTTTAAATTAGACTGTGATTTGCACAATAAACAGAAATTAAACAGAAAGTAAACAGAAAGGTAATTTAAAACGAAAGCAATAAAATAGCATTAACATCATCAGTAGGTTGCGGCAAAATGATTAAAAAGTAACTTTTTGAATTGATTTGAGCAAAAAAACATAACACTGAAATATTAAAATCTGCAATATTGGCTGAGGCTTGGAACTTTTTTAAATATATCAGGGTAGATATTTTTGGTAAGCCATCAGTAGAGATGGCAGAAAATAGTATTTTGATATTCACTGAATCTCTCATAAAGAAATACAATTTTAATTCTATTGCATTTAACTGCCTTATTAATTTACCTACCTGCATATTTCAATCCTATGTTACCCATACCAACTTATTATATATTTTTTATCATTCAATTTAATTAATGTTCATGTTTTTTCAGTTCGGAAATAAATTGATTTTGTTACAAAAAAAAAAAACAATTGCAAATTCGGAAATTATATTAACAATTATTTATATTTTTGTAAAAGAAAAGTACCAGACGTTAATACATAAGTACATACCTTATGCCTACATATGAATAACGAAAATATTTTTTTAAATTTCCTAATGGGTATATCTCAAAAAGCACATATGTACCTATATGAGGAAACGATTCTGAGTTCGGATTTGCATTCAGCGCACTAAACTTTCGAACGATTTTATTTATATTTTGTATGTTACTACCTACTTGTTTTATTTTTGTAAAACTAATCCTTTTCAACTGATTATTGAAACATTTTTCAATAATAATTTCTCAGCTGGATCCGCTGAAAGAACTTTGGTAAGATATACGAGTAATAGCAAAACCACCACTGTTATTACTCATTCTCATTTTATTTACATATTTATTACATATAACCTATCAAAATCATACCAGTTTTTTGTTCAACTGACTAGCTACAAGTTATAAGTATAATTATGATAAACAATTTAAAATGGACGGTTCTTTTAATTGATTCTTATTCTATGCGGATATAGTGAAAGTAAAAAACTTGTGTAAAAGTGGTATATGGACAGAGGAAAAATTTTTAGTTTGGTCAAAAAAGCGGAATTGATAGTTTCTTGCCTAACAGCTGACGGGACATATAATCGTAGTTCTAGACAAAAATATCAGTACAGCTTCTAATATTGCAGTCAATAGATATTCCGGTTTTACAGGAATAAGAAAGAAAATAAGGTTTAGTCCTAACAAATTAAAAGTCCATAGTAAAACTTAATATACTTAGATAGATAGATAGATAGATAGATAGATAGATAGATAGATAGATAGATAGATAGATAGATAGATAGATAGATAGATAGATAGATAGATATAGATAGATAGATAGATAGATAGATAGATAGATAGATAGATAGATAGATAGATAGATAGATAGATAGATAGATAGATAGATAGATAGATAGATAGATAGATAGATAGATAGATAGATAGATAGATAGATAGATAGATAGATAGATAGATAGATAGATAGATAGATAGATAGATAGATAGATAGATAGATAGATAGATAGATAGATAGATAGATAGATAGATAGATAGATAGATAGATAGATAGATAGATAGATAGATAGATAGATAGATAGATAGATAGATAGATAGATAGATAGATAGATAGATAGATAGATAGATAGATAGATAGATAGATAGATAGATAGATAGATAGATAGATAGATAGATAGATAGATAGATAGATAGATAGATAGATAGATAGATAGATAGATAGATAGATAGATAGATAGATAGATAGATAGATAGATAGATAGATAGATAGATAGATAGATAGATAGATAGATAGATAGATAGATAGATAGATAGATAGATAGATAGATAGATAGATAGATAGATAGATAGATAGATAGATAGATAGATAGATAGATAGATAGATAGATAGATAGATAGATAGATAGATAGATAGATAGATAGATAGATAGATAGATAGATAGATAGATAGATAGATAGATAGATAGATAGATAGATAGATAGATAGATAGATAGATAGATAGATAGATGTATAGATAGATTGATAGATAGATAGAAAGATAGATAGATAGAAAGATAGATAGATAGATAGATAGATAGATAGATAGATAGATAGATAGATAGATAGATAGATAGATAGATAGATAGATAGATAGATAGATATATAGATAGATAGATATATAGATAGATAGATAGATAGATAGATAGATAGATAGATAGATAGATAGATACATACATAAATTACAAATGCATGAATGAATTACGAAATGAAAAAATTTTCAACTTTTGATAATGTTTTCGAATGATTCGAAGACCAATATTAACCGAGCACTCGTAAGTTTTTGAGGATCATAATTCCTCCCTCATTAGCTCATGAAAAGGAAACATTTATAAGCTGATGACGGATGATATATTATCATATAGAATAGAACAAAAAAATTAAACCAATCCTCTTTGAAAGTTCAAAAGAATTAAACATTATGAAGTTTTAATATAATTCCAGTCCCAGGCAGGAATTTATTCTATTTTCCCCTAACTGTGCCAACAAAAATCTTTCCTATTCCTCTTTTCCTTCTAACATTGCCTAATTTATAAGACCCCAGGTCTTAATGACATATGCTTATATGTTTTTTTTTTTTTTTTTTTTTTGACAATATTGGGAAGAAGTGGCGGGCCTCAAGATACTGCCATTCAATCTTGTTAAGATATGTTCATATTAATTTGGTACCTATTATAGAATTTTAATTTGTCTTTGCTTTTAACTTTATATGTCAAAACTAGGAACGCTTACAGGCTGACAATTTGTTAAGCCGACAATGAACCTATAGTTTTCGTTAAAACTGTTTAGATCTTATCTATATGCTACTTTTTCCATTTTAAAGTGATAGGTAGGTATAGATATAGCACAAACGCGATTTTTGGCAATATATGTTATATTCGTCTTTTCACGTTCTTAAAAGATATGGTTAAGATATGTTAGTAACTAGGCTTCGCTTGAATCACCCTGTTCAAATCCTAAGGCCTGAACCTACATTGGTCAAATTTCAGACTATACGGTACCTACCGGCTTTGATTTAGGTCAACTGAAGTAAATTCTTCCTTTTTATTCAAATAAAAATGGCAGCCAAAAAATCATAATAAAATCATAATCTTCAAAATACCTACGTCAAAATATTTTCCCAACAATCGTTCGCATACTTTCCTGCAAAGCACTTAAAAAAGAAAATAAACTCCTCGTAAAGAATTGCAAAGCTAAACCTGAATGTACCTACCTTTTGAGAAATATACCCGACGAACGTAGGTAAGGTATACCTACCTATTCGTATGTTATGTCCTTTCTTAAAAAATTTCATAGAAATCGGATAAACAAGTAAAAAAAGACCCCAAAAGAATTTTGCATTCATTTTGGACTAAAGAATTTTTATATACAAAGTTAGGTAGGTACATTATAAATATGTGTTTGCGTGTATGTAGTATAAGAAGTAGTTACGTACTAATATAAGAATGATACGATGGGACTTACTCTTTACTTTGACTACTTATAGGTTAGGTAGGTTAGAAGCGTCTTGATAGATTTTATTGAGTCTCGATTCAAACAAAAAATTAAATTTGTGAAATACCTCTAGAGTATCATATTGCATATCCTTTCAAAATTAAATTCTAAATTGGAAAATCATAACAAAAACTCCCTTCATTCTTATTATGTATGTAGGTACCTATGGTACTCTACAGTTATTTACCTATCACCTCTTATCACTGTGCGGTGGCTTATATAGGCATAGACGTTTATTTTTCACTTACAACTCTATTGAATTCAGCTTAATTTTGTTGTTGTTTTTATTTTGCTGAAGGAAATCCAATTGTGTTTTCGTTTTCAAATGAAAACAACGAAAACCTCCTTATAAACACAACCAGCTAAGATCAAATTTCAAATTACTTGTGCTCCTTGCTATGCCTAGGCCAAATGAACGAGGACTTTCAATTCTAAATTCTTAAACGCCACAACCAATGTTAACTCGTAAGTTGAAGAATTTTTTTTTCTTGTCACGATTTTCCTATTTTAATTGTTTAATTGAGTTCTTGCTGATTTTTTTTTTGAAGTGGACTTGTTGTTGGTATTTACTCATACACAACACAGCTCCCAATAGGGGCATCATTGACAGGTAAATTAATCATTTTAAACGGTTGTAAGTGACATGACTGAGCCTCGTTGTGTTGAGTTTGTGTAGCCCGTCTTCGTCGAGTTGAGATGTCTTATGATGAATACAAAATGATAATAGGCTAAGTATAGTAGCAGCGTATTTAATACCCAGCAGCAACCACAAGAGCAAATATTGTAGGATTGGTGCTGAATGCTGATGGTAAGTTAGAAAATTCAAATTATGTTCTTAGAATTAAATAATTAAATTGGATGCATGAAGTCATAATTATGTATAATGATGTTATTAATTATTTTATTATGGCATTTTTATATTATGCCTATGGCGTTTTCAATGTGAAGACTATACAAGTAGGTACATAGATATCTTATAAACACAATATACCTTGTACTTACCTTGCTATTCGATGTTATACAAACCCATGTAGAAAAATATTATTTGAAATATTAAGATGTCAAATACCATAAAGATTGCTATACCATACCTACCTATCCCATGTGCAAGAGACATTATATGTATTTTCATTGCTAATTTTTACCGATTAGGTATATAACCGATGGCAATTCTATAAATGAAGACATGATGATAGTTGTTACTGTATTCATTTTTCGTTTAGCCCATTTATCTACATAATGTACCTATCACTAATTTAAACGATAACAATAAAGTTGAATTGTTAAAAAGACACGTGGTAGTGGTACGCAACGACAAAGACTAATTTATCCAACTTTTAATTCAGTGGAATTTTTTATTTGCTTTATTAGGATTCTGGATCTTAGCTAGTTCATAAATCAAAAACATATCTATACATATTCTGCGTAAGATAACATGCCGACATAGTCATGAAGACACAGAACGTGAAAAAGTGGGTCTTATTCTTTCTGTCAGTCTGTACCTCGACCTGCTTATAGCCTTAACGCTACGAAAAAACTTTTTTTTACCTAGATATCTAAAAAAACAAAAACATGCTATTTGAAAACTCAATACCCTATTATATATATTATATACCTACTAATAATTTACATTTAATTTTTTTTTTCTAAAAATATTTATACATAGTATTCTTCTTGAAAAATGTAGGTACCTACATAGGTAATAAAAAATAATTTTTTGAAATTCTAACAATTTTTTATTTGTTTTCCAAAATTTGCATTTTTCTGGTTCATCAGATGGCATCTTCATTTTTGAGCTCAAACTTTTTTTTTCAATTTCAAAAAAGAAAAAATATAGGTAGATATTCTCTAATGTTTTTGGGTTATTTAGTATGGGTATCTAGTATCCATGATTTTAAGATGTGTATTATGGAAAACAATAACTAGGCATATGGTGCGACTTTATTTGGTTCACCTACCCTATAAGCTGTAAAATTATAATAAATAACTAGGTAGGTAGGTACTAGTAGTTTTTTTTCAATTTCTCTCAGAAACTTAATATTGAATTAAGCAAATAAAGCATTAAAAATATTGTTTTGGAAATGTGTTTAACCTCCTCACACTTAAATTAGAAACATGTTGGTATTGGTATTTATTTCCATTTATTTCTTAAAATAAAATTTAAGGGGGAAGTGTGCAATTAACCACACCTATGTGTGCCTGCATTCCTGCAAGCTGCAATTATTGAGGTGAATAAATGCATATCGCTAATTCACCAAAACAGAAGGGAAATTTAATTGGCATTTTCCTAAATTGGAAATGTGGTGAATTTGGTTCACACAAGATGGAGCTGTGCGCAGTTCTTATAGGAATACGGTTTGCGTACGTGATAAGCGCTATAAGCCTTTGTATATGAAAACTATAGTACTCTCATGGTGGAAGTCGAATGGGGCGACATCTAATGTGTCTAGGCAACCCTTACTCAAATTCAGGGAGGGGATATTTATAGACATTTTTTTTTGCCAGCGTTGAGAGTAGATGAAAATATTTTAAGAAAGAGTAGGTGTATTGAGTATTTAGGAGAGTAGGAGTGAATAAGGGAGAATATAAGGAAATGAGAATAATGAAAGAAAAGATAAATGGGAATAGAGGAAAATCTGTTTTGGTTTTGTTTGCTTACATTTTTTTTGGTGGGTTTTGATAGTTGTTGTTGGTTTTGATTACATTTTTCTGTCTTTTTTTGCAGGTACTTGGTACACAAAGAGATAGAGAAAATTGACAACGTTGCTTTGGTTTTCGTTATTTTGATTGGCATTTTTGAAGTTATATGCACAGCGCTGGGCAATAAAACATCGCCCAACGAAAAGAATACGAAATGCTTTTTTTTATTTTTTCAGTTTTAATGGTAGATGTCAGGGAGGTAAGTTAACAAAGATTATTAAAAACGCCTGACTTGAGGTCAGGTTTTAAATAACAAAGTAAGTACACTAGTCTTAAATTATGTTTTCTGTGTGTTTTTTGGAAACCATTTTAAATTTTGACAATAAAATAAAAAATAGCATTATAGAAATATTTTGTGCATTTACTGCACTGAAATCAAGAAATTGTTGAATGTATTGATTTTTTCGGTGTTTTTTTTTTTTTTTAATTGAATGTGAGATTAAAAAAGCAATGGAATGTTATAGTTTGTATTGTGTCTCTTGTTAATAATGTTTATCCATGTATTTTAGAAAATTAAGAACATGTTAAATATTATGGACTTTGTATTGCAGCCTAATGCAATACAGAAAATTTGAAAAATTAAGTTTTTTTAAGTACCCCACATCTTTTAAAATATACTTACCTACCTACTGCTCCTAGTTATTATTTTTGTTTTTTAAGAACTCAACATTTTTTTTTTTTGAAGAACAAAATCCTTAAAAAATGGATTCTGTAAGTAAGCAAATCTTTCAATAATCCTTCGCTTTAAAATTTTCAAAAAATTGATTTGTAGGTACCCACCCACATATGTACACATACATATGTACCTACATATACTTACCTACAATGAAAATCTTATAATTTTACTGGGATTCCTACTTAGAGATTAAAAAAAAGTTAAATAATATTCCTATACCTTTTTTCATATATAAAGAGAGTACCTTTGTATATGAAAACTATAGTACTATCATGGCGAGTTTCTTTTAGGGTTGTCCGGACCCTTGTGGTGGCGCTGCAAAATCTGAGGTGTAAAATTCGATTTTGGGAGTCTTTAAGCGTCGGGAATTGGTGGTAGGGGCAAGAGGAGACTATTTTTTGGATTATTGCATCCACAAAATATAAATACATATCGATTAAAACCTCCATAAGCTCTCCGCAAAAAAAAGAGTAAGGGTTGCCGGCATACCTTAGATGTCGCCCCATTCGACTTCCACCATGAGAGTACTATAGTTTATACATATATACAAAGAGAGTACTCTGATGGTGAAGATTTTTTAGGAGGACACTTTGTTGTTTGGTGGCGCTGTTGGCTGGAGTGGAGAGTTGCATGTTTACAGCAGAAGAAACGAGATTTTGTATTTTTCATAAGGCTCCAAAAGAGCAAGGGAGAAAATCCATTTTTTCTAGTTTCTTCATTGACTTTTTTGCTTGCTCCGTTTTTTTTTTTTCTTGTCTACATACGAATGTATTTTTTTCTTCGGTTTGTGCGAGGAAGAAAAATATGTACATATATCGTCGCTTTTCCGGCAGAGTGGCATAAGTCGAAATTTGTCATTTTAGAGTTAAGAACACAGAAATGATTAAAAAAAAAACGCAATTTTTCTGTGTGATCGGCATTAACCTACTTCTTCTATTTCTACGCGGAACGTAGTGAAAAAGTGCCGCTGTCAATTTTCACAAACATTCCTGTCATTTTGAATGCAGTAATGACATTTTTTTAGTTCTGCTGTTATCGTCGATAGGATCGGTTATGTGTGTTCCAACAAAATGACACAACAAAGAAAATGCCAAATAGTAAAGCAGCAACCCCGTAAGATTTTTTCATGATTTTGACATTTTTCGGTTTTTTTTCGAATTATGCCAATTTACCGTATAAGATTATGTCTCATTTTGTCAGTCCTTTTTGCCTAAAGAGCACAAAAATGCCAGTTTTACTTAACAATTATTTAAAAAATTAAATGTAAAACGATCATTAAAATTGGCTCCAATTTATGTTCCAGAACAATTCGTTACCCTTATTCGAATTGAAAAAAAGTCGGGACGTCCATATAAGGTTCATGAAATGGATCATACATCCTTTTACGACATCAAGAATCTATCCGATTACATCAAATAACCTAATTACTCTATCGATGATAAAAAAAAAAACAGAAAATTAAGCTAGGAGACATAAAAATAATGATGTTTCAGAAAACATCACCTGGTGAAATTTTTATCAAAACATCTTATTTTGAAGAAGTAAAATCTCAATAAGGAAAAATACGAGGTCATTTAAAGCCCATTAAAAATGTCGCAGTTAATTCTGTTCACTTAAGTTTTTCTGTAAACTAAGTTAGGTTATATAACTTAGTTAGAAGAACCTTATGCAGATGAGTTTAAATACTTTTTTGCTTTTGTTTTTCGAATAACAAAAGGCGCCATAAACTGGTACATAAACTGTATCATTATGAAACAAATAAAATTGAATTAAAATAACCTAATATTTTGAATTTTATTTCATGACTTTTAATTGCGTGGAAAACGATACTTTTTCATACTTAAATCGATTTTTTTTTTAAATATTGCGTTTTTTATAAATCTTAGTATATCATCTTATAGCAAAAAAAATGCAATTTTTTCATGTATTCAACTCCCTAGTTTTATTTTTAATAAACAACGATTATTTTGTTTTTAATACGACAAAAAACTTTAAATGGCTCTCCTGAAAATTTGCGAATTTTGACTTATGCTACTCTGGCGGAAAAGCGACGATTATAAGTATGTGTAGTAGATAGGAATACTTTAGTTTATTATTGGGGCAGGTAGGTATTTTTTATTTATTTGAGTTGAAATTTTCCGGCAAGATTTCGAGGAAGCATTTTTGAATGAATGTACATAGTACATAATATGTATGTATATATCCGAACGAGTATGTAGGTTGGATTGAAAAATGTATGTTTTTTAAGAGTAGGTATAGGGGTATAGGTAAGTATTTTTTTTTTTTTTTTACACTTCAGATTCTTTGCTGTAGTGAGCTTAGAGCAAGCTTCAACTACAGTAAGAGGCTCATCATAAGTGCATGTGTTAGTGGTTAGTAAATGTAATGAAAACTAACACATGCAACACATAAAAATGTCTACATAATTACAAAAATTAAAAAGTATAAAAATAAAACAAAATTAAACTTGTGTGTAGCTTTAGAAAGTTGTAAAAAATATCATCGGTTTGGAATTTTTTTGAAGTTGAGCACTAAGACGGATTTTTTTGAAATTCGAATAGTAAGTTGGGCAAAATGGGGCAAATGTACGAAAGGATCGAAAAGTTATATTCTGAACGTAAAGGGCTAGGAGGTTTATTTTTTCATTCGATAGATCTTTAATGTTAGTACTATGTATAGTATATGTGTGTAAAAATTCTTAAAAAAATATATAAATTCTTAAAAATATTAATATTTATATAGAGGTACTTATCTTTTTTTAGTCAATTTTCGACACTTTTAAATTTTTTTATCGGGTTGGTCTAAATTTCGCAAATTTTTAAGACATAAAGAAAATGTTAAACTAGACTTTTCAAAATACGCTAACCCGAGATATTTGCATTTTACATTAAGTTTAGAAAACACATGAAAGCTCTGATGCCTTTAACTGTTTATTACACTGTTTTTTTTTTAGTTCGCAAGATTCAATAATTATTCAATTATTTTCATATACATATCATACATAACTGTACAATGTACATGCTAAACAAGCTTCACAAATAGAATTAAAAAAAAATTAAAAACGAAAAACAATACAATTGTAGGTACTAAGAGAAAAAAAAACAGATTTGTGTATCGCCGTGTGACCCCAACCCTCCTCTAAAATGTTGCCCAACAATGCTTTTTTTGATCAATCTAACAGGGTTATATCAATAATGGGTAATATTGATTTGGAACGAAAAAAATCGATTTTAATAAGAAGAAATTGATTAGAGGTTGCTTCAGAAATTAATTTATAATTTCCAAAATTCTTAACTTATAACCAAGATTATAATTTCTTGAATTTAAACATAAAATTTGTCAAAAAAATTATCCGTTTCTACACGAATACACTGAAAAAATTGTTTAAAAAATAAGTTAAGATCTGAAGAGAAGAAAACTGTATTAATAATTATTTGCTGTATTGATTTTCTGCAATTTTTAGACAAAAAAAATTATTTGCATTTCTTTCAAAATTGTGCGTAATTATTTAGGTACCTGATTATTTACTTATATAAATTTAATGCTTATATTTTCCTGAAAATAAATAAAAAATGAAGATTGTGAGCATAATTTTTCTGGAAAATGGAAAAAAAAACACAATAAAATGTATAGGATAATGGGCATTTTGGTCTATCTAGTGTTCACGAATGAGATATACCTTTGTATATGAAAACTATAGTACTATCATGGCGAGTTTTTTGTAATGTTGCCCAGACCCTTATGGTGGCGCTGCAAAATGTGAAGTGTAAAATTCGATTTTGGGAGTCTTTAAGCGTCGGAAATTGGTGGTAGGGGCAAGAGGAGACTATTTTTTGGATTATTGCATCCAAAAAATATCAATAAATATCAATTAAAACCTCCATAAGCTCTCCGCAAAAAAAAAGAGTAAGTGTTGCCGGCACACTTTAGATGTCGCCCCATTCGACTTACACCATGAGACTACTATAGTTTATATACAGGGTGAGTCATGAGCAATGCGACAAAATGCTAGGGCGTGTAGGTTGCGTTGAGACAAGAAAAAAATCGTATGGGAGGGGGGGTCTATGCCCCTCCGTTTAGCCGGGAGGGGCAATTTTCAAAAAAACTGACTTAAAATGGAAAAAAAAATTATTTAAAATCAACGGCTTCATTCACAATGCTGTGCGATACGTTTTTGAAAAGCCAATAACTTTTTCTTTCATTCTGTGTTTAAATAAATCTATTCTAAGAAATAGTTTTTGAAATATTAATTTTCAAAGTCAAAATTTTGAAAAAAAAAATTGAAAAAAAAATTTCAAATTCATTTGTTTCAAAATTTTACGTAATTAAGTGCTAATTTTAATTTCAAAATTCAATGCTGTTATTAATTTTAAGTCTAAATAAGAAAACCGGATGCAAAAATTTTATGTCGTTCTCAAGAAATTAAAAAAAACCAAAACCGCCTTTTTCTAAGAAAAACATTTATTTTTATTGTAACGAAGCAGCGGGTATATATTTGACATATACTTTACTGACATTTTAAACAAAAATGTAAACAGAACTAAGAAAATTCCACATTCGTTAAAAAAACGCGTGGAAGTTTACCTCCTGGGTCACGTGGAAACAACTTATACATCAACAATCTCTATAATACATGTGCATTTCGTAAATCTCTTTAAATAATTAAAATGCTTTTCAATCTTAAAATAATGATTGTTTGAATTTAACAGCTAAAGTTTGTTTCGCAGAAAACTTGGTTATTTGAAAAAAACTAAATTAAAGTTTTCAAGATCACAAATGGGAAGTTATCAGTGTGGGTCGCACCCAGCCTCTTTTTTATTTTTTGATATAACAAATAATAATTTCCTGATGATGTTCATAGACATGAACGAAACGTCGTGACAATATAAATAATTGTTTTTTCATTGACCTAAAGCCCGTCATTTATATTTTCGATTCACAGACATAGTTAGATCCTCGTAAATATACTTTTATCCTACCTCTTATCAGTTTCCTTGCCATGTTTAAATTTTACAAGAAAAATTGAACATAAATACCGACTCTCAGAATCTTGCAAGATACATAGTTGTGTAGGTAGGCACAATTTTTATCTTTTTTTTTTAATTACAAATTTTAACTACAGAAAAGCAATTATATAGGTACCCACCTACAACCTTGGGTAGGCAACTATTTCATTGTGTGAAAAATAGGTAGGTATTTATTAATTAAAGATATTCTTGCAAGATTTTGAGGCTGGCCAAGGCTTACCATGCGTAGGTATTTGAGTTAAATTTCTTACAAGATCTTATGTGTTGGATACCTGATTGAATTGAAGCTTGCATTTTTTTATTGTATCTAGGTACCTCGGTAGGAAGTTAATAATTTTGTTGTTCAAAAAATAAAATTGAAATACCTATCGAACAAATTTTACATAAATAACGCAATAAAAAAATGAAGCATTTAAATTGATCGCCAAATCAATCGAATCTTGCAAAACAAAATTAATCCTCAACATCAAAACAAATAAACACAAAATACAAAACGAAATCAATGCCAATGCGAGCACACAAAACATATACCTTCAGCTATAGATGTATATTTTTTGCTCGCACACCATATTAAAGCACAAAAAAAGGCATAAAGGCAATACAGTATAGCCCTTTCTCGTTCTTATTCATAGTCCATTTCGTAGTCTCCAATCTGAAGGAATTCTTCCATTTTTAGTCTCCAATCTCAATAAATGTCTCCATTTCTCAGACTCCAACCTCTCCACGAGAACATTACATTCAAAATAAATGTTCGTTTTTCACCATCAGCATTGTGTATGAATTTAGATAGTACTATCATCAGCACGTTCCACACGTCGGCCCCCTGGCGATAACAGCACATACTAATTTTCTGGTTGCCGTTTCTGTGTATATACAAGTGCGCCCTCAGACGACCACAGCACACAACTCAAAAATCATCGTGATGAATGTACTATACGTTTTATATACAATGACCCTGAGAGTACTACAGTTTTCATATACAAAGGTACTATCATCTTTGTATATGGAAAACATAGTACTATCATGGTAAAGGCGAATGGGCTACATCTAAGAAGTGGGAGCAACCCTTCCTCAATTTTATTTTGCGGAGAGCTTGTGGACGCTTTAAGTGATATTTATTGATATTTTTTGGTTGCAATAATCCAAATAATAGTCTCCTCTTGCTCCTACTACCAAGACTCCCCAAATCAAACTCTACATCTCAAATTTTGCAGCGCTCAGAAAACCCGCTTTTTCCTATTCGAACATTTAAATGCCAATTCTTTTCCGGCTAAAATTTCAAAAATACGCTCAGTACCGAACCAAGTAGTGATGGACTCGCAATGCAATACACCGGTAAATTAGGACCAATCTATGAAAGATCGAAAAATGATTTTTCTTCTTATAGTTTAAAATCATATTTTAAGGTTTTGAAACTTTGAAAAATTGCTCCTTATTTCTACTTTAAACAAATACCTACATACCAACACATTTCAGTTGATAACAATATTTTATGCAAAACTTATTTTCATTGTTGTGACTCTACATAATTCACTCTCTATAGAGATGGTTGCCAATCCTTCCAAGCGGTCCTGGCTTATTGTCGATCGCAGATAATTTTTATAATTTTTAATTTCCAGAAACTTCGCTCTTCTGACGCCACTAAAACAGGTAATGTTAAAAATATCCGCAAGGCAATGACCAAGTTAGGTAAAATTGATAGCATATCATTTTTAGCAATAAAATTCAAAGCTTGAATTGGGGATTGATCAGCAGGTAAGATCGTAGCCAGATTCAATAATTCGTCACACAGATCCATGCCATCAATATATA
The DNA here is from genome assembly GCA_958431115.1 of Syrphus vitripennis. Lineage (NCBI taxonomy): Eukaryota > Metazoa > Arthropoda > Insecta > Diptera > Syrphidae > Syrphus > Syrphus vitripennis. Next base: position 42,291,878 of record OY288110.1, on the reverse strand, counting down.
TGATTTCTCCATCTTTTAATATTATTTCCATTATTTCAGATTTTGTTGAAGATCTGACATCATGAATATAGAAAATTGAAGATATTTCTGTGGGCTTGTAGTTTTTGAAATCTTTCTTCAATTGAAATTGCTGTATCAACAACATGATAAAAAAATTCCGTTCTGAATTGGTCTTTTGCATCAGTGAAACGTTCAACTTGAGCTTCGTAATCGAAATTACGCTTCTTGCGTTGAACTCGAACGGTGTTGTTAGGGGGAAATATCGGATCTATCTCTATCTCAGATGCTAGATCTTTTGCTTCATTCAATATTCGTGAAAAGTTTTCATCTGATTCAACTATATTCAAAGTAGAAATTTGAAATAACTTTGATGCGACATTAAACCATATGCATAAACAAAAGTAAATGCTTTTACTTGTAAATTGCTGTGCTAGTTGGTGGGAAATTTGCATTAACTACTACATACATTTCCAAGTAAAAGCATTTACTTCTTTTTATGCATATAGTCCATTAAGTTTGCTTAGGATATCGAACCAAATTATAACGCCGCAAATGAATCTGAAATTAGCGATAGAATCTGCTAAGCACCGAGCCTCATTTTTCGATAGATTATTTCTTTTTTCATCAAAGGTCAGTGATTGGATATATTTTTCCCATCTACTTCCCATCTACTTGTGGAACTTGAGAAAAAGCGTATAGCTTTTGAATAAGATAAAAAAAAGAATAAGAAAGCAAGGTATTCTCCTTGGCTCCAATACTCAAAAAAGTTAAAAGGTGCACACTGTTTGTATTGTGTTCTCTTTTCCCACCTCATAATGTCCAGGGTATTTTAGGTTCATTTATCAAAACACCCTTCATTCGTTTCAAGAACATGCATGATAAGAAATAAAAAAATTGTATCTGCTATCATTTCCACAATTATATTTTGCGGGACCCATGATTTGCCACTAAGGGGAAAAATCCAAAATGAAGCTAACTTTTGTCGAATTCCGATTCATTTCTTACGATTCTTATCTTTAGGTGTATTTCAAGACCTACTACGACTTCAAGTGAAAGCTGGAGATGAAAGTCTAAAGCAGGATTTTGAAGGAGGGAATAAGAATGCAACTTGCCTTCCTCCACAGATTAAAAATGAAATAATTAATTTGTGTGGGGAAATGAAAGTCTAATTAAGAATGAATTAATTAAGAACGGGAAAGATGCATCTTCTTATTCCTTAATGGGCGATGAAAGTCGTGATATATCCAGGAAAGAAAAACTTTCCATCGCGATTACGTTCTATAATGAAAAGAAAAAATTAATTTGTGAAGAATTTGTAGGATTCATTGAGTTGGATGCCATGGATGCAAAAACCATTGCCTCTGCTTTAGATCGATTCTTAGAAAAAGGAGGACTTGATCCACTGAAGCTTAATGGGCAGGGGTATGATGGTTTCTCAACCATGTCAGGAAAAGACAACGGAGTGCAGGCAATTTTGAGGAAAAAATATCCCAATGTTTTATATTTCCGCTGTGCGAGTCACAAATTAAACTTGGTTGTTGTTCTTTTATTTAACTGAGTTTATTTTATATGTATATTTTTTTTCAAATTTTTTTTTAACTTTTTTGACTCACTTCACTTTTATTAGCACAAGTTAACTTTCTTTATTATTTTTAATTTACTACAGGCCACTAAACTCTTTTAGTCAGTCCTGTCACGGTCGCCAAATGTTCTTACAAATGTTCATATACAAAATTAAAACACGTAAAAAAAGTTTGATTATAAGTACAAATTTTATTAGTTGTTTAATTGTCTACGGCTAAACAGTGAGTGTCGACCGACCGGAAAGTTTTCAGAGGGAAAACCAAAAAATGGCCAGTCAACATAATAAATATTTCAGCGCGTGAGGCAAAACATTGAACTTTTATAGAAGATCATATTTCGTCTGGTCTCACGCAGCTGAGGGAGCTAGGTGAAATAGGAGTTGTGGGAACGGAAATTTGGAATTACTATGGGATTTGCATTACTAAGGGATATGATAAAGACATCACTTCCCATCGTGTCAGCATTAATTCAAATATTGTGATGTCAAAGTATTGGTCGGGTGTTTTTACTTAACAGTTGTAAATGACCTGAACGAAGTTCCAGAAATACGGAACAAAATAGGAACTATAAAGGTTAGGTTAGGTTAGGTTAAGGCGGCTGTTGGCCTGGAAGTCCAACACACTTAGACCAAAATTAGGTCCGTTGTGATACCACATGGATCAGTTGATCAAGCTCCATCGTTGAACCATTTTGAGCTCCGAATGAAGCGCAGGTGATGTCGCAGTTTGCCAGATCGCTAGGATCATCGAAGAAGAATTCTCCTAGATGGAGTTTACGTCTTTGTGATAAGGCGGGACAGGTACATAGAAGATGAGAGATTGTCTCCTCTTCCTCTTCGTCCCTGCAACTCCTGCAGAAATCATTTGCAGGAGCTCCAAGTCGAAGTGCATGTCTGCCTATTAAGCAATGTCCAGTCAGGACACCTATAACATAGCTTATATGCAATCTATTCAGAGAGATCAACTGTTTAGAGCGTTTAGCACTAAGTTTAGGCCAAATTAATTTTGTCGCTAAACAGGTGGTGGTGTTATTCCATCTGAGGTTAGTTCTCTCTATAGTTTCTTGCTTTAGCATAAGTTTGCATGTAGCCAGAGGCATACCCACACTAGCCTTGTGAGCCAGTAGAGGTAAACTTGAGGTGAATATTGAACTATGTGGCCATCTCCATAAGAGATGATCGACAGTTTAGGGCTGTTAGTGAGTTCGTAGAGACAGAGTCCAACGATTTTAACGCAGCCTGGCTGTCTGAGAAGATACGTATATCTTTTGTTGATATAACGATTTCTCTCAGCCAGGAGAGGACTTCTTTAATAGCCAGGATTTCAGCTTGGAACACGCTACAATGATCAGGTAGACGAAATGAGAGACTTAGGTTTAGTCTATCAGAGTATACGCCTCCACCAACCCCATTATCCGTTTTTGATCCGTCAGTGAAGAAGTTGATAGGATCATTGTTCAAAAATGATGTATCCTCCCAAGTAGATCTGGAAGGGATAGTCACCTTGAACAGGGCCGGCCCAGTCCAAACGAGCGCCCTGTGCAAACTTTAGCTTTTGCGCCCCTTATTTTCATTACCTACTTCGTTTCCTAAGCCATTTCCATATTACCCATGAGGTAGGGTTTTAAATGCGTTTCTTTTAATGAGGTATCCCCTGTAGGCCTAGTCCTCAATAACAAAAATAATAAAGAATTTAAACAAAAATAAAAAAAATGTAAAAAAAGATAAATTAATTTTTAAAAAACATATAATACATATTTACAAAAAGAAAAACAAAAAAAGGACACTAAAACACTTCACCTAGCACGTTCACAGTTCCACCAGTGTTTTCAGCTTTAAATTTAATGGGTTATTGGTACATAAAAATACAAAACACAAATCCCGCAAAACACACGCTTCCTAATTAATAATATATCTTTCAAAAACTTAATCAGAGCTACAAATTATCACAAACAAAACAAAACAACCACTTCTTCTAGAGAAATCAAAACAAGTGACAAAGTGAGTTAATTAATTCAAAACAATAACAAAAAACAAGTGCAGAGAGAATAACCGTTATTATTTCCAATTCACACCTTGCTCTTTTCTCATCCTTTCCATTTTATAGACAAAAAAAAAACGGTTCCTATTTGAAATATTCTACTCATATTTCCTCATTCGAAATGTAAACGAACTACCAAGAGAGACAAAAAGAGAAAATCGTGTTTGACAGTTAAAAAAACCACCCACATTCATTTGGTTTGAAAGAGTTGAGCGCATAAGATTGAGAGATTTTGCTTGTGTGCGGGATTTTAATCTGCACAGTCTACGTCATCCGCACTTCTTATTTTAGAATACATTCATTTCAAACAAAAATCAACGTTTGAGTTCATTTTTCTATCAAAAATTTTTAGTGAATTCCCATATGTGCAAATCTGAAATTTGCACATTTCTACTCAAACGATTGTATGGGAAATAAAAATGAGTATATTTATTTGTATGGGGACTTTCGAGTGAAATGGGCAAATAAAAATCTTGCACGTATGGAGGAAGTTCGAATCTTTTTTGTTTGAATTAATTTATTCTTGGCGTTGATTTAGTACTTATTCGAAGGATTTTCTTTTGCAAAATGATAAAATGTTTTAATTCGAATGTTTAGAAATTATTTGATAGTGACATAGTAAAAAAAAAATAATTAAAAAAAAAAAGCAGGTTAATATAAAAAGAATGAAAACATATGAATGTAGTTTTCTTGTGAGTTTGCGCCCCTGCAGCTCTGCGCCCTGTGCATTTGCACATCTTGCACATATGGTAGGGCCGGCCCTGACCTTGAAGCTATTTTGGTTGAATTGAGGATGGGGAATGGTGTAGTCGATATTACTATTTATCGATCTGAACGAATTCAGAATAGCGGAGTGGCCAATCTCATTATTGATCAACTGTGAGGAGGCCTGAAGCCTTATGGCAGTGTTTGCAGCCATTTGTTTGCCGAAGATGTCCAGCGGTATTAGATGGAACAGAACATCAAGTGCGGCGGAGGGGGTAGAGCGGAGTGCTCCACCCATACACAGGCAGGCTGTTCGTTGGACTTTGCTGAGTTTGTCACGATTTGTCGCTATATCGAGAGCAGTCCACCAGACCGTTACTCCGTAAGTAAGAATCGGTCTTATAACCGAGATAAATAGCCAATGTGTAATGAAGGGTTTTAATCCCCATTTATTACCAATGGCTTTCTTACAAGAAAGCAGGGCTACTGTGGCCTTGTTTATTCTTTCTTGAATGTTAGGTTTCCAACTTAATTTCCTATCTAGAACATGACCTAGATACTTTGCATGGTCTGAAAATTTAAGAGGTACACCGTTTATATGGGGAGGGTCAATATGTGGGATTTTGTATCTCCTGGTGAAAAGGAGAAGTTCAGTTTTATGTGGGTTAACGCCCAGTCCACACCGATTTGCCCAGTTATTGAGCTTATTTAAAGCGTTTTGTAACAGTTCTTTTAGCGTATTGGGATGTTTTCCCGTCACTGCGATAGCAAACATCGTCCGCATAGGCAAACACTTTGTATCCCTCTCTTTCTAGAGTGATTAGTAATTCATTTATTACTAAGTTCCAGAGGAGAGGTGATAGGACACCGCCTTGCGGCGTACCTCTGCTGACACTCCTTTGAGCAGTAGAATCGCCAAGTTTTGAGTTGATAATCCTGCTTATCAGCATCTGATTTATCAACATACTAATCGATTCATCTACCTTCAGGGATGTCAATACACGTGCAATTGCAGATGTGTCGACGTTGTTAAATGCTCCTTCTATATCTAGGAAGGCAACTAAAGTGTACTCTTTATGATGGAGGGAGTGTTCGATTGTACGTACTATACAATGTAGAGCCGTTTCAACCGATTTCCCTTTATTGTAAGCATGCTGAGCTCTTGAAAGGAGGGACTTATCAATGTTTGTCCTCAAATGGATATCAATCAAACGTTCAAAAGTCTTAAGAAGGAATGATGATAAGCTAATAGGTCTTAGATCTTTGGGATTTACATGGCTGGATTTTCCAGCTTTTGGGATAAAAACAACTTTGACTTGTCTCCATGCCATTGGGATGTACGATAGTTTGAGACATCCGGACCTGCAGATTTGTATGGCTCAAAGCTGTTTATAGCCCACTTAATTTTTTCCTTAGTGACTAGACCTCGTGGAGGAGTTAGTGCATTGTCGCAAGTAATTGGTGCAATGCTATTGTTGATGTTGGAGCTACCAGGGAAATGAACGTCTAGTAGCAAGTTGAGCGATTCTTTACATGAATTCGTCCAGAGGCCCGATGCAGGTTTCAAACAGCTCGGCATCACTGGATTTTTGGAGAGTATTTTGCGCAGTCTGGATGCTTCAGAGCAATTATCTATATTGCTACAGAAGTTTTTCCAAGACGATCGCTTGGTTTTCCTCAGTTCTTTTTTTTATATGTCCTCAGTGATTCTTTGTAAGAATCCCAGTCAGACATATCTCTGGAAGCTTTTGCTCTGTTAAAGAGTCTTCTGCATTCTTTTCGAAGTGGATCTAGCACGGGGTTCCACCAGTGGGGTTTCTTTGTACCCCTTACTTGTATAAGGGGGCATGCAGTGTCTAGAGCTTTTTTTAGGGCTAAGGTAAGATTATTGACTTTGTCGTCAAGATCTTCAATGTTAGAGGGAATATTAAAGAGTTCAGGTCTGTTTGAACTGTTCAATATCCCTTCATATTTCGGCCAGTTAGTTCTTTTTAAATTACGAAAGATCTGTTGGCTAGTTGGAACATTCATAAAGTTGAATTGGATGTATCTATGATCCGAGAAGGAGTGATCTTCGGATACCTTCCAGTTCAGGATATTATTAATGATGGAGTCTGAGACAAGAGTTATATCTAATACTTCTTGACGGTTTTTAGTAATAAAAGTTGGTTCATTGCCAAAATTACTTATAAGTAGGTTAGTGCTAAGAATATAATCGAAAAGAGACTCACCCCTTTCGTTTATATCAGTGCTACCCCACACTGTATGATGTGCGTTAGCGTCACTACCGATGATGAGGCCAATATTAAGCCTTTGGGATTCAGCTACTAATTTCTCCAGGGTTTTGCCCGGGAGAGGGCCAAGGTGATCGTGGCCGAGATACGCCGACGCCAGCCAGAACGTTCCTTTGGCTGTTTCCAGTCTTGCAGCGGTGATATCTCTATTGCTGAAATTAGGGAGTAAAAATACATTTAGGCTACTTTTGACTAATATGCAAGATCTGGGTTCACCCTCACCTGATACATATAGCAAGTAGTATTTAGGAGTCCTGATTCCTCGAACAATGGATTTTACAATCCATGGTTCTTGAATCAGGACAATATCTTCATCGCTGCTGGAGAGGCGTAGAAGAAGCGAGGCCAAAGCCTTTACGGAGTGTTGGAGATTAATCTGGAGTATTTGCAGCATTTTTGCTACAGTACTCCAGACCAGTCTCCAACACTGTGATGTCGGAGTCTTCGATATCCGAGGATGAGTCCAGGAGAGCATCCTCGTCTCCAATTGTGCAGTCTTCGGCCTCCATTTCGGAAAAACCGTCGACGGTGAGGGTATCCGTTACTGCCGAGGATGACTGGGATGCATCATCTTCCAATACAGGAAAGGTGATCGTTGCACCCGGCTCCTTGGCAGTCGCTTCAACTAGAGTGGGGGGAAGATGGGCAGGGGAGGGAACAGGGGAGTGGGGGTGAGGGATCGAAGGGGGATGGGGATGGGGTGGGAGAGGGGGAGGGGAGGAGGAGGGGGAAGGGGAAGGGATTGAGCTTCGGCCCCATCTTTTTTATAGACCTTCAGGGTTATGGCCTCAAACCCACACCTAATCACTCCTTTCAGCTGCGCCAGAGGGGCAAGGGACTCCATATTGATGATAACAATAGCACCTCTATAGGGTCCCTTTGCCTCTTCCAGTTTCGCAACTTTCCAGTTGTGAGTAGGGAAGGAAGGATTTGATAGCCAGATCACCTCCAGGACTTGATCCAGGCCTTCGAAAACAGCCGGAACCATGGTGCGAGCTCTTGGCCTACAAGGAATGTCTTCCTTTGCAACGACCTCAAGCTTTGCACCAGGCCAGACCTCTCCGAGTCGGCTGACAGCCAGCGACAATAGATCACACGATCTCTGATCATCACAGACCATCAACTTGATATGGCCTTGATGCCAACCGCCATGGTTTGTGATAAGCGGTGGTCCCGGATTGTCGGACATGATTCCCAGAAATCTGAGGGCCAGTTGACCTTTAATCAGTGTCCAATTCTCGGCAGAGATGGTGCCATCCACATCGCTCCTGTTGATGATCGCGACTATCAATTTGTCTTTCACCACATCACTGAAAGACATTTTAACCTTGTGTTAGGAGGAGTGCGGGTGTTTTGCACTTTGGAACGTTTGGGTACTGAGACAGTACCCTCCATAGACCTTTGTCGCTTAGACGTAGAGTCCTCGCAGGTCTTACTGTTGGCTTTGGCTAAGAAGCTTTTAGCCCATTGTATTTTTGCGCAATGCTGAGAGTCCTCTCCAGCGCCTGGTTTTTCACCAAACGTCTGGAGGATCCTCTTGGCATTTCGCATATCCCTGTAGAAGGTCTTAGAGGGTTTGAGCTTACGTTCGCCCCCTCCACGACCTTCTACAGGAATTGTATTTCCCTTGGTGGTAGAAGGGCCATGCTTCACAACCCCACTACCACCGGGATGAGGACTTGCAGCGGCAGGGCCATGCTTCACAACCCTACCGCCACTAAACCGCGGAGTTGACGTCTTGAGAGGTTTACTCTCTGTAGTAGTGGAAGGGCCATACTTCACAACCCCTTCACTACAAGAAGGAGGTAGCATAGCTACCTGTTTATCCTTGCTTCCGCTGGCGACAACAGGGCTATGGGTGTCCATAGCCATGTTGGTGCCAGTGGATGAAGGGTAAACAGCAGACAGCTTTACAGCCGTACTGCTGGCCGATTCGGACTTTGTTGTTTTTGTTTTTGTTTTATTTAAATTTTTGTTCATATTTTGATCCCACGAGTGGCGGAGAAGGGGTGGTCCATCTGTACAGAGATCCGTATATACAGATAAGGCTAGTTAATTCGGAGGTCGCCAGGTATCCGAATACTCCGTTAACGACTGAGCTAGTTTTTTAATTGGGCCCTCAGCCATGCTGATCATCGGCACGGGTCGTGTAACACCTTAGATCCAGCCCAATTGGGAAATAGACATTGGAAGAGGAGAGAGAACGTCAGGAATCAGACAGTGCTTGCACCATACTGATGGAAAGGATTGATTAAAAGGATTATGAGCTGTACTAGCCCAGGAGGATGAGAAAGGAATCAGTGGAGGGTAACGTTGTATGGTTTTTCCACCATCAACGTGGGATGGGTGGGAGAGGAGTTGGTGACAATAGTCGGCTATTCGCTTCCTATGTGGGATGGGCGAGGAATGCGGGACGGGTTGAGGGAAACGTGAGCGACCTATAAAGGATGTTAATAATTGCTATCGCAACTCAATAACTCATAACAATGGTCGAAAATATAAAAGCATTGCTATCTTCAAACTAAATTTTCGCAGTATCGTCAATGGCCTGAAAGAGCTTTCCGTTCAAGGAAACTCTTCAACAAAAACTACTGCCTTTCGGCTTCATAGTGCAACTACCCAAACTGTGTTTATTGTATGCCTTGTACTGATAGCTCAATATTCAGCATACCTCAAACCAGTTGTGAATATTCTACAGTCCATATAAAGTTAGATCTCCTAGCATGCACTGAACATATACACAAAATCAATAATATATCGAAAGATCAACGAACTAATGTGGACTCAGGAATAGAAGAACTAATGGCTAATTCAAAATAACTTGCTGATAGTGTTGAAATAGAACTACAAGAACAGTAAAACGCCAAACGTTTAGATCCAATCATCCTTCATCAAACCCTGTTGAGTTTTGGAAGAGATCGCTCTTAATTCCATATTCAGATTCACTAAATGGGGTACTTGAAAGACGATTTCCAGATGAGAACATATCAGCATGTTCTCTATTTCTTTTACATCCATCAAATATTTTGAAAGATTTTAAAGAAAAGTCAAAAATCTTTTACGAGTTTTATGCTGGATTAAAAACTTTTATTGGAGAGGCTGAACTGTGGTACAATATGTGGAAAGTAAAAGAGTTATCGACCGAAGTTCTCCCAGAACTGGACTTGTGCGATGTTCTAGAAGAAGCAGACGATTTTTTTCCAACAACAAAACTTGCTCTTCATAAAGCCCTTTCGTTACCGTGTACTATCAGCTCCGTTGAAAGGACTTTCAGTACGATGAGAAGAGTCAAAACATGGCTTAGATCAACAATGATCGAAAATCGTTTGAATGGTAGCGAATCGCAAGGTCTTTTAAGTAAAAGTGGGATTCACACATATAGCATAACTCATCTAAGTGTGAAACACCACCATGTTTCGCGAAAACCGGTCTTCTTTTATCCGACAGAACTCTGAAAAAAGAAAAGCTTGTTGGGCGATGTTTTATTGCCCAGCACTGTGCATAACAACACCTTACCATTTTTTATTTTATAACTTCAAAAATTTTAACACAAAAAATTTAATTTCACACAATTTTTTCACCACAAAAAAATAAATATTTCACACAACACAAAAAACACAAAATACTCACACTAAATTTGACAAAAAAAAAACACTTTTTTAAATTAGGAATTTTTTTTTTTCTTCACTTTAAGCTTTAAAAACTTAAAATGAACACTAATTTATATTTTATCACAATAGATATTTTCCACTTAATACTTAATTAATTTGTTTCACAGAAACAATTGTAACGAACGTATACATACCTAGATAATATCAATAACAATAAAATATTTATTTATAAATATAAAATATTTCTTTATAAAAGAGGGTTGAACACCCTATTGAAGAAGGGTACTTGTTGCCAAAATCCCGAAAGTTTTGCCAACAAAAAATATTTTTCCACCAATCAAAAAAAAAGAAAACTAAAGCAACGTTTTCAATTTTCTCCATCTCTTTGTGTACAAAGTAGCTGCAAAATAACGACAGAATAATGTAAACAGAACCAACACCAACTGTCAAAACCCACCAAAAAAAGTGTGAACAAACGAAACCAAAACAGATTTCACATATTTTCCTTTATTCCCATTTATCTTTTCTTTCAATATATTCATATCCTTATGTTTTCCCTTATTCACTCCTACACTCCCAAATACACAATATACTTTCTCTTTCTTAAAATATTATCACCTTCTCTCCAGGTTGTCAAAAAAAAATGTCTACACAATCTCCCTTCCCTAAATTTGAGTAAGGGTTGCCTCGACTTCTTAGATGTCGCCCAATTCGCTTCCACCATGATAGTACTATGTTTTTCATATCGTAGTACTATCATGGTGGAAGTCGAATGGAATTTTTCGTTCACAGTACATGGCCATTGTATATAAAAGTTATAGTACTATCATCACGATGGTTTTTGTGTTGTGGGGTGTGGTCGTCTGGGGGCGCACTTGTTTATACACAGAAACAGCAACCAGAAAATTAGTTAGGGGTGTGGTCGCTAGGTGGCCGACGTGTGGAACGTGTTCATGAGAGTACTATGCAAATTCATATACAATGTACATGGCAGAGTTTACCCAACACTTCATCTTTACTACTCTAACGCGATGCATTGTATATGGAATTGAATAGTACTATTATGGGAAGGGAGGGGATTACTTTGCTACATATGAAACTTTTGACTATATGTTCTTTATCCTAAGAGCTGGGGAAAAGTTTGCATTTTATTTCAATAGCCCTGATCAAACGGATCATATCTGTGAAAAAAAATCAAAAAATTCAAAAACCATTTTTTTTTTTGTTTTAAACATAACAGCCTCTTTTACTGCTTTAAAAACTTAAAAATTTAAGTATAAAAACAAAAAATAAACATACCTAAATAATATTTTTCAGAACAACAAGAAATAATTCACTTTAAAAAACAAAAAATGAAAAGTATTTTAGAATTTAAAAAAAATTATTTTATAAAGAATACAAAAAAGTGAATGATAAAAATAAAAAGCCCCAGGAGTAAAATAACCCCAAAATCAAAAAAAACTGCATTGTATCAGAAAAAAAATTAAATAATTATTATTTATTAACTAAACAAACAAAGGCCATGCTTTAGTTATAAGCAAAACAATATTATAAAAAGAAAATCGGTCCTTACTTCTTTAAAGTTAACACAACTGTTGCATCACACCAAATTTTCCACTTAAAAAATCTCACGAAATTGCTGCGTGAACTTTTCACGTGAATTTAAGGGAGTTGAAGGGAGTTGTTAAGAGTATTGTTAAGATTATTTATTTAATTCTTCTTTTGCAATTCACGTGGAGTTCATAAAATGTTATAACTCTTTTGAAATACACCTAGAATAGTAAAATTAAGTAAGTTTTTTTTAAACTACGTGTTTTTTAAAGTAACGTGTTTTTGTCTTAATTCACGTGAAATTTGTGAAACCATGTAATTTCTCGAAAATTCACATGAAATTTTACACTTCTTTGAGAACTATACTAAAAATGCAAAGGAAAATTTAACAAATAGGTTAAAACTATGAACTATTAATATTTTTTAAATAATTAAAACTTTTGAAATTTCACGTGAAATTTTTAATTTCTTAAAAAAATTTTTAAAATTTTAAATTTTATTGAGAATTTTGAAAAGCCACGCGAAATTTTTAACTTCACATAAGATACAAGAATTCACGTGAAAATTATTTGTAACTTTTGAAAATTCAAGTCAAATTTTTCTAATTTCTTAAATTACTAAATTTCGAAAAAAAAACTTTTTTTAAATTTTACTGCTGAAAATTCGTACAGAAACCTTTTTTTTGGCAGTAAAGTTGAAAACAGAAAATTGTTGAAAACATGAAAATTAGCAAATTTGCTCTCATCAAATCTCACAAAATCAAATCAGATACACGAAATTATTTGAACATTGAAAATAATATACATAGCTATATCTATACTTTCACACATAGCAAAAATCGTGCTATGCAAAAAAAAAAAAACGTTGAATAAAACCACAGGCCAAAGAATTCTTTTCATTTTTCTCTTGTGGCCATGACACCCATCAGCTGACTCACCTATCTCCTTACCCTGCCTAATTGTTGTCGGCAAACTGTTAATTAATCCTCTCAGTCCATAACTTATTTTATATTCTTTCTGCCTTCCTTTATTCCGATCTCTCCAATCTGCTTTTTAGGCAACACCAGTGCCACCAAAAAAGAGGGAAAGGTAACATAAAATCATGTTCCATAGTAGTACTATAGATTATACATATACACGACGACAACCCACGCAACGAAAACGGAAAAATGATTTACGAATTTTCTTATGGAACGTACGATCGCTCTATAGAGCTCGAGCTGCTCAGCAGCTAGCCGATACCCTGTCAGAATATAAAGCTGACATAACAGCATTACAAGAAATTAGATGGACAGGGAATGGTGTTTTACAGAAGAGAGAATATGATTTATATTACAGTTGTCATACAAAACACCATGTGCTCGGGGTAGGCTTCTTGGTCAGCGAAAAAATGAAGTTTACCGTAATCGGCTTTAACGCTTTAAGCGAAAGGCTATGCACCCTTCACGTGCGAGGCAAATTCAAGAACATCAGCCTCATTAACGTTCACGGACCTACGGAGGAGTCCTCAGACGAATCAGGTGATACTTTAATGAATTGCTAAATGGTCAGCTGACAGCAGAAGTAGAGGCTCCAATACTTCAAGAAGAATACCCTATGTTACCGCCACCAAGCATAGAAGAGGTTTAGAAGGCTATAGCCCGGCTTAAGAATAACAAAGCCCCGGGGGCCGATGGCATACCAGCCGAATTATTCCACCACGGCGGGCCAGCCTTACGTCAAGCAATTCACGATATTATAGTAAACGTATGGGAGCAGGAAGAAATGCCAGAAGACTGGCGAAAAGGTATAATTTGCCCCATACATAAGAAAGGAGATGTCACAACGTGCAGCAATTATAGAGGTATCACGTTATTGAGTACCGCCTATAAGATACTCTCCTCTATCCTACAAGAACGGATAGCCCCATACGCTAAAACCATAATCGGCCAATATCAATGTTGTTTCATTCCAGGCAAATCAACAACTGATCAGATCTTTACCCTTAGGCAGGCGATGGAAAAATGTCTGGAATTTAACATCCCAACATACCATCTGTTCATAGACCTTAAGGCCGCTTATGATAGCATAGCCAGGGTAGAACTTTACAAAGCCATGAGAGAACTCGGCATCCCAAATAAATTGACACTACTTTGTAGGTTGACAATGACCAACGTAACAAGCCAAGTAAAAATAGCCGGATTGCTATCCAGACCAATCAACATCTTTAATGGACTACGACAAGGGGATGGTTTGGCCTGCCTCCTCTTCAACCTGGCGTTGGAGAAAGCAATCAGTGACTCTGGTACGGCAACAAGAGGGACCATCGTCAACAGGTCCAGCCAGATACTGGCTTACGCAGACGACATTGACATCATCGGAAGGACCGAACTGTACACGATTCCTTCATCCAGATCGAGCAGGCGGCACAAAATCTGGGGCTGCACATTAGTGAAGGTAAAACAAAGTACATGGTGGCGTCGAATGCGAGAAGAACAATTGGTCGAACAATCAAGGTAGCGGAGCACGAATTTGAAGTGGTGCAGTCCTTTAAATACCTTGGGTCAATAGTAGCAGCCGATAAAAATTTAGAAGAAGAAATACGCTGGCGGCTGCTCAATTCCAACAGAGCCTACTACAGTTTGTCAAAGCTCTTCAAATCCAGAAAATTCACCATGACTTCAAAACTGCTGCTGTACAGGACCATGGTCCTGCCAGTACTCACGTATAGATCCGAGACTTGTGTTCTTAGCAAAAGACACTCCGACCTCTTAGCCGCGTTCGAGAGAAAATTCTTAAGGTTGGCTCCATATGTGAGGAAAGACGATTCCGGAGACGGTACAATCATGAATTGTACGCAATCTACCTTGAAGTAGACATAGTGACAAAAATTAGGCTCGGTAGACTCCGGTGGGCAGGACACCTAGCTCGCATGAGTGAAGAGGAACCTGCTCGGAAAGTCCTTTGTGGTACATTCTATGCTAGACGGCAGCGTGGTAGACCATGCTTGCGCTGGAGAGATGGCGTAGACCAGGACGCCCGAAGCCTTGGGGTGCGCAACTGGATGGAGTCGGCTCAAAGCCGGGATAGGTGGAGAGACTTGTTGAAGGAGGCCAGGACCGGACCCCGATTGTCGAGCCGATGATGATGGTGATGACAATGCGCGATGTTTGAAGTCATCGTTACAAAATCCTTCGCTATAGATCATAGATCCAAGATATTTTAACTTTTCGCACTTGGGAAGCACTGTTCCATTCAAATACGGGTAAATTTTTGGAATAAGCCTGTATGCATCACAAAATATGAGTAGCATAAGTTTTCGGTCTTTTTCGGGCCAATGCGATTTCCATTTCCCTTCAGAATATCCACCGATACATCAAGTGCTCGTTGCAAGGATACAGAATCTTCACTTTTGAAAAGTTCATCGACAGCAAAGAATAAATGAATCACATTAAGATCGGTCATCTTATCCTTAAGCTGAAGGTGAAGGACAATAAAAAAAATCAAAGAACTCAGTATGCTTCCCTTGTGTACACCTACTCTAATTAGGAACTCTTCGGTGATTCCTGTTGTTGTTAGGTGCAGCTATTGGAAAGTAGATAAAGCTTTAGCGAAATTAAAATGCCGGAAGAACAGGTAAGTATTGATGCCGACTTGTCGACAATGATGGTTCTTCTCCTTGCCAAGTTCGGAGCAAAAGAATTTTCTCCAACAACAACGTTCAGAACAGAAGAATGAACAAAAGAACCGTCTCGAACAAATAGAAAAACAACAAAGAAAACCCCTAGAACAATCTCATAGAAGGTAACCTGGATGTATTTGAGAATAAACTCGTTACTATTGATGACGTTTTGATGCCGCCGAAAAGTAATTTGGAAGACTCGAGGACAAAATTTAGAACATTACCGAATTCGACAAAGTTCGGAAAATGAAGACCAGAGAAAGTTCTCGCGATTATCTAAAAAAAAAGGACAAACTTCTTATTTGATCTATAAGAAGCCGCCGCTCCACCAAACGGTTGGGATGACAGAGACAAGTTTAGGACCTGTTGTTGCGTTATTGCAAACCATCCTCGCAGACAAGCACGACAGCTTAAGTGCTTTTGTTCAGGCCATAGACAAACGCTTCTGAGATGGCCGTATGCGAGAAGTTTTCCGCGCCCAACTCAATACTAGAGTCTAGAAAAGAGGAGAAACTCTGCAAGAGCTCCAAGCAGACATCAAACACCTAGCATATCTGTCATCTTTTATCCGCTGTATTTGATATCAACTTACAGTGATATTCAGTGATATACTTCCAAAACAAGCTTCCCAATTAGTTCATGGAGTCAGAGGAGTAGAAGATGAAGAATAAACACTCACTGTTTAACATGTTTCCTAGGCGGTAAGCGAGTTCGGTAGCTGAAGCTGGTTTCGGCAATCGATATCCAAGTCTCACAGACAAAAGGAGGGCAGTTAGGGGGTAGTTATAATAACAAAATACATGAAGCTACAAATCTATGAGTAGATTCGGTGAACTTCATTCTGACCGAGGAAGACACTTCGAATCCAAAGTTTTCCAGGAAATTTTTAAAAGACGAGAAAAACATTTAAATGGACACTTAAAGAACATCTGTCTATGGTTGTCTACATATTCCATTGTTTTTTTCGGGATATTGGTTGTCGTTGCAGGTGGACCAGAAAGGGTCACCTTCGTATGTGCTGCTGTCCTGCTGTTCTGTTTGTGGGCTTTTTTTTGTCGCCCCTCGTCCACTCAGTTTGTCTAGTTTTTAAATGTCGCGTAGTGTCCTCATCAGCTAAAAAAAAACAATAGAAAACAATAATTAAAAAAAAAGAATACACACAAAATTACACAAATTTATACAAAGCAAAACAACACAAAAAAAATCAACTTAAAGAAAAAATAATAATTAGTTGCGCAACAAATAACAACAACAAATAATAACCAAAAAAAAAAACTGAACTTATCTAAGCTCTCTCAATTTATGTACTTGCTGAGCGAATAGGTGAAATTTCTGATCCTGCTGAATTTCAAATTCATGGGTATAACTTAGTTTCATTATTCCTTCACCACCATGGTCTCGCCGTCTACGTAAGAAATGACGTTGCTTACCAATTTCAACCACAATATGGTCCTAGCACCAACCCCTTGTTTAACTTCTTGTGGTTTAAATTCTCGGCAAACAAGCACATCATTCATTATTGTTTTGTCTCGAAGCCCTAATTTGGACAGAGTTTCAACTTCTCGCGAATTTGATGCTCTGTCCGACTCCATCCAAACAATTGTTTCCTTGCATCCTCACACTGAAATCGTTATTACGGGCGATTTCAATGTACGCAATTCATCTTGGCTTCAACATTCGGGCCAAACAACACCGAAAGGTATGTGTGCCGAGATCTTTGCTGAGTTTAATAACCTTACTCAGCTTGTCAACGAGCCAACCCGAATATCAACCGTTAATGGCCGAGCCGAAAATACTCTTTCCTTGTTTCTAACCTCTGACCCTGATAAATACACAATCAGTGTATTAACGCCTCTAGGCACATCTGACCATAGTATCATTTCCTCTAATTTTTCGTGCCCAAAAATTCTAGTTAGGGAAAGAGCTCCTGTGAGAAAGCGTCAGACCTAAAGAGAAATTCGGTACGATGCGAGCTGTAAAAAGGTTATTAGGGCTAAAGAGGTTAGCTTCCGTTGTTTTAGAGCCAACCCAACTAAGGAAAACCGGAAGATGTTCAAACAAGCCAGGAAGGCCTGCAACGCCCATATTTGAAGGACCAAATTCTTGCATGACCAAAAATTAAGGCAAAAAGCAAAAACTACTACAATGTCCCACAGGTAGTAGAAATATTTGGTCATTTGTAAAAAACATAAGGAACAAAACATCTTCCTCGGTCCCAACACTCGTTGTCAATTACACTCCCTTCGTTAGCTCTCTCGAGAAAGCTTACTTATTCGTTAGGCAGTTCGCCACCAACTCTACACTGTCTGACGCCCACAGTTCTTGAGCGCGAAAATGAGTCTATGGGACAAATCTCCTTTCGTACTTGAGCTGTGGCGAGAGTCCTAAAAGATCTTAACACGCATAAATCCGCTGGTGCGGATGGTATCCCCGCCATTGTTCTGAAGAGGTGTTCTACCACGTTGGCAAAACCCCTGCGTAAACTTTTCCTTCTATCCTATTCTTCTGGGCTTGTTCCGAGCAGTTGGAAAACAGCATTTGTCCAGCCTATCCCAAAAAAAGGCGAATCTTCTTCACCCTCTACTTACCGACCAAAGAAATATCTCGAAAATCGAAAGCTTCTTAATGACCGGCAATACGGCTTTCGCAGCAATAGGTCCACTGGTGACTTGATGGTTTATCTCACCGAACAGTACAAATCTTTGCATCCTTTTGGAGAAAGTAAGATTATTGCACTTGATATTTCTAAAGCATTTGATAAAGTTTGGCATCCTGCTCTTTTATCGAAAATGCGTGCTTTTGGTATCGATGAAACCCTTCTTCGTTGGATTAGTAACTTTCTTTCGAATCGCTCTATACAGGTAGTATTAGACGGATTCAAGTCTGAAACCCACAACATAAATGCTGGTGTGCCACAGGGTTCTGTTTTGTCTCCGACCCTCTTTCTCATTTTTATTAATGATCTCCTGTCTGCAACTACTAATCCATTAAATTGTTTCGCTGACGATAGCACCCTTAGTTTTTTTATATTCGTTTCCAGATTCACATCCCTGCTCTTCGGACGTGGAACTGAAACGGCTAAATATGATAAGTACATTAGATTCTGACTTAGACAGCATTGTACAATGGGGATTAAGAAATCGCGTAGAATTTAATGCTTCGAAAACTCAATGCTGCTTTCTGTCGTTAAAGCGAGACGCACCCCCCCCCCTGCCATTATCTATGAGTGGCACTGCATCGAAGAAACTAATCAGCTTGCGATTTTAGGTATGTATGTGTATCACAAACCATCTTTTGTGGAAAGATCACATACTTAACGTCGCCAAAAATGCCGCAAGATGTTTAGGTTTCCTTTGGAGATGCAAGAAATTCTTTTCCCCTTCTGATCTGGCTATTATCTATAAAAGTTTTATACGTCCAAAGCTTGAGTATAACTCCCATCTCTGGGCTGGTGCTCCAGCAACTTACTTAAGCCTCTTGGACAGTATACAAAGAAGAGCCTTCAAAATAATCGAAGATAGGAACATCATCGACACTTTTACGTCACTCTTTTATCGTTACTTTTACGGTAAGTGCTCCAATGAAATAGCCAGTTGCATTCCTCCCCTTAAACGTTTCAACCGTAATACTCGTACTTCCAGGAATGCTCATCAGTTAACTCTTGAACCCAATTTCGGTCTTTAGCCGTACAACGCGACTGTGGAATACCCTTCCACGCTCTGTCTTCCCCTCTCATTGTGATGAACTGAAATTCAAGACTAATGTTCACCGACATCTCCTTTCGAATCCCCTCCCACTTACCTAAAATTCGCACTGTGTCTCTGGCATATAAAGGGTACCTACATAAAATCCCCTTGTGTGCGCGCTAATTATAAAAAAAAAAAAAAATTTAAGTGCGACACATATAGTTCAACGGGACATACACCATCGGAAATCCTGTTCCGATCAACAATACGTCTCACAGTGGGGCCAAAGTTGTGATTTTGTACGATATATTATTATGAAAAGTACAAAGTGATTTTTTGTGTTTTTATTGCTTAGTATAAGAGTAAAACTTATTTTTTTTTTGCTAATAAAACACACATTTTGAATATTGTTTAAGGATAAACTTAGGTATATATTTGCACCGAAAAATAGCAGTTTTTAATTTTGATGTTTATTATCAAGAACAATGTAATTCCCCTAAGACAAATGCTGTGCATCAAAATTTTACAACAAACCCATCCAGTGCACGAAGTTGAATGAAATTATGTTATGAAACTCGCTACATAATCTCACCTTTCTGTAAATAAAATCGCTAACACTATACATTTTGTACAATTTATAAAACAAAAAAAAAAATATTTCCTGCAAAAGTTTAGCAATTCTGTTTTCATTTTCATATTTAGGAAATTTGACTTAATTATGGACAGTTGATGGATGATAGATCTGCTAAGCTTTTGCAGGAACAGAAGATATTATGCAAAAAATAAAGTCTAAAAAAACCCCGCACTTCAAAATCCTAATTAATAATTATAAGAATAAACAAATAAAATCTACACATCTACTCAACACAGACATATTTTATAATTTTAATCGCACTAGAAATAACAAAGATGTTGAAAAAATGGTAGGAGCTCCTTTCTTTACTCTTTCCCGATTGCAAATTTCACAACCAACGCCAACTCGTCAACTTTGATCGCTTGACAAACTTAGTGTAAAACATAAAAACAAAACAAAAATGCATTTGCAAATTGTTATAACACGTTTCGTACACTTTGTAAAAACTAAAAGTTTTTTTCTTGTTTACCCAACCTTTCAAAGTGACGTTTTGCGCACTGATCTCTATGGAGCTGCCCCAGTGTGGGTCTGCCAAGTGAAGTGAAATTTCGATGCAAATGAAGCACAGGAAACAGAGGAATATGTTTATAACTTCAAAGACCAGCGCAGCGTATGTCATGAACGAACAAAGGCAAATATACAATTTAAATTATACATAGCGATTGAAAAATCTAAAGAGACTTTTCGTGTTTTAAAGCCCTGTACCATATGAGACTAGAAAGGAGTTCAAATTAAATTTGTTTTCTAAGAAAACACAATTTTTGAGGGTTTTTTAAGGAAAAACTTCATTTTGCCGTTTATTTTGAAGGATAATATAATTTTTAAAAGACAATGAATAAATTTACAAAGAATTAAATAAAAATTAAAAATATTAGCACAATTTTTTATTTACATAGTAGGTATATCAACAACAATAATAAATTAAATATTTAACAAAATTTTCTTTATTCATTTGCAAACGAAATATTTTCTACATCAAACATATTGATAGCATCTGAATGAAAATCTTTTTTATTAAAAATATCTGTCAAACTGTCTTTTGTTTTTCGGCTGAATTGCTCTCTAAAAATCTTGAAATCTTTGTTTTGTGATTCTTAAGCTTCTTCACTTAACTGACCAATCGGTAAGAGACAAGTAGAAGTAATTAAATGGCCATGAATTAATATTTTGTGCACTGTTGTACTCATATAGTACCACGGATACAGTGTAACAAAATATCGGGCGGTATCTTCACAATGGGTTTTGAATTTTTGTAGTTTAGCTTGAAAGAAACCACTTGAACGACATTGCAAAATTGTATACAATATTTGAATTAAAAGTTCATCAATTCCAGTGATGGTGCCGGATAAATTACTTTTTTTTAAAAATCTCCTCTCAACATTACCTGTGTTGGTATTTCCGTATCCAGGCTTAGGATGATTAACAATTAAGCCAAATTTTTCTTTAAATTCCCTTTGAATTCGCTTTTTATTTTTATTGAAGGCAACTTCTGTTGTTTTGCTTGTTCTTCACTCCTGGGCTGGAAGCCTATGCAACAAGTAAAAGGCATTCAAAAAGTCGAGTTCATGTTTGTAAGACAGAAGGATAAATATTGTTCCTATTCAGAGGTAATGGAATCATTTTATCAAAGATTTTGAATTATCATGGACGATTTTGTGTCGGATAACTAAATTGTATCGTTTCATGTTTCACAAAAAACTTTTTACTACCCATGGTTATATTTGACGCAGACAGATATTAGATTTCTGTATCTTTTATATCCTTTTCGGTCCTTGCAAGCTCATCACGCTCTTTTTGAAAGTCAATTTTGAATGGACGGCAATAGTGCGGAGATGAATGACAGGAGTTTTTCCACAGAATTTTTTGGTTAAATTAAAGTTGTAGTGTAAGTCGTAGCTATCTAAATATTTTTGATGGTATTGGCTATGACCCAAATAGCCATCGAAACGATATTAACTTTAATATTTAATTCGTTTTCTGTATCTGATTGAAAAGATTCCAAAACGTTTCTTTGATTGATCAGTATTTTTGTCGCTAGCGTGATCGAGTAGATTTTGCATGGATACCTCACCACGCTCGTGATCGTTCCCATTTAGTTTTTAATTGGTGTTTAAAATTTTTCAAGTTCTGTCGAAGTTCGCGTTAATAAGTTTCGCTGTATAAGGTCGATCGTTGAAGGAAGGTTAGGTTAGGTTAGGTAGGTGGGCTGACAGATGGTCTTATTTCCGTCACACTTAAATCAATATAGATCCATTGTGATACGCTTAGTTGAATAACCTATGGCAAAATCCTATGAAAGAGTACATTTATTGGTAATGTAGATAAGGTTCCAGCGAGCTATAGCCCGAAAGGTCGAAAAATCAGTTAAATTTAGGTTTCTGTCGTCGTAAGATCACCATGGTTAGGAGAGGTTTACACGTCAAGATTATTCTTGGGTTTGTTCCTCTTCCTTACCCCTTCCAGGTAAGATCATCCCTCCCCCAGGCCCGTAGAGGCAGCGGCCTCATTCAACGTCTGGTGGATGGGCTAGATAAGACCGGTGGTTGGTGTGTGGTTTAGTCAAAGATTTACAGGCCCACCTGGTTGAGGAGAGTCGGAAGCGTCAGGGTGTTGACCTTGGGCTTCTTCCGTCCTTTCCCCATATGGTATATCACAACCTTCCCCAGGCCCGTAGGGGCAGTGGCCCCATGCAGCGTCTGGTGGACGGCAGAGGTAGACCAGTGGTATTGGTGTACTGTGTTGTCTTGTCGGTAAACTGAGTTATACATTCGGTGAAGAGAGGTTAACACACCAAGAAGTTTTACCTCGGCGCGTCTCCCTCCTCAGCCCTACCGGGTAGATCAGCCCTCCACCAGACCCGTAGAGGCAGTGGCCTCATTCAACGTCTAGTGGATTGGTTAGATACACCGGTGGTTGGCGTGTCTGTATCGTTTTGTCTATATCCTTTTAACTATGCCACACCTGGATAAGGAGAGGTTAACATGCCAAGATTAGTTTCCTAGGCGTGTCTTCCTCGTTTATCCACACAGCGGAGATCTGTCCTCCTCCAGGCCCGTAGGGGCGATGGCCCCATGCATCGTCTGGTGGATGGATTAGGTAGACCGTTGGTTGGTGTGTGTACATAGGGTTGTAAATGTTTAGTTTTCAAGCCATTTTGTGGCTTTAGTGAAATCTAGCAGGCTTTTACTTGGAATAGCGGAGAGTTCTTCCAAGTCATTGAAAAAGTGTTTCCCGAGGAACCTGTTTCTCAGATGACAAAGCGCAGGACAGTGGCACAGGAAATGAGTAGTGTCCTCATGTGTATCCTCATCACCACATCCTCTGCATCAGTCATCCATACTGAGCTTCATCTTCTTCCTATGGTAACCCAGTTGGTTATGCCCTGTGGTAATGCTCACGAGAAGAGAGAGAGAGATCTTTTGTTTGTCAAAGATAGAATTTTACTCCCGATTGCCTGTATTAGGTTGATCCCATACAGTGGGGTCCACTTGACTAAGATCAAGTTTTGATCGCTTTCGTTTCCTGGGACACCTGTGTGACCAGGAACCCAACAGAGCCTTATGTTATGCTGCGTACTAAGAACCTTAAGCTCTTCGCGACAGCAAGCTACAAGCTTCGATTTTACTATAATGGCAGAAAAATGCTTTTATGGCCGCTTGGCTGTCAATGAAAAAGGTAATATCAGCTCGTGGTATTGCCAACATTGATATTTGATTAGCAGCTCTTGTCACTGCCAGGACCTCAGCTTGGAAGACACTGCTGTAATTTGGTAGTCTGAATGAGCTGGCTAGTCCAAGGGCTTCTGAAACGAAACCTGCACCAACACCAGTATCCATCTTGGAGCCGTCAGTGTAAACTGCAACCGTCGGTTCGTAGGTTAGTGGTTCTTTGGTTAGCCATTCATACCTACTAGGAAAGAAGGTTGTGAATGGTTTGTCAAAGTCTAATCGGGGTATTATGAAGTCAGTTTCTACATTGTTGCCCGTGTATTTCTGTAGAATCTGTGCGTGACCTATGGCACTTGATTTCCAACTAGAAGTTTGGCTAAGACGAAGTGCGCTTCTGGCTGCTGATTCTTGTACAAAGAGATCAAGGGGTATTAGATTGAGAATAGCTTCCAGGCCCGCGTGGGTGTGGTCCTCATAGCCCCTGTGATTTCAGTACATGCCATTCTTTGTACCTTGGTCATGATTTTGAGGTTGGTAACTTTGTCTAATGCATTCCACCAGACTACGTTACCATATGTCAGTACGGGTCTGACTATGGAAGTGTACATCCAATTTATAATTCTTGGGTTAAGGCCCCAGGTTTTGCCAAAAATCCTATTGCAGGAGTAGAATGCAAACATGGCCTTGTTAGTTCCTTCTTTAATATTGAGACCCCAGTTTAATTTCTTGTCCAAGATCACACCAAGATATTTTGCATGATCGGAGAGTTTGAGCTGGATCCCTTCAATACAGGGAATCTTGAAAGGTGGTAATTTTCTTTTGTTTGTAAAAAGGACCAATTCTTTTTTTGCGGGTTTACTGCTAAGCCGCATTTACTGGTCCAATTTCTCACTACTGATAGGGCATTTTCAATCTGCTCGCTTATAGTAGAGGGGAATTTTCTTGTCGCTAGTAGTGCTAAGTCATCTGCATAAGCAATAGCTTTAACACCACTGTTCTTTAGTCTCATAAGGACTGTTTTCATGACGAGTATCCAGAGAAGCAGGGAGAGAACCCCTCCTTGTGGGATACCCCTCGAAGTAGATACTTTGATCTGAACTCCTTTTAACTTTGAATTGATATGTCTATTCCTTAACATGTGCATTATCCATCTGATAATGACGTTGTCCACATTAAGATTAACAAGCGCTTCTTCCACCGCTTCGTTTTGAACATTATTGAAGGCACCTTCAATGTCCAGAAACGCGGCCAGGGTGTATTCTTTGTCTTTGAGTGTTTTCTCAATAGTGCTGACCACACTGTGTAGTGCTCCACACTTTTTCCTTTTGTTTATGCATGCTGAGCTGGAGATAAAACTTCCTTCGTTGAAGGAAAGTCTCAACTTCAAAAAAATTTGGCCTCAAAAGTCTGCTTTTCACTGGCGAAACATACTTCAACTAATTGTAACACTCATAATTTTGTACTTCAGAACCCTTAAAAATCTTAAGTTGAATTACTAAAAAAGATTAAATTAATTCCTACAAAATGAAAAAAAAATCCTTTATAAAACTATCATAAATATTTTAACTCAGTAAGATATATTTATGTAAGTATTTTTACTCTTCACTTTGTTTCTTTTTTGCTTTACTTTGGTGTGTAATTTTTTTTTTAAATTTCATTTTCAGCATTACTTTTAATATTTTAAAATTTCTATACAGAAAAGAAACAACGATATTCAAATAATGTTAGAAAAATAACAACAATTTATCAATGCTGTTTATTAAAATTATATCAATAAAAGCCGTTATTTAGGTACTCGCCAGTGCACGAAGTTATTGCTTCTAAAATTAATAAAACAATTAATAACAACAATAGTCTCATTATATTTCTAAAAAAAAAAAAAAAATACTCCCGGCAAAAAGGTAGCACTTCTGCTTTCACTTTAATATTATAAAAATACATAATGTACTTATGTCTTAATTATTGACAATTAATAGACCTGCTAAACTTTTGCCGGAACAGAAGACATAACGCGAAAATTAAAACAAAGTAAAGAGAAGACACTAAATCTCTTAATTAATTATGAGAATATTTTTTTTTTCAATTTTTAAATAAACAAATAAAATGTAGTACACATTTTTACCTTCTCCAGATAAGTATATTTTAGATTCCTAAACAAATAAAAAAGATGTTGAAAAAACAGTAGGTACCTTCCTCCTTTAACAACGAACTTGTCAACTTTGATCGCTTGACTAACTTAGTTCAACACATAAAAAAAAAAACAAAAATGCATTTTTCTTATCTCTAATACCGTATATTTTGGGAATAGTAAAAGTTTTTTCTTGTTTACCCATTATTTAAAAGTGACGTTTTGCGCATTGACCTCTATGGAGCTGCCCCAGTGTGAGACGGTCTATCACCACACTGTAACAACACTGGGAAGGCCCGTATTTGTGGTACTACTTTGCGGCCCACAAAACCCGGAAGGGCATAAATTACATATCAAACATTCAGTACTCAGCGAAAACTCAAAACAAATGCTGGAATTCGAAACATTAAGGTGGGTAAACACACACAGTGCTGTTCACATTACACAAATCCGCCAACACGACAGAACCTCCCTAAATGAAGGAATATTATCGATATAAATATAATATATGTACATTTATGATACGTTTTTTTAGTAGGTTCTTACAATAATTTTGAAACATTATGCAATCGGTACTTTTTGCGAGAATTTTAAAAGAATACACAGATGCACTAGCCACATTTCTGTTGCTGATAATTATACCTACGTATAATTTATACCTACCATACAAATTTCAGTTCAGACATCTTACGGTGATTTTCTGAAAAATGTATTCCATGTAGTAACATGTTGTATCCAGCTAAGTGAATTTTTTG
Source organism: Syrphus vitripennis (assembly GCA_958431115.1). Taxonomy (NCBI): domain Eukaryota; kingdom Metazoa; phylum Arthropoda; class Insecta; order Diptera; family Syrphidae; genus Syrphus; species Syrphus vitripennis. The sequence goes on along the minus strand of OY288110.1, from coordinate 42,265,563 downwards.
TCTGCTTAAATTCCTTATAGGTAATTGATTTGTGTACTCACAGAAAAAATTGAAGTAGGTATACTGAAACTACGTTTTCATTAACATCTATGTACATACATAAATCGTCTTTTTCGAGATTTAGAGCTAAATCTACTTCTAGATTCCAAGATTCACTGCACAAACTTAAATGTGCATGGCTGAATGCGTTGCATGAGCTCAAATCTACCTCAATTTCGGAACACTTCCATTTATGTTATGCTTTGTTGACAATAAACAGCTGGTCAATCGATGTACAAACAAAAATGTTAAACAAATTAAAGTAAACTATATTTACATATATTTCTGAAGTTATGTAGGTTTACTTTATTAGGCGCGTTATGAAAAATGATAAGAGTGAAATTTTAAAATGTAACACAAATTCACTGGTTGACGTCACTCCGGCGACGACGTTGGGACGATTCCCAATATTATAAACATAACAACAGCTGAAGGACAACAACATGAAAGAACAGAAAAAAAAAATCATAAATGTGTCAAAAATCTGTATGGGTTTTAAAGTTTGTTTACCATTAACTGTGTTTCTTTGGATTCCAGCATTAAGTGCTTAGTACAACTTATTATATTAAAAAATTTAAAATATCATGAATTCTCTGTCTTTTATTGATTGACAATTAATTGAGGGGGATCGATTAAAAAAAACGATTTTTTGTCATAATAATGATAGTAAAGTGATTTTTTAAAAATTGAAGTCGTTTTGAAGATACAACAGTTAGAAAAAGGATTTGTTCGGAGTTAGCATTGGGAAACTTTAAACGCTTTTTTCTCAAAACCGTGTTTTTTAAACTTTTCTCCTTTGTATCTCAAAAAACGGCTTGACCAAATGAATTGAAATTTGTAGGGTACACTTATCACAATGTTTACGCATTACGAATGAACTATTATCAATTAAAACTTTCGATTTTGTTTCATAGCAAAAAGCAAAAAAAAAAAAACCGTTAAATTACGGATTATTTTTTAAATGTCTACCAAAAGTCTAATTTTTGGTATATGTATTCATTTTATACTAGTTTATTCCGTCCAATTAGGCATACATTCCTAAATATTAAAACGACGCTAATTTTTTGTGTCAGATATGCCAATCACCCAGAATCGTGAAGGGAAGTGCGAGTCTATTTTTTCGAAGCGGGATTATTCAGAACACTTTAACTCATGTTCTACACAATATTTTTAACTTATAATTTATATTTAAACTGTCAAAATGTTATGTTATTAAATGATAATAAACTTAAATCCCAATCTCTTTACTGAACGTAGAAAAAAAAAATCGTAAAAATACATAAAAAATAGACTTTCACATGGAATCACCCCCTCAAATAAATAAATTGACACATTTTTAGATCAAATAATGAAGCTTCCCACAAAATTCGCAGATGAAATTTCTTCAAAATCCCTATATAGCCATTTTATAGATAAAAGTTTAGTCGAGATGGCTATATTATATATACTATGTAGTACCGCTTTTTTTGCAGCAAAATAAAAAAAATTCAAATTCTTCCCTATCGAAAATACCAGAAAACTTCCCAATTTAAGAGAAAATCGCTTCAGTAGTCAGTTATCGTTCAGTAGACTAACTCCTATAAGCATCCGAGACGAGACCGCATTTTTTAGTGCAATCGGTGGCCTTTCTAGTTTATTTATATACTCGTAGAGTTTATACAATAAATGCATTTCCGATCCGATAAAAACGCGAAAGCACACGCCTCGAGGGACGGGCCTAACGGTTCGACTTACTTAATAAAGGACGACGAGGTTTTATCGTTGTGTTTATTGTTTCAATGACGATGATGAATGATGATCCAAGACTATTCTACTTAAAATTAATTGCCGATATCTTCGACTCGCTTTTATGCAATTCTGTACCACGATGAAATACTTGGTCAGCGACCCTGGGGACTGTCGAACGTTTAGTCGCATACTCTCAAGCGCCGTTATATGATAGCCACCAATCGTGGGAAATCCTAACATGCTTGGGCATGATTTGCTGAGCTGGCAAATCATGATTCGGCAAGAGTATGATAACTGGGGCGCCGAGAAATGATAACGGATATTTATAGAACACGGCAATAGAAGCATTTTTTACTATGGGAAGAGGGGGTCTATCTCCCCCCGTTAGGGCCGTAGGGGCAATTTAAAAATCATGTACGTTAAATGGAAAAAAAATTAATTAAAAAATAACGGTAATACTTAAAATTATGTATGTATTATACGTTTTTTTAAAGCAAACGTTCTATTATATTAGCCAGTTTTTAAATCAAGTCAAACATAGTTTTTGAAAAATTTAATTTTAAACTCAAAATTTGAGTTAAAAAAAATTTTAATTTCAATATTTAAAAACCATTAGTTTATAAATATTTTTTTTAAAATAATTTGTTCCTCTTATTAATTTTCAATCAAAAACTGGAAACTAGATGATTTTATGACTTTTAGATTTTGAGAGAATTGAAAATAACCACAACTACTATTTTAATTTATTTATGTTTTTTTTGCTTGAGTGGTCTTATTTTGATAGTAATAATGGCGAAGGTGCGAGTTTGGGTGTATGCAACAGTGGGGTGTGTGCGAGTTTGTGTGCCTGCAACAGTGGGGTATGTATTGGGGGAATGCTGCCCCCCTGCTTGGCCCCATTGTAGGATTTGGGGTAGGTGCGAGGTTGGGTGTATATACCACACAGGTGTTAATGGGTGATGCAACCCCCCTACTTGGGCTCATTATAGGATTTGGGGTGGATGCAAGATGGGGTGCATGCAAAGTTTCTTTTGCATTTAAATAAGCTGGAATTAGGAAAAATTAATTTATCCTAGGTATATCTTAATCCATATTCGATTATTACTATCAAAATAAGACTACGTAAATACTCAAGCAAGGAAAAAATAATTTAATTAAAATATTTTTTTTGTTAATTTTCAATTTTCTCAAGAACTAGAAGACATAAAATCATCTAGTTTTCAGTTTTTGATCAAAAACAAATAAGAGCAATGAATTCTAAAAAAAAACAATAGTAGACAATCTTAAAGTTTTAAAAAATTACACTCTAAACCTTTTTTTTAACTTTTTTTGCCCAAATTTGGAGTTTAAAACAATTTTTTTCAAAAACTATGCATAGTTTTGACTTGAATTAAAAAGTAGCTAATAGACAGACCTTAAAAAAATGTATAAAACTTAGTTGTAAGTATTACCGTTATTTTTTAATTATTTGTTTTCCATTTAACGTACATATTTTTTAAATTGCCCCTTCCGCCTAAACGGGGGGAGATAGACATCCCCCTCCTATAGTAAAAAAAATGCTTGTATTGCCGTGTTCTACAAAAATCCGTTATCATTTCTCGGCGCCCCGGTTAGCATACTCTTCCCCATGATTCGGTGTTGGGTGCTTATAAATGCAATGTGTTAACTAACTTAGTATTAGGTTCATCTACATAGATATATTTTGGTTTCTCGCTTTTTTTTATCAACAATAAAATTTTAGATTAGTATATTACTCATGTAGGTATGTACTTATTTTCAACTAATTAAAGGCACGAAGCTTATGTCTAACCCAAAGCCTTAGACCATTAGGAATCGCTACTGCGCTACTGCAATTTTGGCAAAACTGAAAGCTTTTAATAAATACCTTCCAGCTGTCAAATAAATTTCAATAGCTAGGTACATACCTACCTATAAATGTAAAATAAGTTTAAAGTTCAACCTCAAGATAGATAGGTAGGTATAGGTACGTATGTAGGTACCTATACCTAACTGATATGCTACAATTTGACGTCTAATATCTAAGTAAATACTTACATAAGTACTCATACATACGAGTAGTTACCCTCTCATGTATGGAGGTATGTGCTAAAGCCAATTTCATTTAATAAAATAAGTAACAACGAAAAATAACACACCCTAAAGTGGGCACTTCAGTTGCATTTTTTTTTTTCAAGAAAATAACACACCAGAAAACACCGGGCATTGTCAATGAAGTTATCCGCCATTCACTTCAAGCAGCAGTCGGTCTCAATTCAGTAAATAAGTGAACATTGGTGGGGGTAGTTATTATCTAATATGGCGGCAATGTATACTTATATTTATTTTCCCTCGTCATTTGCACTTACTTCCGTCAGCACCAGAAGTAGCAGTCCACATGAAAATCGGTTTCTATTGATTCTTCTCTAACCCTCATTTACTTGGATTTTTAGTCACATAAACCCTCCTCATTCGAAACTACATCCTGGGTTCCTTTGATGACTATTGTACAGATCCAATTGCTTACTGTTTGTATACATAACGGCTCTCTCCGGTAAGTTTGATATGCAGGCATGTACATGTACAATGGTACAATATACATTTTTACATACTACCTATTACTTTTACATGTACATACTATTTCAAGGCATCTTCATTCTTGTATCATTATTTTAAAATAGCGAAATTATTTGATTATAAGATAACTTGTTTTTCAGTTCTACACTGGCAGAAACTAAACATCCAATTCTAAGAGGATGGTGATAAAGCTTAAAATTATTGAACTTTCGATCGAAATTACATTTTTTTATGTATACCTACATACATACATACACATGCACATTTTTAGGACATGAGTTGTGATCAAAAAGCAAAAAGAGGCTGGGTTCGACCCACACTGATAACTTCCCATTTGTGATCTTGAAAACTTTATATTTAGTTTTTTTCAAATAACCAAATTTTCTGTGAAACAAACTTTAGCTGTTAAATTCAAACAATCATTATTTTAAGATTGAAAAGCATTTTAATTATTTAAAGAGATTTACGAAATGCACATATATTATAGAGATTAAATACCTAATGGCAAAGTCAATATCATTGCTCGTTCTCCAGATATTCGAGTCGAAAAACCAATTTTACCACTTTTTAGTTTATTTTTTTTTTATATTTTTTGTCAAAAACTGTCAATTAGATATTTGTCAAAATTTAATCTTTCATAAAAAATTGTACTATGTATAAAATAAAATATTTTAGAAGGCACAGAGCTGAAATACAATTATTGTAACTACTTTTCTTTAGAATTTCTAACAGTTTTTGATTTTTTGTTAAAAAACTGCCCATTCAATATTTGTCAAAATTTTATCAGTTGCTAACAATTATGTTATGTAGAAAATAAAACAAACAAGATGTCAATATCGTTACCCGTTTTTGAGAAATTTGAGTAGAAAGACAATTTATACCAATTTGCGGGAGAATTTTTTGTAGTTTTTAATTTTTTTGTAAAAAAACTGTCCATTGATTTTTTTTGAAATTTTCACCAGCAGTCAAAAACAACATTTTTCGTAAAATAAAATTATTTTAAAGTTAATATCGTTTTTCCATCTAAGGATATTCGAGTTATAAAAATTTTTTTTTTTAGTTTTTTTGATTTTAAAAAATAACGGTATATTGATTTTTTTCCAAATTCATATTAAATTTTATTTCAAGTCAATAGCATTATTTGTTCGTCAGATATTTGAGCCCAACCAAAATTTTCCTTCTTTTTTAAACTGCTATAGTAAAAAAACAACTGATTGAATATTAATAAACGCCCTTTCAGCTTCTTTCGAAGTTATTATCTGTAAAACAAAATTTATTTTAAGTCGATATCTCTACTCGTTCTTGAGATATCGACGACGAAAAATGGTACCGAACGTACGGACGTACAGACGTACGGACGTACGGACGTACCAACGTACGAACGTACGTACACACGCACACACAGACATCTCTCTAAAAATGATTGATATAGGCTCTAGGGACCTTGAAACGTCGAGAAATGTCAAAAATTTTAATTTGACAAATCGGACCGATTACAATAACTTCCTTTTGGGAAGTTAAAAAGTATGGAGAAAACTTGCGCTCTTGCGGACTCTGTATACCTACACTTTGATAATTTTTTTTTGTTGTGTTGGTACACTTGTCACGATCATAATATGTTAACGGCTTTAACTATACAAAAAGTGTTGTTTTTGTGTGAAAGTCATAAAGGGTAGACTCGATTTGCTGTTGGAAATATGGCTCTCCTGGGCTCTTCAACTGGGATGATTGGGCCTTACCTACCCATGTTTCGTCACACCTTATACCTTTTGATTACACCTCGTATGTTAATATATTAATAATTTTATAATCTTGATCATGTGATGGATATATTATTAGTCAAGGTTTAGGTATTACGTATTTATGTTTTGTTTAATTTATTATCCTTTTTAATTTATTTTTTCAGATGTTTGGTTTTTAAAAGATTTGCATTAAAAACGGCATGACCCTTTTAAAGGCTTTTAATACTTGCCTATGTAAGTAGGTATATCGATTAATGTAAAAATAAAGGAATAAAAAATTAAAGTAGGTACATGCATATAACTATTATAAGTTAAAACCTTGAATTAAACATTTTCTCTAATATATACATACATAACTTTATTTAAATTCCTTAACATTATTATTAGTTTTGTTAAGCGACGCATTTCGGTTTGAAAAACCATCATCGGGCTTAAATATATTGACTATTTGTTGTAGTTGTTGTCAGAATTCAACCTATATCGAGTATTGTTAACCTAATTTAAAAAGTTTTAAGAATAATGGAATACCTATTTATTTTAGAAAAATAAACACTTATATATATGTAAGAGTGGATTAATACAGATATAAAAGGTGGCGCAAAATTTATTATCAATTTGTTTTTGAATTACTTTTTTCCTCAATAAAAAAAATGATTTTGAGTAATTGAATCTTTATTTGGACCTTTAATTTTGTCTATGTTAAGTGGCAAATATGATATCCCTCAACTGGCTGCCGCCAGAGTTGATATACGTTTGTGAACGCAATTTGCAAAAGTTTTATCATCTTCAATATGGTGATTAATTTTGCATCACCCAGTATACCTATCTGAACCATGAATAATGAATAGGTAGATCAATAAGCATTTGTTCAAATAGGTATCAGCTTTCACTACCTGCATCTCAAAAACAAATAATAAAAATCAAAAAGCTATATTTATCTTATTTAAAAATTAGCCACGGTTCCAAAAAACCGTGTTGTAAATATATTTCTTATTAATACGTGGTGAACATAAGCATTAACTTTGTAGTGCGACATCGCAAAATAGGCAGAAACAGTTTTATGCTCTTTTTGAGCTCATACCTAGCTCGTTATTTTTTAACTGATATATTTAATTGTTTGTGCTTTGTGCAATGTTAAATTTAAGCTCGCACACCTTTGTCAAATGTGAACGAATGTAGTGTTCTTTTTGAACTATTTTTGAGTGCTGTTGGCAGCTTTCGTGCTGTTATATATTTTTTGATGTCATTTTGTAAATTTAAGCTAGCAAAATATTGCATGATTTTTTCAAATACCTATAAACCTATTTTGCTCCACGGTTGTATGCTCTTTTAGTAGTGGCATTTTATAACAAATATGATGCACTTTTCATCAAAATCAGTCAGCGCCAGCGTTTGACAAAGTTATGCGATGTTTTGCTAGCTGGATCGCTCGCACTTGCGCCTTTGTCAAAGTAATTGAGAAAACAACAAAAAAAAAAAAATACAAAAAACAAGAATGCTATTAGAGAAAAATATGAAAAGGCATAGAACTTAATATTTGAATTGCTAAAATAAGCCAAACAAAAATTAAACTCAAAACAAATGAAAATGCCAATTTTTGACAAAAAAAAATAAAAATCGTTAGGTACCTACAGCCGTTTTTCCAAAAAATAACTTTAAAAAAACTGGTGCGCAAGCTCATACTATTTATACATTTAAAACCAAAGTTCAAAAAAAAAAAAAATACTCACCGGTTTTCAAAACTTTGAGTTTGCAAAAAAAAAATAATTTTTTTTTCGAAAATCCTCAAAAATTTGTTTTTGAAAATTTTGATATGAAATATTACTAAGATTATATGTATATGTAGGCCCTTTTTGATAAAAATCAATCTGTCAAACCGTTTATCAAAAAGGAGATTCCTACACATTTGTTTTATTAATAACAGTGTAAGTTTCTTGAAGCTCCGAATATGTACATTTATGTACAATGTACATATGAAGAAACTAACAAATTTATTTTCAGTGTACTTCCCCGGTAAACTACAGAAAAAAAAGTTATATGAACGGTTATACGAGTACATTACAGTGGAAGGCAGCCCTCCTCATACAGCACTTGGATAACGAACCAATACAATCATTGGTGCTTGCAAGGGGTCTGTTTTAATGGCGGGACAAATTTACGTCCAAATTGACATGTATGACGTATGTATGTTTCAAGCAGGGTGGTCATTTGAATTGGAAGAAAAATCATTCAATCATTTTCTTTTAGGAGTGAAAAAATAAAGAATGGGAAGTTCTAGTTTATAACTATTTGTTAAGAGATTGAGTAGGGTAGATATTTTAATTTTTTTGTATTTTAGGACAGCATTGCATTTATTTTAAGTAAAACGTCATATGGTCTTTATGCACCTGCGAAAATTCAGTAACTAGGTGGAAGTCAATAGAACTCTTATAGAATGGGAGTCTAATTTGCAAAGTTAAATTAATTTTTCTACACAAGGTTATATTGTGTTCCAATCAGTTTTGTTATCACGATTTCAGGTAGGTATGCGAGAACTAGAATTGTGTAAGGTTTCATATTAAAAAAAAACTTCACATAAGTCAAAACAAGATTAAAATGATTCTTAATTGACCAAACAATAAGCAAATCTTAGGTGTTGAATTGATAACCTTTTGTAATGAAATGTGATGTTTCTGAAAACGGTTGGCAGTTCAATTACCTACGCGTATAATTTATTTATAATTTATAATTTATTCATAACTTTATTTTAATTTTTGTATTTATTTAGTTTTTGTGGCCGGATTCTAGTGAAAATGCAATTTCTAAATAAGAGCATTTTTAGTTTAAATAGAGAAAAAAAAATCCTATACTCTAATATTTATTGTTTAATAAAGATTTTTTAAAATATTCCAAGAAAATATCCAAAATCCTGGATGATAAAGACGAATTTGTTATCGAGCACCAAAGTAAGAATAACTATGCGTTAGGTTACCGGTACTGGTAGACTTACCCTTTTAACAAACAAAAGTCCATATTCCTCCAACAACCATTATATAGACCGATCAAAAATTTAAAATCTTCGCTTTCAATTGTTTCTTTAAAACAAAGCGTAAGGGCTGTTCATCAAACCTTATAGATCTGTTAAGAATATGAAATTGAAGGTTAACCTCCTAATAACATTTCATATTTTGTGACAGATGTCATCAATAGCCCACTTAATCGATTAATAAACGACACGCCCTATTAAGCATTAATTTTTCATAATTTTAGCAAGAGAATCGGCATTACCTAGGTAATGCATTTTAAGATTTTCAGAAATGGAATAAAACTTCTCTTATAGACTTCCCTTGCAATTTTAACTGAATCTATTAATGTCGAACGCAGAATTTCTCTGTTTCGTTTGTTTTATATATGGGAAGGTATTTGTAATTAGAAAACTCCTTGTGGTTGAGTGCATTTTACATTGTTTTTTTTTGCACCATGAAGGTATTTGCATTCCATGGAATAGGTACGTTGAATAGAGAAGGTTTTTTCATCTTACATTTAATATTTCCCAAACACAATGACGAAATGAATTTTCAAGAATTCCTCTCCCTGGTAACGCCCACATAATTTCGTAATTAAACTTCAGTTCGCATTTCAATCATGTTTTTTTTATAATTATTTTATAGCCTCCAACATGAATAGAAACTCAAAGGGTTCAGAATAATATAAAGGAGAAAAATAAAAACAACATACCTACCTACCGCAACCCATTTTATTTGTTATAAGACCACAATTAACTGTGTATGAAGGAAGGTAGGTTAGGTTCATATGAATTGAAGATGACATAATGAAAAGAACAAATGCATTTTCAACTGATAGTAGGTGTACGTAAGTAAGTGGATAGCCTTAAGTCGTAAAAGTATCATACATATGAAGTTGCCTATATGCATATAGCTAGGTAGGCACATATGTACCTACAATCTCTAGAAAAAAGATGACGATAATAATTATCCGCCTCATAATGAAGCATCACACAGGAAGACCGCCTATCTCCTATTCTGCGTGCATAAATTATCTTGCATGAGAATGATAAATCACAAAAAAAGGTATTGTCATGAAGAGGAAATTCTAGGAAACCTTTATTATAGCCCATATAGAACAACGTGTGGTGCACCACAAAAAAACAAAACAACAAACAAAACTCTTCTGGCATCTTTTTTTGAAAATAATAATCTCTGCTGATTACAAAATGAGAAAAGGATTCAATAGATGGCACGAGAAAAAAATCAGTGTTTTGGGAGCAACAACACTTTCACAATCTCGATGCAGAACTTAGCACACAAACCGTATCCATGATGTCTACATTAAACATATGAGGAAAAGGATGGGGGTGGGAATTAGTGCAGAATCTGCTCAAACGCATATTGCATCATCATGCATATATGTACCTATAACACCGCCCTATAAGGACATTCTTCATTAAAAATCATCTATTCAGGAGTATTTTTACATTAGTGACATCCTTGAGTGCAATTTGCATTCATTTTATTTTCTGGGTGTCATTATATTATTCTTATTCATATTCATAGAATATCATCGCCCTGCTTTCTCCTATACTCCTTTTATACATATCTCTCTATTATTTGTGGAAACCTTTTTTTTAGAGCGCGCAATTGTGTTGTTCTATGACAACGGGACGGACAAACAGCAAAGTGCATATCCTTGCAATTTTTATTATTTTCTACTGCTTTGAATATAATGCATCAGAAAAGAAACGGGGGAAATGAGTATATTTTATAATTTTTTCATAGGATAAAGACTAAATTGCAATCCCAATGTCTTCGCTGTACATTAATCCTTGTATATCACTACACTATACCTACCTATCTAAGCCTACAAACATGATCCTTCGAAATAAATTTGAGCTATGAAATGCAAATCCTTTCGCCTCCTTGTGTCGGTATACTGGCATATCGCTAAGGAAATAATGCATGTGAGAGTTCAGCTAAAGATAAAACGCCCGGTAGACATTCCCTTTTTCTTCTTTTTTATTTATAAATCGAAAATTTGTAATCTTGTAGAGGATAATGGTGCAAACAACTTCATCATTGGATATGAGTGGCGTTAGTACCGTTTACTTTGATCATCTTTTTCGTAAGGATAATGGTTCGATGTGCATTTCGATGCATTTCACTTTTTTAAGGGTGAATTTAATTTGTAATCACTTTTGTTGGGCTTTTTATTTGAAGCTTAGTACAAGAAGAGATCAGAGCTTCTCTGAAAATTTAAGGACATACATACACTGTAAATATTGTTGGAATACAATTTATGGTATACTAGCTGACTCTGGCCGTTTCGCAGCGCCACTTATTGAAATTATACTCAAACTAGTTTTTTAACCTTTCTATCAATACGTTGAAAATGGGCCGGTTAATTTTAAGATAATACCGCATTCGGTGAAACTGCACTACGTATTTGTATGATATTGGTCGAAGTTTATTAGCAGCTCAGGGAGATATAGCCTATACAATTGCACACGATTAATATTTTGTCGCGCACTTACGCTGAAGCGCAGTTTCGCCCAGTTCGGTTCTACCTTTCATCTTAAATGTGCAAATTAGGGGACCAACTGCGTAGCTCGATTCTAAAATGATAGTGTTCGATTTTTATAGCAAACAAAGATCGACGAGCTTTTGTCGTGCAAACTTTTTTTTTGTTTATTTTGCGGAAATTTAGTACTCCTTAATGCGAAAGTTAATGCCAAGGTGCACCGTCAACAGCACGCTGGCCTGCAAATATTTTCCAAACACATTTTCAACAGCTTCATATAGGTACATCAGTGCTGCTTGAAATTTCTGCCTATCAAAACAGCAACAGCAAATACAGGACATTAGCCAAACGACGCTGTTGACATTTCTGGTACTATTTCAATCTTTTTTTTACGAAATAGCCTCTTATCTGCACATTTCAGGATTCATTTTTGAATATGTACCTGTACCTAAGCTAATAGATTTCCTTTGATTTTTTATTAATTCTGTTAATGCAAGTTTATCCGCAACTGTATTATGAACCACAATTTACAACTTACGACCACTTTTGTTAAGCATATTCGTCCCAGCAGGTTGAACTCTTCAGTTAACTGTCTTAAGGCGGTTCTTAAGACGCAAATTTTTGTTAAATTCTTCATTAAAATTAGAAGTTGTTTTTGCCCGTATCCTAGCATTTTTTTATATAAAGTGTTTTTTTTTTATAATACAAGTTCTATAAATACTGAAATAAATCAGCCGCGTAAAAGACTTACCATTATTTAATTAAACTTAAACAGCTTTTAATATTCCTAACCACCTCACTTGAACTCTTCTGTTAACAGTGGTAAGAGTAAGGTAAGCCCCGCAGGAATCACAGAAGAGTTCCCAATTATGGTAGGTGTGCACCAGGAGATTATCTAAGGTAACGGACCGCAAAGTGAATCAGTTATTCTCTCTGGCATCTTCTGTGATCAAAGAATGCCCCTAAGCTAAAAGGAAAGCCCTCTACACGGTTGTTGTAGTGCTTACGTACGGTTCACAGTGTACGTTGTACACGTACAATGTACTACATACACAATGTACAAGAAGTTTGAGTGTAAATTAATGGCAGCTAAAATGAAGAAGCTTCCCAAGAAAGCAGGATTAACAAAGCGTGATCAAACAAGAAGCAAGTAAATCCAGGAAGTCTTCGAGTCAAAAACACCACCTTCGTCAAAATACAGTTTGACCAACAAAGCTGGTATTGTCATATTAAAAGAAGAACCTAAATCAAAAGGAACCCTAAAAGTACAAAAATGCTAGTTTTGTCCGACTCCGGGATCTTAGCTGCTTAGCCAGTATAAAAAAAATTTAAAAAAATTAAAAAAAAATGACTTAAAAAGTCAGTCATTTTAAGTATTTTTTTTATTCCATAAATGAGGTGCTACAGTCTCAGTCCAAAGAAAGTATGTCTTCGTCCTGAGTGTCTAGTAGTTGGTCTCGTCTTGATCTCGTGGTGAGCTCTAGCTTGATTAAAAGTACATTCTCTGGGAAGTTCACGGCTTCCATAAATTTTCAGATATAAATGTACTTACTATTTTTTAAAATTTTATTTAACAAATGCATGGCAATAAAAATATAGAATGTATCATGAAAAGAAAACATTGCGGATTTTTCACATTTCGGCTTTTAGTATAATATATCATATGCACAGCCACATACGACACGAGTATGGGAGGCACCTATAGCTGAAATAATTGGAATCAATTTTACAATTTTGGAATTGTAGAATTATTGAATATATATACGAGTACATAATAAGTACATATGTGTATGTATGTAGGGAATTTATAAAATTGGATCCAATGAGGCATTATAACTCAGAGAGTTATGGAAAATGAATTTTTTTCACTTTTCAAAACGGAATTATATAAATTAATGAATTGTATTATTATTTTAGACCTGTGGGTAGGTACTAAAAAAAATGAAATTGACTAATAATAAGGTGCTTCTTAAAAACGCTTTCCTGAATTGAATTGAAAAACAATCGGGTACCCCACACTTGCGCTGCGGGTACCCGCCAAGTACCCGGATATTCGGTTGCCCGAATGTCAGTGTACCTGGTCAAAAGAGCTCTAGTCTGAATGTCAACAGTTTCAGCTACTTTTGTGTATTGTACAGGTAGCCTTAAATTATTATATTCCTCTATTCCATATCATTTATCAATACAAAATCCAAAATAAGACTTTCTCATACTGCGAATTACAGAAGATTCCTCAAATTATTGATTATTCTAAGAATTTGGTAGATACTACACCAATATAAAATACAATACCTACCACGATACCTACCTCAGTATTTCTACAATAAATTGGTACCTACCCACCGGTTCTCTTCAAACTAACAAAAAATTGAAAAGAACTTAACAAGGCCTTACCTACCCGAAAAAAGAAGATTGAAAGACAACAAAAGAAATAACTAAATCAACACCATTTTAGACCAGAAAGCCTGGAACAGAATTACACTCATTATCCAATAATGTCATTAATAATGCACTGAAGTACTTGTATTGTGTGTTAATGTAGTCTACAGCATATACACACACGCACGGGCGTGAACGATGTGTGAAGCACTTCGTAATAATAATTCTATTATGCTGCAGCAGCCGACTGAATGAATGAGCGCAAAAGCAAACATCAAGTGGCCATTACTGTTAAGAATCATCCCTCTTATTCGGAAGTTATCTTTATTATTTTTGTGTGATGTGTGATGTTGGTGGCGGCAGAGACTGAGCAGCCACTTCAAATTTGGTTTTAAAAATTTTGAATCTTTAAGGTAATGGTCACACTCGTAAAGAAAACATGCCGTAATAAAAAAGAATTCCTTTTCTTTTTTCAGCAAATTATGGAATTCCCTGCGAAATGTTAAACACTTTTTGTGCTGCTGTTAACTCAAAATACTCAGAAACAAGAATTTCCATCATGTCCTTTTGTATGGGTTAACAAAAAGAATACCACAATGACATATCTAAAGTAAATATTTTGACAAATCCTTAATGTACGGACAATAAATGCTGTCAATCTTCTGTTGTGGTCCAGATTCTTTTTAAATGGAATTATTGAAGGTGAGTATAGGTATGAAGTTCTTTTCTTACAAATACAGTGGAACTTCCCTATAGTGAATTCGCACGGGACCACAAAAAACTTTTTGATATTTATTATGCATTTAGGAGGTACATACATACATATGTACATATGTATAGTATATATTAAAAGTAATGAGGTACCTATTTTTGTTTGGATTCAACCCTTCCACTTTTCTTCCTCAACAAAGTTTTCTAATAAAGAGACTTAAATTTTATTCCTTTAAAGCATCGTGGATTTTTAATTTCAGTATATGTGTTGTTGTAATGCGTAAAAGAACATAATATGAAAAAAGTCATTATACTCGTATGTAGACAATAAAACGTATGAAAGTCAAATTTTCAATTAGAAAATGTATTCATTGTATAGAGAAATATTCACTATATAGAAATTCACTGCGGAAGTTCGACTGTTAATGTAATGATAAAGAATAATTGTATAAATTCTTACCCCACAGTCAGCCATCTACAGACCGCAAAATTTATCCTGTATGTTTAAAGTTAATTTTGTTTAAAAAAAATTAGGCTTGCCTATGTAGATGCTCTATCATTCGACATCCTTGTTAACACTTGTACATCTTTTGTTGATATGAATACGGCATATCTTTTAAGTACAAGTAACGGATGGAAATTTGATAGGATTTGCCTGTTTTTTACAGTCGTATCTTTTATTTATTTCTAATAAAAGAAATTCTGATTAATAAATAGACTGGAAATGGAACTGAAGTAGATATCGACCTAGCAAAACATTGCATAAAAAAATATATGACAGCATAAAACTGCTTTTAAAACTCTCTTAACAATGGTTAACTAACTAGTGTAAATATTTAAATAACTACATATGTGTTTGCATATATGATTGTTTTATTTCCGCGGCCAATAAGAAGTAGAAACATACTCGTAAAATTTTAAATTAATTAATCTGTCCACAAACTTGACTATTATGTTTTTGTATAAAATTCAAAAAATTGCATAAAATATTTGTATGAATGTAACTTACTCAAAATTAAGCTAATTCAGGGTGATTTGCATAAGGTGTTACAAAAACCTAGGATGCTAGTGAGCTGTACTAAGACAAGAAAAAAATCGGTTGAAAATAATTCAAACAAAACAATTTAAATAACTGTAACACCAACAGAGTCATGCTATACCATTTTTGAAAGTTAGAAATCAAGAATCCATCAACGTCTTCGAGAATATGCATTATGCATGCATTATTACTGGAGTACCTAGTGGCTTAAAACGGTGGTTAATATAACATCCCGTATTTTTATTTGAGTTTACCTTTAATGTTGTTCTTTTAAAAAATGGGTCAGGTTTTTTGTTGCTTCTTTTTTTCTAAATATGAAAATGAGACTAGCTAAGTGAAAAATGTCAGCTTCGCATGGATATCTAAAAGGATAAAAAGCATGATGTCTCTAAGACATCGCTTTTTCGTAGATGGAAACGCTTTGGCTATGTAAAAATGCTTTAAGAGTTTAAACAAACCGGAAATCGTGTGACTTGCTTCTAAAACAAGCTAAACATTCATATTATTCTGCCGACTTCGATTTAAACCGAACCTCCAAACAGCTATGGAACCAGGTACATGACTTTTTTTTTGGTAAGCCACCTCATTTAAACCAAAAAGAAATTAAAATCGAAATACACCAAAACCTAGTTGGTTACCCCAAAATGTTAGCTGGCATTATCAATCAAATCCAAATCAATCAATCCTGTCTTTATCAAAATTCTACTCCCGTGGCTATGACCATTGTACTTTTGGGCCCAGTGTGTTCACTAATGAATTGAAATTAAAAGGAGAGAGTTAGAGCTTTAAAATAATGCAAAAAAAAAATACATGTCATCACTGGTTTTTTTAAGATATCGATGTTTTTAAAAAGTTTATACTGAATGTTTGACAAACTATTGTTGGTAGGAAAATAATTTTAAATTCTTTTGACTTATAGAGAAAATATTCCAATAACCCAATTGACAATTTTGGAAATATTTCACCCACATAACGTGCTCAATTTCACCTTTCATTTGATACCACTTTCATTAGTGAACGCACTGGACCCAGGCTCCATAGAAAAATGGTTCTTCTCCTTTACGACACAATTCTCGGCATACCCACTCCAATCACACCTCTACAATCTGGGCCCTATTTCATAAACATTGACAGGTGACAATTTGTCAAGTGACAATTTTACAATTGTCAAATTTCTGTCCCATAAATAATTTAATAATTTTTTTTTATGGGACAGGAAAAAATACATACATATGTAAATTACAAATTTGTCAATATGTCATTGACAATTGTGACAGGCAAATGAGCTTCGGTCAAGTTTAGATAGAGAAGTGACAAGTATCATTCGACAATATGTTAAATATTATTTCTTCAAGTGAAAGTGATGAAGATATTCAAGTGGAATACCGTATTGTAGCCCTCGAATAAAAAAAAAAAAATTAACAGTGATTTTATAGCATTAAGTGACTTTCAATTTAATGAAAAATTTCACGTCGGGAAAAAGACAGCAGAATATATTTTGTTAAAAATTGGCGGACATCTACAGCATCCTACAAAAAGGATTTGTCACGACAAATTTGTCATTGTCAATTTATGACAAATTTGTCACTTGTCTATTTTTATGATCCAAAAGATTGTCAGACAAATGCTACAAATTTGTAGATTTGTCACCTGGCAATGTTTATGAAATAGGCCCCTGAACTCAGCACTTCCGTACTACTGATTTGCTAAAGTTACAGAAGGAGAAAATTACGATAGTTTACCATTGCAAGAGACCGCTTGTGTGCGATTTATATGTAAGATAAAATAAGCTAAGTGGTTGAATCGAAATCTTAAAAGAGAGATTTAATAATAAGATCTCTCTAAAGATCTCGATTCAGTTGACCCAATTTTCTGTGCAGTAAATTAAAAACTTTACTATAAAAACGTATGATTCAGCACAAGACAAGCGGTCCCTTGCAATGGTAAACTATGGTGTTTTCAAGGTCAATAATTAGGCCCTTTATAGTTTTCGATGTTTATAAATGATATTACCCATGGTTATATCACACTACAAACACGATATTTATGCTAAAGACCGACCGACGCGTGGCATGTCCAGCTCGACAAAAGACAAGTCGTGGATGTGGTAAGTAAAATGAATATAGATTTAGTTGCCATCGCCAGGTGGTCTTTTAAAAATAAACTTTTAATCAAAAATTAAAATATATGAAATTAAATAGTAAATAAAATTAAATACCCTGCCATTGTTACCACATTGTTACCAACATATACCGATCATTACGAAGTCTTTCGGTAAGTATGTAGGATCAACCCGTAATTTTACAATTATTGTACTTTATATGTACATCCAACTCTTTAACTTCCTCCAGACAGTTTGACGTTTATTATTTATTCCTGTGAAAACACAGTCTTTTTTTAATAGTTGCTTTGTTATCTTTATAACTCTTAAAAACAGTAATTGAAAATTCCCCTGAAAGTTATTTATCTTTATCTCTATTTAGCTTTATCATTATTTTTATTTGTAATTTTTTAACACTTTTAATAAATATCTTAATATCTATCTAAATAGTCCTCGACTTTACTCTAGGGCATATCTTCTTATTAATCTTAAAACACATTTTAACTCAGTACACACAATAACTTAAACGTTTCTATTTCTTGTAAGTACAAGTATTCCGCTCTTCGTTTTCTGTCTACTTCCGTCCATATGTGTTAAAACTTGAAAAACTTTCATTTGTTCTGTAATCCCTCAATATAAGATGGGATATTGGCTTTTCAATTTTACTATTATCGGTTTAAATAAGCCATGGAATTGAGACCATTTAAAAATCTTAACAAGGTTCAAGTTTGTCGTAGTGGCCATCAATCTGAGAATATTGGTTGGCGTATTGACAAATAGCGGTTTCTTTTAAAAATTAAAGGCAAAATGCATTCGTCATTTTCAAAATTTAAAAGTCTGTTAAAGATTGGTGCAACTGAACATTGAGCGCTATAAAATGGTCGAACAATTAAAATCAAGCATGTTTTACAATGCAAGGTTAAAAAAAGATAACAAAATACTCAAAAATAGCGGGAATTTAAAAAAAACACACTTTTAAAAAAAGTTGATTGTTCTATCAGCTTGAATATGACAATTTGTTTTTTTTCGCATTTAGTAATTGCGTTTGTCAATACGAACATAATATTTAGTTTTTAATTTACAATTATTAATGTAGGTTACCTACCTTCGATTGACAAAATCGACAAAAAAAAGTGCCCTTCAAAATTTAAAATTTAAAGGCAATACAAGAATAAGAAACAAAACTCATCCGATGAAGATGGGAATGTTTCAGACGTCATTAGAGATATCCTGTTAGAAGAAGAAAATGAAGATTTGCATTCTGAAGATAATGGTGACACAAGAAATCTTCATCAGTAGACTGAGTAAGTAGGCACAAAGTTTTCGAGTTCGTCGGAAAAAAAGGGCTTCAAATTGAAATTTCGGATCAAGTTTCACCTAATGATATATATTCACACATTGTGGACGAAGGGCTCATCAAATTCATTGTTGACGAAACTAACCGTTTTGCTGAACAAACTATAGCAGCCAAACGATGGTCAAAGCATGGTCGAATGAACCAGTGGATTCCAACTGATTCGGTAGAAATGAAGAAATTCTGCGGACTAATGATGTGGATGGGCTTAGTACCTCTTGGCCGCATGGAAGACTATTGGGAAACAAAAGGCGTATACAACATGGCTCTCCCTAGCAAAATTGTGTCCAGAAATCGTTTCCAGGCCTTGCTTTCGATGCTTCATTTTGAAAACAATGAAACAAGTAGCAAAACCAATCGACTGCGCAAGATTTAAAAACTGATTGATCATCTTCAGACCAACTTCAAAGCTCTTTTTTACCCTGGGGAAGATTTTGTTATTGATGAGACTTTAGTGCCATGAAGAGGTCGTCTTGTATTTATGCAGTACATACCAAATAAAACTTATCGCTATGGAGTGAAACTTGGGCACTCAAAGTTTACACTGGAAAATCAGCTACAGGCGAAAGAGAAATCGCACTGGCCCAAAATGTATGTACTGAACTTTGCCAAGGACTTCTCAATGAAGGAAAAAGAGGTGAAGTTATTTCCAGGGAAGATAATGATGGAATCGTGGTTTTGAAATGGAAAGACACCAGAGATGTTCGAATGCTATCCACAAAACACGCTCCAGTTTTGTTGCCCGTTTCAAACAGACACACCGCACGTATCCAAGAAGATATTGCCCATCCTTCCACAAGCTCTAATCCACCTCAGGCTGCAAGACCAAGAAGGAATACGCAACGGTTGTCAACTAAGCCTGAACCCATTCTAGCATACAATAAAGGCAAATCTGGAATTGATTTGTCCGACCAAATGGGTTCCTATGCAACAACTCTCAGAAAAGGTGTGAAGTGGCACCGCGAACTAGGAATTGAGCTGTTGCTTGGAACGTCAATAGTTAACGCTTGGGTGGTTTACAAAAATGTAACCCAAACAAAAATTTGCATTCGCAAATTTAGAGAAAAACTTGTCGGTAAACTATGCCATCATCTTCATCTCGACCAGGGGCCCTATTACGTAAAACGAAACGAAAGTCAAATAAACGATACTGGAGTAAACGATAGTCACGACAAAGAGAGATTATGTAAAACGAAAAAGGCGTTAGAAAGATGTTGCCAAGTGAAAACATAAAAAACTATTTTTTTTGAAGCGCAACTTACTTCACGCTTGTTTTTGATTGTTTTGATTGGCTATTGGGCAAATAATTTTTCGCAACACCTGGGTTGCGTTCCATATAGAAGCTATGAGGAAATCCAATTGCTTTAATTGTGTTGATTGTTTTGGTGGCCTATAAAATAAATATTAACCATAAAATGTTAATTTTCACTATGATATATTTCACTTTTATTATATTTCACTATGATTATATTTAACTTAAAAAAAAATTACCGGCAGACCGCAGACACAAATTATTTTATAAAAAATTATGAACGATAATGAAAGATTTACGACTGCCAAATGTCAGTCGTTAGTAATAACGAGTACCGTTAAACATTTGCGAGCAACCTCGAGCCAAGCATCACCATTTGAAGGACAGGGTGAATGACTCTGGTTCTAAAATTCGCAGAAAGTGTAGTGCTTGCTATAACCGAATAACTAAAGAAGAAGGTCGAGTTTGTGCTCGAAAAGAAGCAAAACAGCCCCAAATGTGCCTTGATTGTTTCAACTTGCAACATAAATAAGACTTCAAGCTGAACAAAATTGTAGTTCCTTTGAATATAAAAGCAAAAAAATTCCTAAATATTGCAATATGTTCCTAAACTACACTATAGATATAAGATAAAAATATTGAAAATAAGATAAAAATGAATTTATCAAAAGTTTATTAATTTTTAGTTATATTTTTGTAAAGAAATTAATTTATTTTGAATTACATTATACTTATTTGAATTAAAAATTAAAAAAAAAAATATTTTTTTCAATTTAAAAAAAAAAAAAACGGCTGTAAAATCTTTATTTTCGTGCAATTGCTCAAACCCAGTTTACCTAGCACATCACTGGGTGCCAGGGTTTTCAGTTTTTATTGAAATTTGTTCCTAGTAGCTATCAATTTTGATAGACAAAGCATTTTATGAATACATCATTTTTGATAGCCATGGCACCATTGAAAACATAACTGGCTATTAAATAGGATAGCCATGGCACAGTCAATGTGCTATTTACGAGTATCTTTATTTTTGTCTTGCTAGTGTCTCTCTTATTTTTTCGTTTTCATTATATGTTTTTCAGTCGCCAGGCAAGATCCAATGAAAACTGATTTTTTTTTATTAAAAGTAAGTACTTTCTACGGCACATTTCGCGTTGTCAACAAATTTTCAGGCGGATTTTTTCAAACTTAAATTTACAAATTGCATGGACTCTAAAACGCGGAAACCATTTCTAACTTTTACCAATGTTGCTGAAAAATTCTAAGTCTAACCGGTCAATTTTAAATTTCAGTATTTCGGCAATTTCTAGTAACACATACATCTAAAATATACTTTTAGTATGGACATCATTTAGGAAAAATTGATAGATTGAAGTTTTGGGGAGAGTACGATAACTTTGGCGCCAAGATTTGAGGTTTCTTGTAGAGGGGTCAAAAACAAGTATTTTTACTACGGGGGGGGGGGTCTATCTTGCTCCGTTTGGGCGGGAGGGGCAATTTTTTTACAGGCAGTATTTTGTACTATAAGCCACTTTTTAAATCAGGCAAAATGTATGCACGGCGGCGGCGGTCAGCCATCAGCCGAATAGGGGGAATAACATGTACCTAGCATACGAAAACATGCACGTGCCGTAACTATTCGGGACTGGTGGAAGTGTGATCATAGCCTCTTCGCGGCGGCGGCCGGCCGCTAGAAACAATCCTCTAAAAGATTTGGCTAATATGATCAGGCTAGTTCCACAGGTTGGCAACAGGTTGATTCCCTGTTCGGTAAAACTAGAAGAATTACGAGACCAACAAAAAGCCTCGGAAACGGACTGATCCCACGACGACAACCCACGCAACGAAAAAGGAAAAATGATTTAAGAATTTTCTTATGGAACGTACGATCGCTCTATAGAGCTCGAGCTGCTCAGCAGCTAGCCGATACCCTGTCAGAATATAAAGCTGACATAACAGCATTACAAGAAATTAGATTGACAGGGAATGGTGTTTTACAGAAGAGAGAATATGACTTATATTACAGTTGCCATACAAAAAACGGGGTAGGCTTCTTGGTCAGCGAAAAAATGAAGTCTACCGTAATCGGCTTTAACGCTATAAGCGAAAGGCTATGCATCCTTCGCGTGTGAGGCAAATTCAAGAACATCAGCCTCATTAACCTTCACGGACCTACGGAGGAGTCCTCAGACGAAGAAAAAGAGACTTATTATGAACAAGTCGAGAGGGCCCTCCATGCCTGTCCAAGGTACGATGTTAAAATCATCCTTGGGGATTTGAACGCTAAAATAGGTCGGGAGCCGGTATTCAGACATTACGCAGGCACCCATAGTTTGCATGAGAACACTAATGACAATGGACTTCGAGTCCTAGAATTGGCAGCATCGAAAAACATGATCGTTGCGAGTACCAGGTACCCGCTTAATGATATCTACAAAGCCACCTGTGTATCGCCTGATGGAGTCACTCGTAATCAAATTGACCACGTGTCAATTTGTTGGAACGACTTGTTTGATGATGAATGCAAGCTAGCGACTGAACGTAAGAATGTTGCGTACCGAGCAATGCGATGATGAATATAAAGAGCTCAGAAGAATAGAAAAACGGCTTCACAGACAGAAAAAATCAGCCTGGGAAAAGAACATGATCTGTGAGTTAGAAAGAAGCCGAGAGCGAGGTCCGTACCAGGCGCGGAAGTTCTACCAATCCGTCCGAAACATGACACAATACACACCACGCTGCACTTATTGCATGGACGGAGAGGGAAATCTGATCACCGATCCCCCAACCATACTGGAGCGATGGGAAGTGTACTTTAATGAATTGCTAAATGGTCAGCTGACTGCAGAAGTAGAGGCTCCAATACTTCAAGAAGAATACCCTATGTTAAAGCCACCAAGCATAGAAGAGGTTTAGAAGGCTATAGCCCGGCTTAAGAATAACAAAGCCCCGGGGGCCGATGGCATACCAGCCGAATTATTCCACCACGGCGGGCCAGCCTTACGTCAAGCAATTCACGATATTATAGTAAACGTATGGGAGCAGGAAGAAATGCCAGAAGACTGGCGAAAAGTATAATTTGCTCCATACATAAGAAAGGAGATGTCACAACGTGCAGCAATTATAGAGGTATCATGTTGTTGAGTACCGCCTATAAGATACTCTCCTCTATCCTACAAGAACGGATAGCCCCATAGCACCGAGACTTGGATACTTACCAAAAGACACTCCGACCTTTTAGCCGCGTTCGAGAGAAAATTCTTAAGGTTGGCTCCATATGTGAGGAAGGACGATTCCGGAGACGGTACAATCATGAATTGTACGCAATCTACCTTGAAGTAGACATAGTGACAAAAATTAGGCTCGGTAGACTCCGGTGGGCAGGGCACATAGCTCGCATGAGTGAAGAGGAACCTGCTCGGAAAGTCCTTTGTGGTACATTCTATGGTAGACGGCAGCGTGGTAGACCATGCTTGCGCTGGAGAGATGGGGTGCGCAACTGGATGGAGTCGGCTCAAGACCGGGATAGGTGGAGAGACTTGTTGAAAGAGACCAGGACCGGACCCCGGTTGTCGAGCCGATGATGATGCTGAAAATGTATGCACAGTTTTCGAAAAAATGAGTTTCAAACTCAAAATTTGATGCTCTTATTAATTCCTAATCAAAAACTGAAAACTAGATTATTTTATGACTTCTAGTTTTTGAGAAAATTGAAAATTACTGAAACTACTCTTTTATAATTTATGATTTTGCTCTTCTGGTAGCTCTCACTTTGAGGATTAATGTTGATGATAAGTTCATCTTTGTAACTAAAGTACTAACAATTCATTTAGCGTTACCCAGAATGCACCACGAGGAGGTAGAATTGCATTGTATTCCGAGTCTTAGTCAGTCAGTTGGTCAGGGTAAGTCCAGAAGTTTGTAAAAATTGTCAAGTAAATTTCCAGTTCACCTTTTTAAAAGGTATGTAAGTCTCGTCGATGAAGTCATCGTCCGTACTGTCGTTACTGTTGAGTTCGTTGAGTTCTTCGTTTATGGTCAGAAGTCGAGGTTGTTTTGGCGCTTCTAAATGTTCATTGTGAACGGTGGGAGGGTGGAAATCTGTGAGTTGTAAACCTTTTACGTCAAGTAAGAGCTCCATGATTTGACAGCCCAACTCGTCCTTATATTTTTCTTCAAGGCAGTATTTCCTATAAAAGAAAAGTGCCGTATATTGCTCAAGGTGTTTTGTTGTTTTGCGGCATAATATTATTTTCTTCAGGAGTTTGTTCTGATTCTCTAAATCATTTATAGTGTTGGTTGGATCGGTCTTGTTTACATATTCGCCTTTACTACATGGTTTGTTACTTCATGTGTTGTAGAATTTGAGAATATTTTCTCAACACCTATGTACTGGCGTGCGCTGTCGGTACAGATACGACTGGGATGAACATATCTATGGATATAAGGCCACAAATCTTCCCTACATTTTGAGTTCACTTTCAAGAAGCGACCCACTTTATCTTCTTTTGAAAACATTCCCAACACTACGATTGTCATCTGTTCTGTTAAACGGCCTCTGTGGTATTTCCTTTTTGTAAGAAAGGTCTCGTCGATTTGTACCGTTTTTTCTTAGCAACCAATATTAACATCAACATGAGATGCTATACTATTTCCGTTATTTCACGACAATAGTTAAAGTAATCAATTATAGTAGATTTACCTAGCTCATTTTTATTGTCGTGATGGCACCAAGCGAGTAAGTGCTAATTTAAAATAATGAGCATCGCTCTTGGTGCAGTCGTTAGTACAGTTAATTATGTATGTATTCATAGGTAATGTGAATTTATTGTAACGCATTACATTTTTATGTCTGAAAATATTAAATGTGGAGCTTGCACCCACTTAACTTTGCATCGAAATCTATAAAAAAAAATTATATTAAATTTCATAGTTTTGAGAAATTGCACTTTAAACTTTTTTTGTGTTGGCAAGATAGAAACCTCCCCCCCCCCCCAATAGTAAAAAATACTTGTTTTGGACCCCTCTACAAAAAACCGTTATGAATTCTTGGTGCCAAAAAAATTCGTCCACCGTGTCACCAAATTTTTGTAGTAAAACATCGAATTCACATTCACCCCATAATTATAAAGCGGGCAAACAACCAAAAGTATTCCACAACTTGCATCAAAACAATAAAAAAATTAATTATAGACTATACCTTACATACTCGTTTGTCTTAATTCATGTACGTACATATAAGTGATACATACATACATATGTTATAGAGGCATTGGTATTATATGAAGGTTCTAGGTACATATTCCGCATAAGTTGAACCGTCTGTAAGATCATGGTCGATACGCCAACATTATAGTTGAAAATGGATGATAATGAGGGAATGACACGGGTGGTTGGTTGGTTAGTAACATTGGTAGCTTCTAATTGCTATTTGGTGAACGTTTTGGCTGAACTGAAAAAAACGCTAACAACAACAATTGCTGTCGGAACGACAAAACGTCAATGAAAGACAACTCAGCCGATGACATTGATTGCTGAATTGCTGGTGTTGAAGCAATTAATTTGAGGAAAAAATTCCTGCTAAATGGTGGGCGGTTATTATGAATATTTTTTGTTCCGTTTTTCATTCCTCTTCTACTTTGACAAGTATTTTCGAGTGCCAGGAGGAGAGCATAAAGAAACCAGGTGCTCTGACGTACAAAATGCTGACGAACAATTGGTTGAAGGATGAATGATTCCTAGTAATCAATTCAAGAGGTGTTTTCAAGAGCATTTTCTTTGTTTTTCTTTTGGTAATAGTACTCGAATGCGGTTGCCTCTGCTCCTGATTCTTGTTATCCCCACATTGAGGATTGAACAATGCCACCTAGTTTCAGAGAAACAGATTTTGACGTTTTCTGAAAGATTTATTAGATGTGACTCTAATAGCTTACATCTGCAATTGCCATGGCAAGTTATTTTTTCTTATCCAATTAAAAATCAGCAGAGTATGTAGGTATGTAATTATGTATGTACTTGTGTGCAACTGCAAAAATTTTAATTCTACCGGTAAATTCTAGTATTTTCAGCAATGTTGATAAAATCTAGAAGTGGTTTGGTTTTCATGATTCATCCAGTACTTTTGCCACACAGCTACATATACCACCTTGCATTTGGTAAATCTAAGTTTTAAAAATAATTAGTGTCCAAATATTTTTTGGAACCCACGTAATGTGCCAGACAAAGTATGTACCTACTTTTAATCAAAAAAAAAAAAAAAAATTCACATTGTCGTCTGTGTGGCGTAGCAATGGAGTTGTATGCCCTCAAAAAGCGAGTTTAAGATTTTAAGAGTGCCAGGAAAACATACAAAAAAAAATTAAATTCTAGAATTTACCGGTATATTTTAGAGTTTTCTTATTTCGGAACTACATAGTGACCATACAGTAGGGATATGAAAACCGACTTAGAGAAGAATGAATACCGATAGATATGGCGTGCATTATTGTAAGATTTCGGTAATAATATCTCGAGTGGGGATTTTTTTTCGTTTGAAGCTTTAACAAATTTACCATTTAACAGCTATCACAGATCTAGAGTTTGGTCTTAAGACACATTTTACAAAATCCTCTCTTGATTACTCAAATAGCGAATTATGCAGCGCCTTGATTTGTGTTCCTTTTAATAGTTTAACACAAGTATCCTTACCTTTGGTTATTATTTTTAAACTATATCAGACATTTATACGAGACAAAAAATTTACAGTAATATTGCAGGGACATATAAATTTATGTAATACTTTGTACGAGTACAAATTAACGACATTTACGCTGACACACGCCGCGTCGCTTCTACAATCCAATATGCTGACTTGCACTCCCACGGTCACACGAGAACAAGTCGAAAGCTATTCCTGGAAGCAACACCACGCAGAATGCAACATCAGCAAAGGAGAATGGGGTTTACCCTGAATATTTCAACAAAGATTGCAATTAGAGCAAAAAGTAATTGCAATAGTGTTCCATTGAAATGACAGTGTTGGTCACTTTCGATGAACTCAATAGATCCCAAAATACATGAACTTTTATACCAATGGCCAATAATAGCGAATATTGTCATGGTTGGCGAATAATGCGCTTAACAATACGAAAATTCTACTTTTTTTTTTATTTGATTTAACGAATTAAATGAACGGAAATAGTTGTGCGTCAAGAGTCCAGTCTTCACAAGTACAGAAACCTGTTGAAGCCATTTCTTACGGTGTGTAGTAATGGTTACATTATTGACTTTACTGGTCCCTACGCGCGCCGCTACTACATCGGATGCTAAAATACTGTCAAATCTTCTAAGTAATGAAGACAGTGCGTTTCACTGGTTTTTTTTTTCAAATAATCATGTTTTTATCTTGGACCGTGGCTTCAGAGATGCTATGGCAGATTTAGAAGCATACGGCTATGAAGCACATATGCCAACCACCAAAGACAGAAACAGCTCCCAACTCTCAACGGAACAAGCCAATAATTCACGTCTTATAACAATTATAAGATGGGTGGTAGAAGTTGTAAACGGGATATTTTAGCGTGATTTTAAGTTATTTCAATCTACTAACTTCAACAAATCTGTACCATGTATGTTCGAAAACTTTCGCATTGCTGCCGCATTAATCAATGCTTTCCATCTTCCCATCGCAAATAACGTATATGCCCAGCAGATTATCGCGATTATTAATGAAAGGATGAATTTGGAAAATCTTTTGACACAATATGTGATTAGAAAAAATCTTAACAGGCAAAGAATAGCTTTTACTTCATTGGCAGCAAATCTACCACAGTTTGAAGATTTTTCCCGCCTTGAAGAGGAAGAATTAGTCTTAATCGCTTTGGGAACCTATCATATCAAGCTTGACGGTTCATACTGTGCAGAACATTTGAACAATGGTATCTACAACATAGAATTATATAGAGATCAAAATCTTAGGGATTTAAACGAATACGAGCCAGGAGAAGCCACATTTCTTCTCAGGGGAAGTATACAGTCCCTACATAGTAGAGCCAAGCAATATCATACATATGCATTGTATATAAATTTGCATAGTACTATCATCAGCACGTTCCACCACGTCGGCCCCAAGCGATAACAGCGCATACTAATTTTCTGGTTGCTGTTTCTGTGTATATACAAGTGCGCCCTCAGACGACCACAGCGCACAACTCAAAAATCATCGTGACGATAGTACTATGCAAATTGATATACAATGACATACATATGTATGTATATACTCGTTAACACGGCAGGGGAAGGAAGAAATGCTTTCAAGCACTACTACACTGCACTTGTTTAACAGGACTTCGCGTCGTACGATCGGTACCTGTGCACATGTCATATCCATTTTGTGGTATTTATGTTGGGCCCGACATCAAAACATTTTCATACCCCCAGCTGACAACATGAACAATGTAATTCTTGATGAAACATTAATATAATCTTATAAAGTATCTTTGTTTATTCGAATTTACAAAGTGTTTTTCTTATTTTTTGGTCGCTTATTTAAGCCATCTCCCATTGTTTAGGACCAAAAAAATACTCGTACGTTGGTACACTCCATAGTACCCAATCATTTTCATAGGTCTCGTTTCTGGACGCCAGGTAGACCAGGTCCCATATATTTTTGCCCATTTTCCTTTGATGGAATACCAATAAGCCATAGGTAGTATAAATAAAATTGTAGCAATAGCTGTAATAATAAATCTGCAATAAAGAAGTTCTTCCAAAATAAAAATTGCTATTTTTTAATCATCTCCGCCCGAGCTAAAGGCAGATTAAAAAGCCTATTGAAAAAGTGAAATACGCGTGAAAAAATTGTTATTCGTGTGAATAAAAAATCATATTTTTAAAAATAGTTGGTGAAAAGCAAAAAAAGAAAATAATTAAATATAAATTATTTCGAGAAAATTCCGAATTGAAAACGATTTAGGTTTATTAAATAGTTTTTCTTTTATTAAAAAACCTTAAAACAAAAAATAAAATTAGAAAGCGACTTGTAAAAATTTAAAACAATTTTTTTTTTTAACGGAAACATTTAATCAAACAAATAAGTGGCATAATAGAAGGTCTCACTCAGAAAATCGCCACTATGGTTGGTCGGTGCCGCCACCATCGCTTAAAAAAATGTAATAGGTCTGGATATTCAATAAGAAAATTTTTCTTTAATTATAAATGAGTTGTGTATTCGAAAGGGATTTTTTCTCAATTTGAAAATTTGTTGTTTATCTACGTTTCTACGGCAACGATTGTTCTATTTGTTTTCTATTATTCAAATTATTTATTTGTTTCAAAATAATTTGTTTTCAAATATTTATGAATGTAATTTTAAATTAAAAATCAATACAGGGTTTGCATTTGTGTTTTGATTTTTTTTTTGATACGAAAGTTACATTAGTCAGGTAGGGACATAATGGGCCCTACCAATAATCAAATTTAGCAACGACTTAAATATTTCGAAAAAATTAACCATTATGTTATGGATCCTAAATACTTAACCAAACACTGCATGTTATTTCTTTGAAAGCCATTTCATATATGGTTCATTATTTATTGTCCACTTAAATATTAAGGTCATACAATGTACGGTTTATTATTTAGAACTCTTTTCAATATGGTCCATTTCACAGAAATATTAAAGTCGTCACTAAATTTGATTATTGGTAGGGCCCAATGTGCCTATACCTATTACCTACTTGATCTGAGTGAGGGTCTTTAAATGCAAGAGAGATTATATAGTAGTAGTACATTTTACCTATATAGTAGACGAAGGGAAGGCAGAGATGGTTTTTCCATGGAAGTGGGTTCCGTGCTACGGATTGTTCTCAATTCTTGTGAAAGTTGGCGTACAACGGGATTGTCTATCAGTATCAAACTTATAGGGATTCTAGTGTTAGTATTGCAGAAGTCAACAAAGCAATTGCTGCACCTTCATTTATATTTAAAACAACCACGAACCAATGCAAGTTTATACGATAAATTGATTTGACTCGGTATTAAGTGTTATCCTTTACTTAAAGAAGTTTAATTCCACACTAATGACTTTTAAGGGAAAAAAAGTTTAAAAACAGGCCAACGGCTACTTAATATATGATTAATTATAATGCCAAACCAGTCCAAAAAATCAACTCAAAGCTTAGGGACTGATGTTTTACTAGCACGTTCTTGTAAACATCATTCCTTGAACATTGATTTTCGACTATTGAAATTGATGTCGAAAACCTTATTAAATTTTGGGAATATGAGAATACGACCAATGGTGGCTTAATTATACCCACATCACAGTTTGTAAAAGTAGTAACAAGTATTTCGATGATATGTGTTTTCAAAAAAATATATTGAAATTGTACTATGAGATATGTCAAGAAGAAGTCCAAATTCCATGTTCTTCAGACCATGAAAAAAAAATTTATTTGCCATACAATGCAAGTACTATTACGGGCAAAAATTTAAAAAATTAATGCCAGGGCCAGGTGCTCAAAAAAAAAACTAAAAAAGTTAGAGATAATGAGACAAATGTATATAATATGAAAATTCAAAGATAAAAAATAATTAATATTAATATGTATATGTACATACTTGCATAATCTGTGTCTGATTTTTATACTAGAAAAGAAAAAAGAAGGTCTTTGATCTTTGTATAAATTACAGTAGGTAATCCCATGGTGACAGTCATCATCTTTCTCTTTTCATTCACATTACTTAAATCAAGTTATTTTAGCAAATAAATTTCGGGAAAACCGTTATCCACACAGAAAAAAGGTGTATGGTACATACAATTTTCTGACCTATGTTATTTAAATAAAAAATAATAAAGAATCGGTTGTGCTTTTGCAATGTTAAAACCAGCTAAAGGAAAAAGAATAAAAATGATAAAACCTTTATAAGTCGGAATCATTATACCTACTTTCTTTGTCCTTTGGCCTAACAGGAGGTGTACAAACTAGTCAAAAAAAAAAACAAAGGAACAAAAACTAACAAAAAAGAGTTCTCTAATGTCTTGAACTTTTTTTTATAGTAAATGAAATAATGCATTCGTCGGTTAACTTGTTTATTCAGTTGAGATTTGAAAATTAAACAAAAAGATGGATTTTTGGGAACAAATGATTTTCTTACAAAGGTAACCTCATATAACTTTTAAGGTTTTCGCGGTTGGTTGAATTATACATTTTAAAATTTTAAAAGTGTATAAAGGTAACCTCGTTGTATATGTATGTAAGTGTTTCCTAAAGCCGTAAAATACCTTATTGAGTTCATTGCTTTAACAATTTAGTTTCAATTTTGAGTTATAGATATTTCCAACAAGTATCTGAATATAATTTATTTTAACATTAGGTATTTTTCTGAGTAAAAATTTTTTTTTTTTTTTTTTTTTTTTATAATAAGCGCGCGCTCAAGGGGATTTTTGGTTTACCCTTTAAATGTATCAACACAGCGCGGGCGTGAAGGATAGGATAGGATGGGAAGGGGAAAGGTGTGCGTGGCGCGAGGTACTGAGACTGAATGTGGTGGTTGTCTCAGATTTTATCTCCAGGGTGGCGGCTGGGCTAAAGCAGAGAAATGCCGTATCTTATATCTATGTCCCTTTATAATTCGCATTATTTTGTTCATTGTCATATTTGTTGGGCATACTAGTATTTACTCAATCACATGTTGTTAGTGTTATGCCTGAACAACATGTAATGAGTAAACCAGCGGCCCAACAATGATCAATGATAATGGAAAAAAACAAGTAATAGAACTACGGCTGGGATCGAACCTGTGACCATTTGGTTGACAGGCGACCACGCATACCATCGGGCCACGGCCAACCCCATGTGTTCGATTTGCTTTTAATCTCCTTGTTCGAAAAATAATCTACACCAAAAAACTAGGTGTCTAAAAACATATTTACAAATCAAATAAACAAACAATCTTCAATTAATTTCTTATGTTTACATTTCAATAGGCAAAAATGTACATTCATTTTCCGACAAAGAAATATCGACACATGAAACAAAATAATAAAAAACAACCCATACCGCTAAAGAAAACTACCTACACACATTTATAATCCATGAACCTATATTGAAATTTGAAAAAAAATCAAAACAAAACTAAATCTCTATGGATACGGAAAGGCACAAATATAA
Source organism: Syrphus vitripennis (assembly GCA_958431115.1). Taxonomy (NCBI): domain Eukaryota; kingdom Metazoa; phylum Arthropoda; class Insecta; order Diptera; family Syrphidae; genus Syrphus; species Syrphus vitripennis. The sequence goes on along the minus strand of OY288110.1, from coordinate 42,232,981 downwards.
AAATACAATAAATAAATATCCCGTTGAAAATTGGTTTGTGTTCATGAAAACCCCACATCTTTTTTTTTGTTTCTCAAATTTGCCACACACACATTCAATTTTTATATATGTGAGTTAAAAATTACAAATACCAGGTTAATTTAATATTTCCTTAAAAAGGATTACCTATGTTTTAATATTTTTGTTTTCAAAATAAATTTATCATAATTTCCAATCCTAATAATCTTAGTCCCCCTGTTACTAATAACCCCCCTACCTCAAGAAAGAGTCAATTAAGGAAATCTCAATCAGCAAATAGCCCAAGCTCCCATAATTCGTTCTCTGGAATTGATTAATATTATTGCAGGTGTAGTTAACTCCATTGTTAGCCCAAACTTCGATGGAAATCCCACACGTGATCAAGATACAAGCCCAAGATACAAGATACAAGAATTCGGGGGGACAAATTACTGGACGTAAACCGATTCCTACAATTATCTGAATAAATTGCAACAGCCAGCATCTCGAGCCCCACCGATAACACACAGGTATTTTCCCCCACAGGGACTCCTTCAAAGACAACAATTTTATCCTGAAAAAGCATATCTGCCGCAGCCGCAGCAATTTCAAAATGAGTTGGATATTTATCTCAACTACCCCAATAACACTTACATTAATTACCCAAATAACTCTTACTCTATTTACCTAGATATAGGGGACGCGGCAGCAGATAGTCGAATCCTTACAGGAAAATGAGCCAATACAACTACTTTCAATGTGGAACAAAGTGTTCTAAACTTTTTAGTAGACATAGGCTCAATTTCAATTTATTTTCTCCCAACTCTCAAATCGTTTCACGGATTTTTGGGAAATAACAGCCTCAAGCAACTTTCAGCCGCAATTCATACAAAAAATAAGTATTTTTTAATTACTACCTATATTCTGCCTCACTTAAAGATGAAGTGGAAAAATAGATTCAAATGCTCGATGCTCGATGATAACATTATTAAACCATCTCGTTCCCCATATAATTCACCGGTGTGGCTTGTACCTAAGAAAGATGACGTGAACGGAACTAGACTATAGACAGCTAAATAATGTTATTGTCTCAGACAAATATAAATCCAATTCCCGAAATAGGACAGTGCGCATTCTTCACTGTCCTAGATCTCAAAAGCGGATTTCATCAAATTCGACTTAAACCATCCAACACCATCAGCTTCGATCACGTGATGAAATTTTGAGGGAACATACCTATATGTATAGGAATGTTTTGTCTACATTGATGATATTGTCATCTTCAGTAGAACAGAAGAAGAACATGTAAGGTATGTGAGGTGAGTACGATATTCAAAACATGGCAGAGGCCAATATGAAGGTAAAATTGCAATAACGGTTCTTGGAGACTGCAGTAAAGATATTTTCCCCAATATACATACACTTTTAAAAAATTTGTCAACTTTGCCAGTATCAACACGCTCTCCTGAAAGAACGTTTCCGAAGTGTTTATGTTCTTGCAGTAAAAAAGGCCATAAATATAGATATACTTTTGTAAAATAATGTTACTCTTTTGTTGTTCCTTCTTTAACCAATATTTACTTTTTTTTCGTTTTTTTTTTTTTTTTTTTTTTTTTTTTATAATTTGCGCGCGCTCAAGGGGATGGTGTACCCTTTATATGTTGTTCAACACAGCGCGGACGTGAAGGATAGGGATGGGAAGGGAAAGGTGTATGGAAAGGTATGTGGCGCGAGGTACTGAGACTGAAGGTGGTGGCCGTCTCAGATATTATCTCCAGGGTTGGCGGCTGGGCTAAAGCGGAGAAATGCCGTGTCTTATATCAATGTCCCTTTATAATTCGCATTATTTTATTCATTGGCATATTTGTTGGGTATACTAGTATTTCTTAATCACATGTTGTTAGTGTTATGCCTAAACAACATGTAATGAGTAAACCAGCGGCCCAACAATGATCAATGATAATGGAATAAAAACATGACATAGAACTACGGCAGGGATCGAACCTGTGACCTGTGAGGTTGACAGGCGACCACGCATACCATCGCGCCACGGCCAACCCCAACGTTATTTGTACCTATAAATACTACTCATTAAAAGTAACTGAAATTTGAAACGTAAGATTTTTTATTACCCTCAATCGTTTACAACATTAAAGGTGAAAAGATATTTTTCAGAAATCAAAACCCCCCGAAATATTTGAGCAAACAGTTCCAAAATGCAAACGTAAACATCCCTGCTAAGCAGATTGTCCCTCAATGCAGTAGATTTTATTTTCATGCACAAATGCAAATGTATTTGTGCAAATATCAAAAATATCTTGCGCAAACATATGCTTTTGACATTTCAACTGCATTTTCCATTTGCTTTGCACGTGTTTTGCTTTGCAAATGTTGCTATTAGGAATTTGCCCTTTGTCTGGCTACGGCCTTGCGTGTAGAAAAAGCACTATTCAAAAAGAATCAACAAATTATCTAACTTAACTTAACGAATGAAGCAATATACCTTTTAAAATAAAATAATGTTTAAAAATCAACATACGCTAGATATTAACTATGTACATATACTATATTTAATGTTTTGTGAGAAGAAATTACCAACATCGCACACGCTTTACTTTGGGCAAAAAACAAAGTGGTGAACTCTTTCATTCTTTCCAATTCAGAAATTAAACTTGTTGAAGAAAAGTTTGTTCTGTTCTTCAGTCGTGCATTTTATATTCCTACCCTCACCAAATACAATTCAAAATATCTATGTCAAAGAACAAATTTAAATTTATTAAAACAAAATAAAAGTTGTATCAATATACCGACCCCTGACGCTGATACTGATGTGGAAATATGACAGGCTGTTGATTCAAAATTTCTTAAATTCATAGTTTAGTTTAGGTTAGTATCTCAAAAAAAGTTTTTTGAGATACATATTATTAGTTAAGTTATATAGTCTATATATTATTATCGCCAATGATCAACATACTACTTCGCTGAAAATAAAACATTTAGATCAGAATGACAGCAATGATGTTATATCTTATAAACAGTAAACACTACTGAAAAATCCAAATTCTTAGGTGCTTTCAACAGGTCATAAGCTTGAAGAAAATGGTCGCACACAAAATTAGAGAATTGTTATCGAATTTTTTGATCTTAATTTAAAAAATTTGTAGATTCAGAAATTTTAGAGTTATCCTAAGATAACTACAGACGATAGTTTTTCCGAAATTTTGTTGGACAAACTTAAAAATTTGTTTTTAACTTAACTACCATATGGATCAGATAACATTTTCATTCGGCTTCAATTGTCACCTTGATCATTTCCTTAGAGGGCCACTTAGACCCTGGTTCTTCATGGACTATTTTTAAGCAGAAAGTATGGTAAAGGAGATGACGCACTTTTGGGCCATAAGCGTGCAGCAAGAGTGGTACCAAAAGAAAGGTAAATACGTGTACTTACATCAAAACTGTGAACTAGGAAAATGGTAGGTGGGGATTTCGAGATGGCGTTTAAATCATGAGCTTACGATTTTTAGTTTTTGAAATATTCAATAATTAAGCTTTGAAACAATTTTTTTTTGTTTTAAATCAGTAATTTCGGAAAAATCCTAAGTGACATCATATCTTTTTTCACCGTTAGGTTTCAAAGCTCCTAGAGTTTTATTAAATATTTCAAAAACTAAAAATCGTAGGCTCATGATTTAAACGCCATTATTAAGCAGCTTAAAGTATTCATATATGCGTTTCGCCCCGATGAAATGGTTGGGCTCATCTGAAGATGACCATTATACCTTGTCTTGACGCATATTTTCTCGAATAAATCGAGATTTTATATAATTTGAGTTACAAAGGGTAACTGTGAATTATATAGTTGCTACAAGTCTTCAAAGAAGATAAATTGTAGCAATTTTTAGTGCCTATTAAAACAATCGGTGTTCAGGACAAAAACAATTCGACTGGTAACCGTCAAATATTATATATTTCTTCTCAACAAATGCCATAGCAAGGCACTAAAACAGGGTAACAGCTGATAAAATTAAACAAACTGATATTATTTAAATACTGTATCTTGGGCATTTCAAATTTACACATCCCGTTAACTTAATGTTTCACATAGATATTGTTTTCAGCTGGTTTTCAATTTTTACCTGATAGACTAATTTTTTAAATAACTATAAGTTATGTGATATAAACACATCACCGCGTTAATACTCTTAACTGTATTTTGCATTGCATGCGAAGAATAAAACTAAAAAATCTTGTGATTTGTTTAAAAAAAAATAACAAAATTAATTAATATGTTGAAAAATATTAACCCAATAATTGATTTATTTTACCGCACACTTTCAGATTTCTGTTCGCATTGATTTTTAAATGTATCTTTTTTTAAAAATGGCAAGTCATACCGTGCCAGGTCTGACGGTCATTTGGTATGATTATGCACTTTGATGGTAGTATGAACTGGGTAGGTTAGGTAGGTAGGTTTTTTTTGTCAAAGTAATATGATATGGTAATATGACACCTCGCAAATTATTTGCGGTAAAATGGCGGCGGGCGGTCTTTAAACTTTTGTTTTTATTTTGTAAAATCCTAAGAAGCCCCTATATACATATCAGGGACGAAGCGTCCATATATTGAGTGGAATGAGTGCTTCCGTTAAGCAATTCAAAAAATTATACGATTTAAGAAAAGAATTTTTAATTCGAAACAATGCAAAACTAAAACTACAAAAACTCATAATATCCCTTCAATTCCACGGCGAATGTACAATGTCACTCCATTATACACTCACGCTTGCAAACAAATATTTGGAATGCATACCAGCTAGGCATTCCCATTCTGATATATCGCCTACTCTCACCTCTCACTCAGTTGACAGTTTCGTTCAAAGCAAATGTCCACGGGGAATGCACAATATCACTCCATTATAAACTCGCGCTTGCAAACAAATATTTGGAATGCATACCAGCTAGGCATTCTGATATATCGCCTACTCTCAACTCTCACTCAATCTCCTTCAAAGCAAATTTTTTAATTTTTTGGCGTTCACATAAGAAGTAAAGATTGAATTGAGTGAACTCATTATGAAAATTTGTGAAAACAAAAGTAGAGCAGGAAAGGAGAGATATGAGTTTTGAGTTATTTGCTTCTTCTTATTCATTGACAAAGGGGTAGAAAAGTTCATTTAACACTTGTGTGTTCCGTGTTATGTTTTTTATCTGTAGTGTGCAAATCGCATTGTCAACTGTAAATGTTTTGTGTAAGTAGTTTAGGATTTCTTTTTGCTTTAGCGTTTTGTTCAAAATGATTACCTGCAATTGTATAATTGAAAGCTTAATTAATAAACCATTCTCGTCGAGAACATTTGATGAGAAAAAAATTAATGCGATGTACAAGGCATTTTTCAATTCAATTCTATGAAACTTTTTCGTGGTTATCGGGCTGTCTTAAAACAAATAAATTATACTGTCGGCCGTGTCTTTTATTTGAAAATGAAAAAAGCGTTTGGAACAGCACTGGATTTAGTAGTAAAAAAAATATGATCTTGAATAAATGACTTTTAATTTTAAGTTCAATGTTAAGTGCTTCCGCTTCCAAAAAAGTCACGCTTCGTGTCTGATACATATGTATATAAATTTTATTCTAGGACTCCGTATGGCTTAAAAAAATATACATATGTTCGTATTCTCCTTGGGAGAATACAACAACTTTGAACAATAAAACACTAGGTTTATTTCCAATAGTATAATTTTATTTAAGAGCTTCAGACCCCTAACCACTGGTGGGGGGAAATCTTCAGCTATACGAAGAATGATTACATTAGATCTGAATAAGAACTAAACTAGAACTGAAATAGATGCGATCAAGCGATTCGTTTTTATATGACTTAAATGCTAACGCAGCATTTTATCTGCGTATAAGAAAATGATGCAATGATTCATAATTATTATTACCTATCGTGAAATATTTTAGTATCCAATAGATACTTACACAAAAGTTGCTGAAGGCAAAAAGTGCTGATGTGCATTTTATGTTTATAAGTTCGGAATTAGACATCCGCTATGAAACGCATTGTGCATTGAAGATGCCTTATGAATCATTACGTATTAAATTACATTTGTTGTATTCATTGAATTGAAAGTCAAGTGCTTGTGGAGTAGCCACGTAGCCAGGGGGGGTTGAGGGGCTGAAGCCCCCCCCAGAAATGATAACAAAAAACTAAAACTTTTTAATATAAATTCAAATATATAAAAATAAGGAGACTTTCCAAGTACTTGGTTTATTTGAAGTAAACATAAAAACACTTCGTTATGAAAGAAGAAACTATTCAGGTGCCTGTGTACAAAATAAATTGTTTATTGAGCTTAGGAGACCATTTGGGTATCTATGAAAAAAACCTAGGCCCTCGGTTTTTTATTTAATTTTAAAAGCTGTAATGAGGAGACTATTCTTGGTACCTTACCTACAGTTTATTTCATTTGGGATCAGTTATCTTCATTCATTGTAATGGTGATTTTTTAAGGAAATGAAACGCCAAAGCTCAATTACATCTTTTTTTAAAAAAACCAAACATGACGACCATTGTGGTAAGTAACTTGTTATTTTTAAATACTATATTCAGAACAGACCTCGTCGTAATAGACAGCGACGAATCCCAAAAATGTATAAGGAGAATGCTCTCATAGTAAAATATGTATCTTTTTGACTTGGTTGCAGATGTAATAACTAAAGAAAAAGAAATTGAAAAAGGTTAGTATAATAACAATTATTATAAGTGTGCGAATAATAATAATTCAGTGTTCAAAAGTTCTGCAAGTAAAAAATAAGATATTTGACAAACAGAAACAGCCCATAGGAATCAAGTATATTTTTTGAATCGATTTGAGCATGGCGTTTGGATTTTTTTTTCTTTTGAGCTGCATTATCATATGAAGGGTCCAGGGGAAAACCGGCACAAGTCCATAAAAGTAATTTCGTAAAAAATGAAAGTTCCCTTCCTTTACAGAATTAGCTAAATAAAATGAAAAATTCAAAAACACAGTTTTGTAATCCATCATTTTTTATAATTTTTGTATTTAATTTTTATTTCATGAATTTAAATATTTACCTAAAACAATTATTTTGGTGAAAAAATTTGTGCCATTTTTCCAAAAAAGTATGAGACTTGTGTGGCTTTTCCGTTGTAATCAATCGTATTTCCATATCATTAAGGCTTACTTGAGTTATGTAGCCAATCGTCAGCGTGAAAATAATAAAAAAAATTTGTTGGAAGATTATTCCAAATCAAGAGGCGCGAATTGCTTAAAAAAAGTGAAATTAAATCATAAAATTAGAACATATGTACTTATATGTCTAAGTTAGTTGGTTATCAACTAAAAACTAACAGAATAATAGATTTTAATTGTGGAATACACAGAAAATAAACTTTTTTATGAAAATGCCGAATTTGATTTTGACTACTCTTCCAACAAGGGACGATATTTTTTTCTTTATTTAACTGTCAAAATCAGAAAGAAAAATGACAAAGACACTGGATACATACCTCAATACTTGACATATCACTATAAATTATCACTTCATAATCATAAACCTTTTGCTAACGATTTTGGCGACGCTTCCAGTGACCACAGCTAATTTGAAAAAACCTTTTCAACTATGAAGAGGATTAAAACAGTGTCTAAAAGCGCTAGGGGGAATGATAGATTAAGCTCACTTGCCATGATATCTGTTCATTCAGATATAAATGTGGATCCAGATAAGGTGATTGATCTCATGTCAAAAAAAAAAATCAAGACAAGAAAATAATTTAAGTACCTTCGTTTTAATAGATAAGATTTAAAAACCTAAAAAAAATCAATGAATTGAAATACATATAGTTTTTTTGTTTAAAGAATTCTTTGTAAGATTCTTCTGCGTACCCCGTACTGTCATACGTATCACATTCTGTATATATAATTAGTTAATTTTAGTTTTGAAATAATCGTTTCGTAATGTAAATGAAATATAAATTTCAATTTATCGGTATCCTTACAGAGGTTGCATGCGTTTTATATACATATAATAAAAAATCATATAAGTATATTTATGTAAGTAAACAAATCATACAGCAAAACAAAATGATATTATAAGGTATTTAACAAGGCTTTGTCTGTTTTTTCTGTGAATTTTTAATTCAACTCTTTAAAAAAAACATTAACATCAAAGGCACTCACGTAAGAATATACAACACGCTTCTAATTTCCATGTTATTTATTCATAATTCATAATTCATTCCCCCTGAAAAAGATCTACCCGAGTCATAATTATCACTTAGATAAACTCAAATCAAAATGTTAATTGGAAAAACTCTAATTCTGTCCATAAAAAAGTCCCAAATGAATAACACTTGGTAGACAAAGTATTTTGAAATCATCTCTTTGCCAAGGATAACTTACAATAAAAACTGCTGATGTTAAGACTTTTTAATGCAATGACACCTAATGCCTAACTAAGAAAAGAAAACAGACTTAAATAAACTCATTTTTGACTGCCACAAATATTTCGCTCAACAAAAGAATCCGTAAAATAAAAATCCTTTGATCATCTCTCAAAGTTATTGAAGCGTAAATTTTATCGCATTATTTTCCAAAGGATAATTTTTTAGAAAATTGATATCGTGGGCTGTCCTGTTTTGAAATAAATAAGGGGATTCTTTCATAGTGCCGCATATAGAAGAGGCTATACGACGAGTGCACCAACAGAATAATGTTCAAATGATTTCCATATTCGCGCTTATTCGTTGTTCGAGCATCAAGGACTCTTCCGTCTCACAGAAGCTATATGGAGCATATGAAATTTCGAGGGAAATCACTGCAATTAAAATGTAATTGTTCATAAGGATTTTCACGGCAGCAGTTGCAAAAAAAAAATACCACTTTTTTCCATTTGGACTAAGAAAAAACAGGACTCATTTTCATAATTTCTTAATATTTCAGTTTATGTAAGCCTTAGCGGTAAAAGCTTATGGTTGAGAGGATTTTTTAATGCTGATGATGATGTGACTGCTAGCATATGTACCAGCACCTGTACGGGGATTTGACTAATGTTTCTTATAATCACACTCATTCGTCACACACATGCCGCAACAGCAGCCGTGTGGCGGGCGCGGCGGTAAATCCTTATGCCATTAACGCTAACGAATTATAATTAAAACATGAGTAGTGGAAAGGGAGAAATCAGGTAGCTTGGCGTAAAATAAATTAAAAGACCAAGGCTGTTCCCCTAGAAAACAAAATTTAAAATGGAGCATACATCCTTGTTTGTAAAGTATAAAATGCTGACTACATCTTACATGTATTAAAATATTCAAACTTCTTGGAAAAAAAAATTTATAATTTCCTCAAAATTAAATTAAAATGTGAAAATTGCATGCACATGCAAATTGTGCTTTACTTATTATGGAAACAGATTCAGCATAAGCCCCAAGGACAGTGCTCATTACATAAATAATTGCATTCAACTCAAAATAATGCTGTAACGAGCCAATATTCGATAGTACCACCCTACGAATTCAAATTCAAATTTAAAAATTCTGACAGACGGATCATAATTATGTCGAACAAAAAAGCTAAGGCAGAAGAGGAAATAGAAAGTAATATTTTTAATACTTCGTACCACAGTTAGATACATACATATTTAGATAATAAATGATACAAAGGTACGTGTCGTATCGGTCATGTTTTCCGATTTTGTTTTTAAAATTCTGGCGCATTATTTGCCATATAAAGTATTTTTACAAAATTTTTATCTTTCGTTCTTGCAAAATAAAAAATATAAGTACATATATGTATGCATACATACACACATACATGATAAAATATATACATACATACATACATATGTACATAAATATATTTTTAGAACCAATAGTAGGTAAATTATTTTATGAAAATGTTGATTGACGAAAAAAAAAAAATTCTGTACGGTCAAAATACTGTGAGACCATAATTCTGTATGTCATTCTGTACGTCAAAAATATTGTATGAACAATATACTGTATTTACAATATTGTATTTTTTTAAAGAAATTTCCTAATAAAAAACAAATACATTATACCAGTTATAAATATAGTTGTGTTTATTGTCTATAAATCAAGTCATAACATTATAACAACTATGTTAGAAAGTCAGTGAATCCGAAGAAATAACAAATCAAATTTTTCTTAAAGATCAGAAATACCGTTTATTAAAATATGTTAAAAATTGATGTTTAGCAAAAAAGACTTGAGAACTCATTAAATAATTTTAGAGAGAGAATGAAGTGATCGAAAAAAAGTGAGTTAATGTACAATTTTGTTTTGTCTTTCTTTTGCATTTGCTACTAATAAGGTACCTATATTAGTCAACAATATTGAAGCTTGCTTTTTAATTAAGCTCGATCTTTTATTATCTGAGGTAGTGTTGATAAAACTTATTTTGACATACAGCATTGTATATATTATAAACTATAGTACTCTCATGGTGGAAATCGAATGGGGCGACATCTAAAGTATGCCGGCAACCCTTACTCTTTTTTTGCGGAGAGTTTATGGAGGTTTTTATTGATATTTATTGATATTTTTTGGATGCAATTATCAAAAATATAGTCTCCTCTTGCTCCTTCCACCAATTTTCGACTCTTAAAGACTCCCCAAATCGGATTTTACACCTCAAGTTTTGCAGTAATCAATCCGACCACCCTCGCTTTACGCTATTGGCGTGGACTGCAAGACTCTCATTTCTATTATAAACATAACTGATGATTTATATTTAAATATAATGTACATATATTGCGCATAGTCTCCCAGAGTGTGGGGCAAAGGAAGTTAGTTGCTCCGCCATGTTTCCAGAATAATTTTACATTTTCTTAGGAATTTTTAAAAAATATGACTGTTTCCTGACGTTTTTCTGTCCATATTTTGCCCCACCTTGGTCAAAATCTCCTTAGTTACTTCTCCCCTGGAAAATTTTTAAAATTTGAGCACATAAAAACGAAAAAAAAACAAAGATAGATCATATGATAGCATTAAACGTATTTCAGTTTTACGTTAAGTAGGCAAAAATATAAACGATTAATAAATTTTAATATTAGATATGTCTAAAGAAGGGTACAACCACGCCCAAAATGTCCCTCAACAAATTTCAATACCTATAATATAATAGACATAAGGCTCTATACTAAAACAAAGGTCACGTGAAGGGAAATAATAAAAGAAGTATTTTACCTGTTCTCAGTGTCGAGCAGTCATTTTCGCAGACAATTTCGCGAAAGAACTCATCATCATCATCTACATTTAATTTAATGAGATTTAGTATGAAAAAGTACTTCCTAAATCATGTGCAAAAATTCTCATAATAACCTTTATTACTAATAAAACATAATAGGAAGGTGGAAAATACGAGGATACATCAACTAGAATATGTACCTTTGTATATGAAAAGCATAGTACTATCATGGCGAGTATTTTTTAATGTTGCCCCGACCCTTGTGGTGGCGCTGCAAAATTTGGGGAGCCTTTAATCATCGGAAATTGCTTTGTATATGAAAACTATAGTTCTATCATGGTGGAAGACGAATGGAGCGACATCTAAAGTGCCTGCGCAACCCTTACTCTTTTTTTTTTTGCGGAGAGCTTATGGAGGTTTTTATTGATATTTATTGATATTTTTTGGATGCAATAATCCAAAAAATAGTCTCCTCTTGCCCCTACCACCAATTTCCGACGCTTAAAGGCTCCCAAAATCGCCATTAAACATTAAAAAAAACTCGCCATGATAGTACTATAGTTTTCATATACAAAGGTAGTAGGAGCAAGAGGAGACTATTATTTGGATTATTACAACAAAAAAATATCAATAAATATCAATAAAAGCCTGCACAAGCTCTCCGCAAAAAAATTTGAGTAAGGGTTGCCCCAACTTCTTAGATGTCGCCCCATTCGACTTCCACCTTGATAGTACTATGTATTTCATATACAAATTATATACGACGTAAGTAGGTACTCTTAATCGTCTATCAAAAAATTAATATATCTACGTCCTACATTATATAAATCTTCCTCCTATCCCGTGAAAATAAACATACATACTCAAGTGGAGAGTTTCAACATTTCCACCACCATCATCTGTTCAACCAAGCAAATTGAAAGGGTTGAAGCAGGGCAAAATAATTATTAAATTCTTTTCTAAAAAGTTATTCGACGGCCATTAATGGTCACCCGTGGTGGTTGCACGTGCTTTGAGGGGTTGGTTCGTGTATTCAATGAAGCTTTACTTTTCGAAGAGCTTTTATTAAATATGAATTTTCATAAATATTTATTCGTACAAATTTCATATACATACAAAGGTACAAAGGCGTATGTGCCTATACTGCCTATACATATTTCAATTATTTCACTCTATTACTGATGTAATTAGACACCCCATGTTGACATGATTTATGGTTTACATGAGGAAAAAACCTCTATATTGTGTTGTTTTTCAATTAAATATCTACCTAATCCTGCATTATATTATATTTGTGGTGCTTTGTAAAAAAAGTCCATATATGAGTTAATGAATTTTAATTTGTATCATAACCTTGTAAATTACTTACCAATAGTATTGGAATCATTTACTTTTAATTCAAAGCATGATACATACCATTAATGTGTACCAAATTTGACGAAAGGTGAAAAGTGTGAGCATCTACTCGTATCTACAAGTAAGTTCTAAAGCAAATCTAAAAGTAATTTTTAGGGAGAATGTTTTGTATGTTATGTTTATACCAATAAGTACCTATATACATATGTTTTTAAGTGAAGGTAAATAGCAAAGCTTCCCTTAATTTATATAAGCTACTTAAATATTACTTCACTTTCCTATAACTTTTCCATTTATAAACTACCTACATACCTACCTATACAGGATTATAAACTCTGGCCACATTTGATTGAGTTAAATGTGCGTAGGTAGGTATGTATACCTAAGAACTTTAAATTGAGTTGGAGCTGTGTCTGGATGTATTTATCATCGACTCTTAAAATAAATTTCTTTTCACCATAGATTTATTTTTTTTAAGAAGAAGTCCTCTTTGGATAAGGATGAGCACATCAAACGAAAGCAAAAATGTACATTATATCCTAGCTTCCTATATAGTCTAAATACTTTTAGGACATACCTAGGTATACATAGTTGTGAATTTGTAGCGAGTATCTAATATTCTTCTAACCCCTGAACGGTACTTCAACTTAATGGATACCAACACATCTTATTCTGAAATGAACGCATCTTCCAAGGATATGCCGAATTGTTTGGATACACCATTGAAGTGGTTGGTTTTTATTCGAGGGGCTTATTGTGTTCCTATCTATACAAAATTAAGTAGAGAACCTTTTGAGATGAGATAAAATAGAATCAAAAACGATTCAATAGAATGAGAATTTAATGGACAATTTAACTGAAGATGAACAGAACACATCACAGAACATCATTGATTGAGTTTATTTTTAAAAGGAACTTAACACCTTTCATCTTCAACCAATCAAAAATCATAAGCATTCTATTATAGGTATATATTTTATGCAGGTATATGTTTGTAGGTAGGTATGTATGTATGTATGTCTACTGAATATCAGTTTTTTTATATGCTTAGCCAATACCTAAAATTTGTATGTGTCAATGTCATAATACTAACGATTTATAATAAAGAGAAACCTTCAACAAAACATCCCACAAAAATATTTGTCATTTTCACACCCCGGTTTGCATTTCGAGTTGTAGTTTGCTATTGTTATTTATAAAAGAGCAGCAGCTGCTCTCATATGAATACTTTAAAATTTGCATTGTTCAAAAACTAACGCGGGTTAAATCTTGATTTCGCATCGGAGATTATGTCACTGAAACATCATGTTTTCATTATTTTGGTATTTGTTTGTTATGTCATCACGATCAGTTTTGCGATCATTTTTGTATAAGAAGGAGAAGATTTCTCTAGAAATTTGATACAACTGTGTATTAGGAATACCACCAAGAGCACAGGCAGGATTCCATCAGAGGGGCAAACTCATTTACTGGTCAACAAGGTTTTTGTTGTGAGTAGGACTGGCCACGTGACAAACCAAAACACGCATTTTCGTAAGTTGTCAGTATGAACTCGGACCTGAGCTCAGAATTTTTCCATCAAGTACGAGGTTGAATGAATGAAAATTTAATGAGAAATCAATCAATTGCAAACTAGGCGATGAGAAGAAAAAAAAAATTGCTTTGATTGTAAGTTAAATATATAAAAATAACTAAATAAAACAATAAATAAATTAATAAATAAATAATAAATTAATATATAGAGATTTTAATAAAATAAATAGATAATAAGTAAATAAATTTAAGTAATGAACAAACAAATTCACACAAAATTTATTAAATAAAAAAGAGGCTGGGTGCGACCCACACTGATTACTTCTCATATGTGATCTTGAAAACTTTATATTTAGTTTTTTCAAATAACCAAATTTTCTGCGGAACAAAATTTAGCTGTTAAATTCAAACAATAATTATTTTAAGATTGAAAAGCATTTTAATTATTTAAAGAGATTTACGAAATGCACATACATATATTATAGAGATGGTTGATGTATAAGTTGTTTACACGTGACCCAGGAGGTAAACTTCCACGCGTTTTTTTTAACGAGGTTTTTATCAAAAACTGTCAATTATATATTTGTCAAAATTTGACCTTTCATAAAAAAATTTATTATGTATAAAATAAAATATTTTAGAAGGCACAATCGTTGTTCGTTCTCATGATATTCGAGCTGAAATACAATTGTAGCTACTTTTCTTTAGAACAAAAACAAACAGTTTTTGATTTTTTGTTAAAAAACTGCCCATTCAATATTTGTCAAAATTTTATCAGTTGCTAACAATTATGTTATGTAGAAAATAAAACAAACAAGATGTCAATATCGTTACCCGTTTTTGAGAAATTTGAGTCGAAAGACAATTTATAGCAATTTTTGGTAGAATTTTTTTGTAGTTTTTAATTTTTTGTAAAAAAACTGTTCATTGAATTTTTTTGAAATTTTCACCAGTAGTCAAAAACAACATTTTTCGTAAAATAAAAATATTTTAAAGTTAATATCGTTTTTGCATCTAAGGATATTGGAATTTTAAAAAATAATGGTATGTTGATTTTTTTCCAAATTCATAATAAATTTGTATGACGTCATAATGTGTCGAATAAAATTTGTTTCAAGTCAAGAGCATTATTTGTTCGTGAGATATTGAGCCCAACCAACATTTTCACTTCTTTTTTAAACTGCTATTGCTATAGTAAAAAAAACAACTGATTGAATATTAATAAACGCCCTTTCAGCTTCTTTTGAAGTTATTATCTGTAAAACAAAATTTATTTCAAGTCGATATCTCTACTCGTTCTTGAGATATCGACGACGAAAAATGATACCAGAACGTACGGACGTACGGACGTACGAACGTACGAACGTACGTACACACACACACAGACATCTCTCTAAAAATGATTGATATAGGCTCTAGGGACCTTGAAACGTCGAGAAATGTCAAAAATCGGACCGATTACAATAACTCCCTATGGGAAGTTAGTAACAAATTAAATATTTAATTGAATTAATTAATTTTACATGTCCGTGAAGTTAGCATATCAAATGCCAGCACATCAACTTTTTTTAAAGTTCTTGTCGCATCCACGTTAGTTCTAGGTCCTGATAGTTTTCCAAAACAGCTCTGTTCGATTTCACCAAAAAACGGATTTTCAAAAATGCGATGCTAACTTTAAAGGAAATATTTTTTTCTGATGAAAGAGACATACCCAAAGAGTTTCCTAAAAAATTGTTTCCTTACATAACGGCATAAAAAGAAATTAAATCAAACTTTTAATTACAACATAAAACATATGAAACCAAAAAAAAAAAAAAAGATTTTCAAAGATTATACTAATTCGAAACAATTAGCATTCCTGGAAGCGCGAATATTACGGTAAAAACTTTTAAGGAGAGGAGTGTAACTGGCTGTTTCATTAGAGCACTTACCGTAAAAGTAACGATTGAAAAGTCAGAGACTGTAATCGTCACTCCGGTGTTCGAGTGACGTAAAAGTTTCGATGATGTTCCTGTCTCCGATCATTTTGAAGGCTCGTCTTTGCATAGGTTTATATCGGGTCGGAGACAAAACAGAGCCCTGTGGTACACCAGCTTTTGTGTTGAGGTTTTCAGACTTGAATCCGTCTAATAATACTACTAAAGTTACTAATCCAACGAAGAGGGGTTTCATCGATATCAAGTGCAATAATCTTACTTTCTCCAAAAGGATGTAAAGATTTGTACTGTTGGGTGAGATAAACCATCAAGTCACCAGTGACCTATTGCTGCGAAAGCCGTATTGCCGGTCTTCTTAATTTTCGAGATATTTCTTGAGCTGATAGTTTATCAGCGTTTCCATGACCTTGGAAAGAATATATAAGTGCATAATTGGTCGGTGATTAGAGGGTGAAGTAGATTCGGCTTTTTTGGGATAGTCTGGACAAATGCTGTTTTCCAACTGCTCGGAACAAGCCCAGAAGAATAGGATAGATGGGAAAGCTTTCGCAGGGGTTTTGCCAACTTGAAAGAACACCTCTTCAGAACAATGATTTATGTATGTTGAGATCTTTTAGGACTCTCGCCACAGCTCGAGTACGAAAGAAGATTTGTCCCATAGAATAATTTACGCGCTCATGAACTGACAAAAGAATCATATTAGTAATCATAACCGCTTTGGAGTCTACGTCACTACCGAGGAATCATAGTGACCAATTAAGGATCCTGAAAAAATTATTGAGGCCGTCCCAGTTGGCTTTCTCGTATTGCCGAAAGGTTCTCAGAGGAGCTCTTTCTCTAACTGGATTTGGTTCAATTCATGCATTTGTTTCATTCATTCATTTTGCAATTGTGCAATTCATGCACTTGCTAAGCCAAACAACTGCAGGTTGGGAAGAAAAAAAAAAGAAGGAATATTCACTGCGCTCTGTGACAAACTCATGACAAAATATGAACAAAGAAGAAAAGAAAGCTTTGAATCAAATATTAAGAAATAATTCAAGTTTTATTCAAATTTATATAGATAACCAGAACTACTTACATATAAAAGAACTACATTATGTAGATAATTAAATAATTGAAACTTTAGAACAATGCTTCTAACAGGGTCTTACCCAAGAAGTTAAACAGCTCAGGATTTAAGAAATGGCGAATGGTTATAGATGGTAGAAAACTTAACGAAGAAATTCCAAACATTGAAGACATTTTTAGTAAATTGGGGAGAGTCCAATATTTTACTGCTCTTGTCTTGGCGAAAGGTTTCCATCAGATATTGGTGACAGGACAGACAGGCACCAACTACTTTCTCAAGAGCAAACAATCATTGCGAAATTAATCACATTTGGACTTCAAAAATGGGATCTTTGCACAATGTTGCAAGCGATCGAAGATAGATTTTTCAAAATTTCTGAATAGTTACCATCATTGAGTTTAATTTTAACAAAGTAGAATGAGCAACTCACTCAATTAAGAAAATACCAGCAACGACAGTCTGATAAATTGAAACACTTTGAAGGGGCTGAAAGAGTTTTTGATTGTTCAACTGCCGATGGAAGAACACAACCTCTTCGTAGAGGCACCGAAGGTAACTGAAAAGATGAACAACTGGACAATTCAACTGCTACAATTAAATCTTCAGAGCTGACAAAACTTATTCCTCAGACATTTGATTGCACAACTTCGCATTGAGTAATTAATTATGTAAGACTTTTCGA
The DNA here is from genome assembly GCA_958431115.1 of Syrphus vitripennis. Lineage (NCBI taxonomy): Eukaryota > Metazoa > Arthropoda > Insecta > Diptera > Syrphidae > Syrphus > Syrphus vitripennis. Next base: position 42,215,170 of record OY288110.1, on the reverse strand, counting down.
GATTGTCAGATAGAACTCACTACACAAAGCGAGCTAGGAGCCAAAATGTAGCACAAGCCCAAAAATCCTACATATTTCCACTCTTCGTCATCGTTGCCACCTTTGTGGATTTTAATGTGGGTGTCTTTCCAGAGCATTTGTCGGCGTTACTAAGGGAAGTATAACATTTACCAGGTAATAGGTGAACTCCATCCAGACGGCAAGGAAAATTCAGCGTTTGCTACACGAGACGGATTGTTTTATCAAAGCCATGATTTTTGGTCTGACAAATGTACCCGCAACCTTCGAGCGTCTAATGTCATGCGTACTCAAATTTCTGCCTATGGAAACATGTATAAATTACCTCGATAACATTTTGTTTCATGGTAATTCTTTTGACGAAATGCTAAATAATCTCGGTTTTGTACTTAAGCGAATGAAAAGCCATCGAAGCCAATCGAAGACGTAGAAATATGGACAGGCCGATTAGCCAAACGGAGGTAAGCAGCTTGAAGGAGTTTTTGGAAAATTTGATATCTTACTTCAGCGAAACAATGAGCAAGGTGGAAAGAAATTATTGCACAACGCGCAAAGAAGTTTTAACAATTATCAAAGCAATCGAAAATTTCCATGTCTAATTATTCGCTCGTGAATTTGAAATCCGGACGGACCACGCTGTCGTGAAATGGTTGCTTTCATTCAAAAATCCAGACTCGAGAAGTTGCAACAACACAATTTTAAAGTCAAACCGTGTATCGAAGCTAGATCTCGTCATTGTGAGACAAAAGAAAAAAATAACAAACAAGAATCTGGCTATGAAGCGAATGTTGTTATCGAGATTGACAGTGACATCAACTCGGAGCAACTGAAACTACTACAGCTAAATGATTATGTTATTTCTAAAGCGATACAGTGGGTACGTGTCCATGTGTTTATCAGCTTTGGTGTGCCTTATGAGCTTCATTCGGACTATCCTTCTTTATCTATCGAAGTTTATCAATGCGGCTCAAGACGATTGGGATAACCTGTTGCCATTATTTGCTATGGCTTATCGCGCTACACAGCAGGATATCATTAAAGAATTACCTTACTTCATTCTCTTTGAAAGGGATATGAGGCTTCTCACCGATCTTCTTTTTGGTTGTCTGCCTGACAACGATAGCGATGTCACTGGCTATGCAAAAGAGCTATAACAAACCCTGGAACGCATTACATCAAGACAGGAACGCATCCCATCAAGTCAGTTGTCAAATATGACAGCCAAAATTTTCTGTCAGATATCAATTCTGTCTGCTACCCTTGAATTCAATAAAGTTGCAATTCTTTTTTGTCGTGCTTTGAAAGGCTAAATTTATCTGGTGTGTAATTTTATCGGAATTTAATACAATTTTTGCAACAGTATTTAAAAAACTTAATAAGCACAACTTAAAAATACAAATAGACAATTCTAAATTCTTCTGCAAAGAAACAGAATATTAAAGATGCGTAGTCACTACGAATCGAAATCCAGAAAAGAAGATCCCCAAAAACAAATTAAATCTTTTGTGTCTGAACAGGTTAATACTGATTTTTTTTTAAAGATTATCCAAAGGTAGCAGTAAAAAAGATAAATATTAAAGAACCAGAATACATGACAGCTTTTGAAGAACTTATTCATAACTTATGACCCTGTTTTGCATTAATTTGTGCAATCGGATCAGTTCTTTCACAATCAAATCAACCATTATGCTACCTATACGAATCTCATACGTGCGTGCGTGCATGTCGTACCTTCAATGAACACGAAAGCTGTTAGGGCCTTAAGACAATAAAACCGCAATTTTTCTTAAATGAAAAATAAATAACAATGTGCAACCAAAAGGTAAGAAAAGACAAAAATAAGGAAAAGAATTGTAAAGCTAACTAAGAAAAATAAATTATTATTAATATTGAAATTAGAAACAGTAAGTTATTAAAGCAAAACTGCGACTTAAGGTCCTAACAAGTAGAATCCATCGCGATAGTTAATAGTAGTAGACATATCAGGCTTGCAAATGCATATAGTCATCGGAATAACACTGAATACCTAAAGTTTTTCTCTCATGAATGCACAAACTGATCAAAATTACGCTATTTTTTGTATCCCATCCATCAAAAAATTTATTTAAACAACATATAAGTTATAATTTAATTTTTTTTTAATTCTCTGATATTGTATTTATCCAATAAAAACAAAACTTTCAACAAATAAAATAAATATCGAAACAACCTTCACACGCCAATTTCCACTAAGAAAATAATCACCAATTTCAACTTTCACATCAGTTATCTTTATTTTACCTAGATTCTGCATAACAGTACTTCAAAATCGTTGAGTAGAAGATTTAGGCTGCAAGTTAGATAAACCAATTTTAACATCAATTTGTGCAAGTCATTTTTTCAATTAAATTCCGCTAGATGACTGTGCAAATTCCCACACTGTGAACACGGCTGAACACGGCTGAAAGAAGAAAAAGGTATCGCTAAGCATTGTAGGTGAAGCCGTTGATTTTAAATATTTTTTTTCCATTTTAAGTCAATTTTTTCGAAAATTGCCCCTCCCGGCTAACCGGGGGGAAAAATACCCCCCTCCTATACGAGTTTTTTTTTCTTGTCTCCCTAGCATTTTATCGCACCGCTCATGAATCAAATTTTTAAAATCAGCGTTTTTCGCTTTCTGAAGTTGGTGGGGATAAATCTAAAAAACTAAAATTTTTGAGATTTTTTTCACCAAGTTTGTAAAATTTCGAAATTGTCGTTTTCTAATATATTATTATAATACATTTTATGCGAAAAACGCAGATTTTTAAGTTTGAATTTCAAAATAATGGGTAAGAGCTACAAAACTATTTTTATAGCAACAAATTGGCTTCAAAAAGCTACTAATTCAGGCTTTTCAGGCTATTTCACATTTTAGGCGTCCGGTTTTGAAATTTGAATGATAATGAAAAATGGTTAAGAGCAACAAAAAAGTTAGTTAGTTGTTGATTATGACCTCTTTTTAGGAAATTTCAGAATGGTGGTGGTAGTAAATTGCATATTAGCATATGTAGTTTTTTATGAAGTTAAAAACGCAAAAACTTTTTTGCTGATTTTGCTAAGAAAAGTATGTTATGTATAGTACTTAACAAATACATAACATTAAGAAAAGTTTAGCAAAGTGATAATTAAATACCAAATCGTTATGTTGTAAATATATGATTCTAATACATTTAAATCAGTTTGTTTAAAACGTTACGCCGCCCCTAGCCGCCACCGTTGACAATAAATAAAGACTCAAATCTCAATTGTAATTCGAATCGATTGTTTTAAATTTATATTTCATTGACATAGATGTATATTACCAGCAGTTCTTATCACTCAAACAATTAAATTTCTATTCAGAATTTCCATAATAAAATTACATTTCAGCTACATAATTGTTCGTTCAAATCGCATACCAATTAAATTATCTTATAAGAGTCCGCATTTTCCCTACATTGAAAAATCTTTTTTTCCTCACCAAGCACTTTTTCGTTCCTTCAAGACTTAAAATTTACCTTGAAGAAGATTCGCCTCGGGTGCAATTTGCCTTTTCTGAGATTAATTCATGATTGGATTCGAAGGAAATATACCTTTATATTGCAATTTGCTTGCTTCCTTTTTTTAATTTATATGATAATAAGTATCCAAGATCTTAAATCCAGTATCCACATAACAGTTACAAATATTATAAAGAAGTAAACATATCTATATCTACCTACATGCCCTTATAGATACAATTCTCACTACTATTACTTATCTACCACCTGATTTGCTGATCTACGTATCTCCAAGGATCTAGGGCTTCTAAGGAAAATAAACCAGAACAAGGATTTATTGGGATGTGGATGCTGATGGCTACCTACATCTATATCGACAAGAGAACTCAATGGCAAGGACACTAGGGGTAACGAAAAGATGAATGGAAATTGATGAATCCGTGTTTATTTCCGTTGAGAATTATTTTAAAATTTTATCACTGCGACCCATGACGATGATGAATGTTCTTTCAAAATTATTCTTGATTCATTTAATACATTTATGAGAGGACAAAGGGGATGTTGAAGAAAAAACCTTTTAGAGAGATGGTATACAAGGACTGGGTTTTGAATTTAAAATGATTCGCTTATTCTGCGATTTTCTTTGTATGGTGATTGGGATTGAAATGGAAATATCTTCTGAAAGATATTGAATAGTTATTATAGATAAGTATATACATGAAAATTTTTTTAAACCATTTCTTGTAACCAGAAAATACTTTTAATTCAAAGAAATGTCTATAATAGTGCATTGCAACGTATTTGCGTGACGGGTGCTCCCAAAAATGTAGCTAACGGTAAATGGAAGCTTAAAATGAAACAAAAAGAGGTTTGTACTTTTATCTTATTTCCTCAAACTGGCTTTTTTTGTCGAAAAAGTCGATATTTGGAAAAACTAAAAAAAAAACAGTCCTTATTTAACGAACTTATTATCATCAAACTTATATTATAGTATATGAGGCGATTCCGAATTATGAATGTATAATATCTTCCAGATCCTTGTGGTATCACAACGGGCCAATCATATTGGTCATTCAATCACTTTATATAATAATCTTATCAGATTTAAAAAAAAAATACTTTTTTATGATATTTGACCTGCATTCCAATAGCGTTTATAATTACATAAGACCTCATTTCAATTTTTTTTGTCATTTCTCCACACTTTCTGATAATATTAGGAATGAAAGTTTTCAAATAAAATAATTTCTTAGCAAATTTCTGAAAGCCAATATAATATTCTCTGTTTTCAATCCACTTGTTAATTTATTCTTCACGTTAGAAATGCTCTTCAATAAAAACTGCTATACGCCAAAATTTAAATATTTGATACAAAATTGGTATATTAATCTAGAAATTGGTCATTATTTACATTATTTTTAAGACAATTTCAAACCAAACTGTTTAATACCAGCCCATCATCTATTTCAAAAACTCTTTTGTAATAAAATTAGCACCGAATGCCTTAAAACTTGAATAACTACATTCAAATACATACTAAACGCCACAGTAACAAACAGTGTAAAAGTAAAAAAATAAATATACAATAGATATGCTTCTGTGCAAAAAATTGTGAGGAAATTGCGCGTGAATTATCATTTCAGGACGTCTATAAAATAAGCAAATCAAAATGGGTAGAAACAATTAAAATTTATATTAGAATTTTATGCTTTTTGAGTGGCTTTTTTATGCAATATTTTTCCAGCTTAAATTTAACAAAGCAAAACATCGCATAACTTTGTCAAATTAATGTTGACAAGGATCTTTTCAAATTACAACTAATTACATTATGGTTTAAATTTTACTAGATTATTAACCTTCGGGTCTATGAAAATTGATAGTTGCCTTGATGAACAATTATTACACAATGGTCGAAAGAATGAGATATAAGTATGTTTGAGTTGTCGACGTAGTCTTGAAGGCGACTTATTCGCCTTCTCCGCAACATAACTCACTTTTCCTTTTCTATTCATTAAAAAACATTGTTTTTTTTTAATATTACGTGTTTCTAGTTCATCTTAACAGAATCAGAAGTGGTATGACCTAAGTACTCTCTAGTTAAAAGATTCAGAAATTATTTTTTTTTAAAGAAACTCCTACAACGAAAACATACATAGGTAAAAGTGGGGTAGACAGACTCAGGAGTCAGGAGCCTCAAATCAAAAAGAAGGTCCAAGGTAAAAAAATCAAACAGAACTAAAGAGACGGATATAGATAGACTCGAGAGCCTCGAAAATATACAAACAGAGGAGAAAGGGTTATATTTGAACGAAAAAGTTAAATATCAAAGAAGGAATAAACAACGATCCATAAGAAAATTTTAGACGACAATACATACATAGGTACCAGGGAAAAAATATCTAAAAAAAATTATTATGTTCGATAGTATAATAATTGGCAACTAAGCGCAAAAAGTGGCGAAATCGGTCGAAATATTTGGATCAGTCGTCGTGGATTCGGAAGAATTAGAGTCAAGCAAGTCAAGCTACGGAGAATCTTGGCAAATACAAGTAAACGACTTGATGTATAAGATGACAATTCTGACTTGTGGCTATACCACAATTGCAGACGAATATGAGCAATGGCATACGGCTCGGGTATCACAGAAGCTTCTATGTATGGAACGCCACGCGCCACCCAAATGCTTCTTTAAAATAAAACAAATAAAACACAATATATCATCGGAATCCTTCCCGATTCGAAGCAATGAAACGAAATCTAGTCAACACAAGCTTAAAGTAATAGTGAATAATTGGGTTAATGCACCAGCGCTCTATTTACCAATTTTCCTAGTTCAGTCAACGTAACAGAAATACATCGAGTACTAATGAAACGTGGAAGCAAGTGAATCTTTAGTCGAGTATTATTACATAATGCTGACTATTGAAAGACGAGATAATTTGGATAATCTTTCTGTTAATTCATACGTTAATAACGATTCCATTACATAGTTTGTTTAAAACTGTCCCTGTGTACGAGTCGAGGGGTGTACCATCAGCACTTCAGCCAGTGGGCCAACAGCCAACTTAAGCTGAATAACGTAAGCCAGACAGAGGGCGAGCTCCAAACGCAAAAAAAATATCACATGTTAGAATTGTATTGACATGGGGTAAATTGTATATGTCATCAAAGTGTCCCCAACTACAAGAAAGGCACGATGCACAATTTTCAACAAAGAAGTACATAAGTCAAAAAGTTGTCGTATTCCTCCAATCATAAAAATATTAAGCAATCGTTCAACCGGGAAGTGATTACTCATTTATCAACTAATCAACATATTTAAAGGGGTTAGCATCAAACCAATCTGTTAAAAAATTTAAATGGTCCGCATTCTATTGTAGAATCAAAAGAGGTTATCGGGGTAGTTCTGCCCATTTGCCCTTAAGGACAAGTTGAATGCGATCACTGACAATCTTCTGAAGTACAATATTATTCGTCCAAGTAAGTCGCCGGATCGCGTTTGTCAGTGGTATTATTTGCAATGTCTAGTGTAGAGGTTGAATGTGTATAGACGAACGTTTACCTTTACCTTTAGACCCTTATGCTGGACTCACGCTATTACCATCCAAGCGTGTTCTCGTGGCAAAGGCTGTTAATTTTCTGGAATATGTCGTTAATCCTGGAGGCATATGACCAAGTGATACTAAAATTAAGTGTATTCAAAAGTTTCCAAGATCAATTATTTTTATCCATCCGCTTACGAGACTTCTTAAAAATCACATCATTTTCCAGTAGGGACCTAAATAAGAGGAAGCTTTTGAACGTCTAAAGACTTCCATCATTATAGAATCAGCACTCGGAATTTCCGACCAGGTGTATATAACAAGTCTTCCACTAAAGGAGATAATGACAGTGACAGACGAAGTTTTGAAAATAGCTGCATTGGATTTCAAGTGTCAGCCTGGAAAAGACAATTATATAGAAGAAATGCACGATATTATCTCGCCAAGTGAAAATATACAGTAGAATCTCGAAAACATGAACGGTTCTACAACATGAACAATTCGGAAAGATGAACGCTTTGACGAGACTTCTTTGTTCCGGCGGCAGGCTACTATGGAGCAGTTTTTAAGAAAAATGTCTAAATGAGTGTATATTTTTTGTAGATCTTTGAATAACTTTGTTATTTTTGTTATTTTTTATGTTTTTTTTTTAAATAAAATGAATTGATATTTTGTTAGATGCAATGTTTTTATGTACATATAGTTATAGTTTTTCTGAAACTAACTCTCGATGCTTGGAAAGATGAACAGTTCGAAAAGATGAACGGGGCCTGTTTTATATCTGTTCATCTTTTCGAGATTCTACTGTATTTGCCTCCAATTAAGCTTTTGTAAAAGTCACGTGACTATATTCACTAAATGTTGAAATTGTTGCAAGATACAAATTATTGCATTGGAATTAAAATTAATTGTGAGTCATTAGATTCTTATAATAAAGTGATCACTAAATTGAATGACGAAAAATGTCAATATTTTTCGCATGATCTTAAAAATGCCAGAGCTTCCAAAGTGATTCTCTACGGTTTGGGAGAAATAAAAATAAATAAACTGAACTGAACAAACCTAACTAGCCTTGGACTCATGTGTACCGAAATAAAGGCTGTACGCTGTAACAAAAAAATATGAACGGTTATGTAAAATTAAGTGATCTTTAAAAGAACATTAGCTCGATCTCGATCTTCTCAACCAAGAATTCTTCACACAGCACGATCATAGCGATTACAAGCTTCTGTTTATCCCGTTTCTTTCTTTAAAGAGAGGAGTCGCTTTCACCTCTATGTCAGACAAATGTCCAACAACCAAATGTATTGGATAATCACTCTCTTGCTCCAATAAATCTCATCCATACCGATGCAGTCAACAGTGAAAAGTATTTTCCATCGAAGAACTGAATTCCTTAGCTATGGAGATAGTTACAAAATTAGGGGAGAGTACGATAACTCAGGCGACAAAGTTTTATGACGGATTTGTATAGAACAGTTAAAAATAAGCATTTTTTTACTACGGGAGGGGGGTCTATCTCCCCCGGTTTAGGCGGTAGGGGCAATTTAAAAAAAAATATGTACGTTAAATGGAAAAAAAATAATTAAAAAATAACGGTAGTACTTACAATTAATTATTATACGTTCCAACATTCTATTCTATTAGCCAGTTTTAAAATCAAGTCAGTTTTGATGCACAGTTTTTGAAAAAAAATTGTTTTAAACATAAAATTTGGACAAAAAAAAGTTAAAAAAAATGTTTAAAATGTAATTTTTCAAAACTTTAAGACCATCTACTATTGTTTTTTTTTAGAATTAATTGCTCTGATTTGTTTTTGATCAAAAACTGAAAATTAGATGATTTTATGTCTTGTAGTTCTTGAGAAAATTGAAAATTACCAAAAAAAAAAATACTTTAATTACAAAAATTATTTTTCCTGGCTTGAGTATTTACGTAGTCTTATTTTGATAGTAATAATCGAATATGGACTAAGATATACCTAGGATAAATTAATTTTTCTTAAATCTAGCTTATTTAAATGCAAAAGAAACTTTGCTTGCACCCCACCCCACCCCACCTTGCATCCACCCCAAATCCTATAGTGAGCCCAAGCACCACCCATACACACCTCGGTGTGGCATACACCCAACCTCGCACCTACCCCAAATCCTACAATGGGCCCAAGCAGGGAGGTTGCAGGGGGCAGCATGCCCCCACCCCATGCACACCCCACTGTTGCATATACCCAAACTCGCACCTACCAATATTACTATCAAAATAAGACCACTCAAGCAAAAAAAACATAAATAAATTAAAATAGTAGTTGTGGTTATTTTCAATTTTCTCAAAAACTAAAAGACATAATCATCTAGTTTTCAGTTTTTAATTGACAATTAACAAGAGCAAGAAATTATTAAAAAAAAAATTATTTATAAAAATATGGTTTTGAAATATTGAAATTTAAATTTTTTTTAAACTTTTTTTTACTCAAATTTTGAGTTTAAAATTACATTTTTCAAAAACTGTGCATAGTTTTGACTTGATTTAAAAATTGGCTAATAGAATAGAATGTTGGCTTTAAAAAAACGTATAATAGTTAATTAATTATTAATTAATTAATTTTTTTCCAATTTTAAGTCAGTTTTTTCGAAAATTGCCCCTCCCGGCTAAACGGAGGGGAATAGACCCCCCCTCCCATACGATTTTTTCTTGTCTCAACGCAACCTACACGCCCTAGCATTCTGTCGCATTGCTCATGACTCACCCTGTATTATCATAATTTTGTCTATGAATACGTAATTTACATTCCTGCAATAAAGATCAGTCTTACTCTAACAACCGACGAGTTAGCTTCTTTCATACATAACAGGCATAACACTGATAGTATTTCGTATTGTGAAACTTTTTTTGTTTTTTAATGGTTGGGGAATTTAGAGTCTACTATAGTAACATTCGGGGGCTTAGGAAGAATCTCTGTGCTGCATATGTCCATATTGCTATAAACAGGCAGCTGTTCTGGCACTATGTGAAACCCAGGCTGGTGAAAATTCTGATAACTCGGAATTCAGCCTACCAGGATAAAGCTTAGAGCCTCTATTTTTTCGTCATCATGGTCTCGCCGTCTATGAACCCTATTCCAACGCTGATATGGTTACGAATACGATTCTTTATGGATTGAGAAATTTTGTTCCGAGCAGGATCAAAATCATCAAACCGAAAGAGACTTCATGGTTTGATTTGAGCTGTATAGAAGTTATCAGGTTGAGAGAAGTAAGTTTTCGATGTTACAAAGCCAACTCCACTGAGGAAAACCGGATCCACGTTCAAACAAGCAACCTGCAACACCCATATACGACGAACTAAGTTTTTGCATGACCAACAAATAAGCAAAAAATACTACTATGTAAAAAAGGTAGTAAATATTTTTGGTCATTTACAAAAAAATGTGCGTAATTGTACTACATCAACGGTTCCTACCCTCGTGTTCAATGATACTCCTGTGGTAAGCTCATATACTACTTCCTCATAGTAGTATTTTATGACTCCTCCTATACTTGAGAACATTGCAGGATTCATGGGACAAATATATATTCGTATTCGTATAGTTGCCAAAGTCCTCAAGGATCTCGAAAAACACAATTCCGCTGGTTCAGATAGTATCTCACCCTTTGTTCTGAAGAGGTTTACTTCCACCTCTGCTCCATCTCTCCTACTTTACTGGTCTATACCCGAGTGACTGGAAAACTGCATTTGTTTCAGCCCGTTCATAAAAAAGGCGAATCATCATAACTATCAAATTATCGAAGGCTTTAGAAATATCAAGTGCAATAATCTTACTTTCTCCAAAACGATGTAAAGATTTATTCCACTCTTCAGTGAGATAAACCATCAAGTCACCAGTGGACCTATTACTGTGAAAGCCGTACTGACGGTCATTAAGAAGCTTTCGATCTTCGAGATATTTCTTGAGCTGATAGCTTATCAGCGTTTCTATGACCTTGGAAAGAAGGGATGTAAGTGCAATTGGTCGGTAATTAGAGGGACAAATGCTGTTTTCCAACTGCTCGGAACAAGCCCAGAAGAATAGGATAGATGGAAAAGCTTACGCAGGGGTTTTGCCAGCGTGGAAGAACACCTCACCACAATGGTGGGGATACCATCCGGACCAGCGGATTTATCTATGATGAGGTCTTTTAGGACTCTCGCCACAGCTCGGATACGAAAGAAGATTTGTCTCATAGTATCATTTATCTCGGTCGTAATCGATAATTCTTTTATTTTTTGATTATTGCGTAAGTGCGACAGCGCGTTGAAGTCGAGTTTATTTAAAATAGTTCGTGTTTGCGCTGGTAGATGATTTATTTCTATAAACATATACGAATACATGTACTTCTCTGTGAAAAAATTCTCTGCCATTCATATTGATTTTATCGTCTTATGTTATTAGGAAGGTTCCATTCAGAACAATACTTTGTCCTCGTCCTTTTCCTTCTATAGTTGTGTTTTCATCCTTAGCTACGAACAGGGGGGAGGGGGGCAAACTCATGCGAGAATAAATATACATATATGTATTTTTTCATATAATATGTAGGTATGTATTTAATTACTGTTTACAAAAATATTTTATGTTTTAGAATATAGACTATTAATAAGAAAATGGATATAGTAAAAAAAAAATTAATGAAGAAATAAAAGTAATGTATTCAGCCATCATTTTTTATAAATACGCGACCATTATAAAAAATATACACACTTTTCTTCTGTTTGTGTAGTGATGCATACATAATTTACTACACCTATACGACCTACAATTAGAATAAGAGAAGCTGCATTCTCTCATCTTCACAACATGACTGCGACCGTTACACCTTTACATTTGGATGATGTTAATCAGAGGCAGTCGTCACAGAGAAGTTGCCAACCACACATCAACCACCAAATCATGTTGAAGTATTAAAAGTAGTTTGGTTTTTTATAACATTTGGCGACGAGGAATACTTATTTTTTTAGTTGTAAAATAGTGTAGATTTTGCGATTAGTGTACAAATTAAAAAAAAAAAAAAACCTGGTTTGTGTGTGGTTAAGATATTTTATTTTTTTGATGGATGCCAAACAATTAAGAAATCTGCTGAAAGAGCAGAACGCTTTTCGAGGCGTTAGTGGAGTGTGTGAAGTTAGCCCCCCTTTTTTTGAATTTGTATTTTTTGAAAAATGTTCCAGGTTGTTCCCGGTTTCTTCTGGATTGTTCCAAATTTTTTTTTTGAAAAATATTCAAAAATGGAGGTTTTAGACCCCAAAACCCATTTTTGATCTAGCCCTCTTTTTTCGAAAATCGAAATTTTGAAAGTTGTTCCAGAATGTTCTAGTTGTTCCGAACATTGTTCCAAATTTTTGGACTCCTATGTTCAAAATTTCACAAGTTTTAAGCAAAATTCAAAAAAATTCGAAATTCTAACTTTTTTCATTTTTTTTTCGCTTCTAAAATTTGTTCAAAACTTTGTTCAAAAATATATAAAACTAAATTCGCTATCAAAAAAAAGAAAAAAATTACATTTTATGCTCCCCAAAGGCCCCCTATTTTACTATCAAAAAATTTTAAGCTTGATTTCTTTTCTTTTAGTAGCTATAAACAAATATGTAAAATTTCGTTTCTTTCGAATTTATTTTAATCATAGACAATTTCAAAAAATTATCCCCATCGCCCCACTTTCAAAAAACCCAAACTTAAAATATGTTTCGAATAGACATGTTATCAAACCCCATTGTTCCAAAATTTCATCAAAAAATATCCATAATCAAAGATTTGACGGGTAAAAACTATTTTTACGATATTAAATAAAAATCTTAATTTTGAGCCCCCCAATTTAAAAAAAAAAACAAAAAAAAAATTCCTTTTAAAGAAAGACATTTCTAGATAAGAATTAATAAAACAACTCAATTAATTAAAATTAATAAAATATAAATTAAAATTAAAATTAATTATCTCATTTTTAAAACACTCCACAACACCCAAATATTATTCAAAATACCAACAAAAATGAAAAGCGTTCCTAACAAAATTTGCTCCAACATGCATTTCTCTAAATAACACAAGAAAGTATGAGAAAGAACAAGTTTTAAAAACAAAAACTTTTTTACGATATTAGATTTAAATTGTTGCCTGGGCCCCCTTTTTCGAAATCCAAAATTCAAAAACTTGTTCCAGGTTGTTCTAGGGCTCTTCTAAATTGTTCCAGACATTCGTTCGAAAATATTGATTTTTAGTATGAAAAATTTTCAATGCTCCCTGCAAATAGCAGGAAAGAAAATTTATGATCCGCTAGGTTTGAATTTTTGCAAGCGAAAATGATAGAGGGCCAAAGCTATGCCGAATGGGTAGCAGAGCTAAGAGCAGGGCCGGCCCTACCATATGTGCAAATGCACAGGGCGCACAGCTACAGGGGCGCAAACGCACAAGAAAGCTACATTCATATGTTTTCATTCTTTTTATATTAACCTGCTTTATTTATTTTTTTTTATTATTTTTTTTTACTACGTCACTATCAAATAATTTCAAAACATGCGAGTTAAACCATTTTATCATTTTGCAAAAAAAAAATCCTTCGTATGAGTACCAAAATCAACGCCAAGAATAAATTAATTCAAACAAAAAAGATTCCAACTTCCTCCATACGTGCAGATTTTTATTTGCCCGTTTCACTCGAAAATTAACATACATTTTTGATAGAAAAATTAACCTTTGTATATGAAAACTATAGTACTCTCATGGCGAGTTTTTTTTAGGGTTGCCCGGATCCTGGTGGTGGCGCTGCAAAATGTGAGGTGTAAAATTCGATTTGGTGAGTCTTTAAGCGTCGAAAATTGGTGGTAGGAGCAAGAGGAGACTATTTTTTGGATAATTGCATCCAAAAAATATCAATAAATATCATTTAAAACCTCCATAAGCTCTCCGCCAAAAAAAAAGAGTAAGGGTTGCCGGCATACATTAGATGTCGCCCCATTCGACTTCCACCATGAGAGTACTATAGTTTTCATATACAAAGAATTAACTCAAACGTTGATTTTTGTTTCAAATAAATGTATCCCACAATAAGCAGTGCAACCGACGCACGACCGCGACGCACGGCGCGACGTAGACTGTGCAAATTTAAATCCTGCACACAAGCAAAATTTCTCAATCTTATGCGCTCAACTGTTTCAAACGAAATGAATGTGGGTGTGATTTTCTCTTTTTGTCTCTCATGGTAGTTCGTTTACATTTCGAATGAGAAAATATGAGTATGTAGAATATTTTAAATAGGAACCGTTTTTTTTTTGTGGATAAAATGGAAAGGATGAGAAAAGAGCAAGGAGTGAATTGGAAATAATAACTTAACTATGATGATCTCATAGTAGAATTTGCCAAAGCCAAGGCCAGGAAGGTTAGTTTGTTAGTTTAAGTGTAGTTTTTTTTTGTTTTTTCTTTTAACGACAGTATATTAACTATCTTTCTTTTAAAACAGATCTCAAGATCTTACTACACTTATATATTTTTAGCACCAGCTTTTACTTTTTTCACATACGAAAAAATTAATTTGAGTTCCTATAAAGTATTTATTTTGTTTTTATTTTGGTAAATCTAATATATATAAATCTCCTGTCACGAGGTTTGTCCGCGATGGATTCCTAAACTACTTAACCGATTTTAATGTTTTTTTTTTTAATGTGTGCTTTTTTCCAACTTGAGAGATAGGATAGCTTAGATCTTTAATTATAGTCGCAATTTTATTTTATTGCAAATTATTTGTCTATAATTAATTGACAGTCACAATTATATATGTATTATATAAGAGATTTCCAAGTACATAGTCATTCATCACGATATCTCTGGAACCATTAGAGCTAAAGACTTGAAATTTGTTAGGAATACTTTTTTCACAGAGTAGAGGTCAGCTAAGAACGGATTTTACGAAATTTCACCCCAAGAGGGGTTGCGGGGTGTTAATTAAAAAAAATTCAAATTTTAAAACTACAGCTCTTATAGGTATGAAACTTAGTCAGGATATTCTTTTTGGCATCTTTGAATTTAGTAAAAAATAATTTTATGATGTTTCACCCCCAGAGGGCTGTGCGGGGGCGTTAAAAATTAAAAAAAATTGTTTTTTCCAGTTTATAGCTTTTGGAATTCTGAAACTTGGCCAGAATATTTCTTTTGGCATGTTTGAATTTACTAAGAACTAATTTTATGATATTCAACCCTAAGAGGGTTGTACGGGGGCGTTAAAAATTAATAAAAATTGTATCTTTTAATCTGTAGATTTAAAACTTAGAAACTTGACCAGAATATTTTTTTTGGTAGGTTTGAATTTACTGTGGATCTGTGTAAGTCAAAACAATACTTCAATTAAATTTCAAGTCTAGATCTAACAATACAATTCTATAAAGTGCCCAGCGAAGTGGGCGGGTAACAGCTAGTATGTATTATATGTTTTTTTAGAATTAATTTTTCTTTTTTTTTTACATTTTTTTATTTTTGTTTAAATTCTTTATTATTTTTGTTATTGAGACCTAGGCATACAGGGGATACCTCATTTAAAAAAATGCATTCAAAAGCCTACCTCATAATAAATAAAATGGCTTGAGAAACGAAGTACGAGTAGGTAATGAAAATAAGGGGCGCAAAGCTAAATTTTGCACAGGGCGCTCGTTTGGGTTGGGCCGGCCCTGGCTAAGAGGGTTAGCTAGAAGTTGCAAGTATGTATGTTCAAATGCAAGCTGCAAGAAGGAATTTGTAGACGAGCTTTTGAGGGATACTATTGTCATTAACACGCCGCATGATACCGTTCGCTCCTCTGCGCTTCAAAAAAATAATCCGTCATTAGAAGAGGTTCTTTTGATAGCCGAATCATACAAGGCAACAAGAAACACAGTTAGTGTAATAAGAAAATGAAAAATCTCCTACGCAGCCCGCATCAACAGCAGAGGTATTTCGACAAGACAATGCAGGGTGACGTAACAGATCTTTTAGCACGGGGGTTAATAATGCTAACGGAAAATAAAATCAATCAATGAAATCTTGCCAAAGCTGTGGCGTTACACACAAAAGAGATAACTGGAAATTTCGGGAGGCCGTGTGCTACAAGTGTAATCGCAGTGGTCACATTTTAGCTGTATGTATGAGCAATACAATTCATAAAAATAACAATGGTAGAAAAAACTGTAACAGATCTCGATTTCGAAACAAATTTACAACAAGCTCAGAGCAAAGAGTAGAAAAAATTGACACGATTGATGTCATGCCCGTATCAAATCATGTATTTGGGCTTGTGAATGTCGTAGGTATTGGAAACCAAGATGAGTCTACCACAGGTCACGTGTCTGACGAATGCAACGAGCAACCACACAGAGAATCGAACAAAATATTTGTTCACATTAAAGTAAATAAAATTCCCATGAAGTTTCAAGTCGCCACGGGGGCTACTGTTTCGATGATCGGTTTAGATGAATATAGAACCTGCAGATTTAATCTTGAAAGTTTATGGCAATTTTTTGGTACCGGTGCTGGGAAAGTCAAGTGTTAAGGTTGAGTTTTGCGGATCTCAGAAGATACTCCCAATTCTGATTAAAAAGTGATAGGCGATACAGTAGTAGGCGAGACACGATATAGTAGTGACAGGGGCCACTGTAGATGAACATCTCAATTCTTTGAAAGAGGTTTTCAAACGATTGCATGAAAAGGGCTTAGTTTATAACAAAGATAAATGCTACTTTCTAAAACCTAAAATTAATTATTTAGGTCATACAATTAGTTCCTCCGGTATAAGCCCATCCGAATCGAATGTAAGTGCTATTAAATTGCCCCAAGGCCTAATAATCTTAAAGAACTTCAAGCTTTTCTTGGCAAAATTAATTATTACAATAAGTTATTAATAATTTATCCCAAATAGCAGCCCCGTTGAATAGCTTCTATGACAGAAAAATGTACCATATGTTTGGGGTGATCAACAGGAGCATACTTTCCAAACCCTTAAGTCTCAGTTAGTAGATGCCACATTGCTCTCATATTTTGATGATGATCTACCCATTATCCTAGCCACAGACGCCTCTTCACATGGAATTGGAGCCGTAATTTCACACCAACAATAAGATGGCTCAGAGATCCCAATAGCCCACGCATGTAAAACATCTATCAGAAACGTTATAGTCAAATAGAGAAAGAGGCTCTCTATATTATTTATGGCATTCGCAGTGGCGGATTTACAAATTTTCAAGGTATAGGCTATATAGTTTTTGCCGCCCTTTCCTCTACAATTGTAATATCATACATTATTTTTACAATGCAACAATTGGGTTGAAATTGCACGTAAAATAATTTCTCGCTATATTTTTGAGCTAAACGAAGCTCAATCGTGGTATGGGCGGGGTAATGTATACCTACTATTTACGCAAGAATGAACACTTTGCAAACGTGAATAAATAATTTTTATTGCGCTTACAAACAGTTAAAAATAATCGACTCAGTCTACTATGAACTATGAAAATCCACGTGAAAACTTTAACTTCACTTAGGATACAAAAATTCCCGTGAAAATCATCATAATTATATAACTTTTGAAAATTCTGGTGAAATTTCTCTAATTGCTTAAATTACTTAAATTCACGTGGTAGTTTAAATTTAATTGAAAATTTTGAAAATTCACGCGACATTTTAAATTTACTGAAGCATGAATTAAAAAATATTTTATTTCAAAAAATATTTTATTTTGTTAAAAATTCATGTGATATATTAAATTGACTTGAAAGTTTGTGTGAAAGTTCGATTTTAATTAGGAAGAATATATTTTGGCAATTTTTCAAAGTCTTGAACTAAAAACTGAATCAAAAAATTAGTACTGTATTGGGTAGAATTTGAAAGAAATGCGAATAAAAAAAATCAACTTTTTTCGTTTTGAAAATTTTTTTTTCCAAAAACGGTTGATTCAGAAATTTTCTTTCGTACGTACAAAATTTTTTTTTGCATAAACTACCTATTTTTAGAGATTTTACATCAATTTTTATCCTTTTAATTTTTCAAATGCTCATTTCTTGAGATTTGAAAAATTAAAAGAATAGCATGTACCTTCTTATAAAAAAGAAATAAAAAAAAGATATCTTAGAAATATGACTGCCTGTATTTTATTCACAAAAAAAAAATACAAAAGTATGGTACTTGCAAGACAAAAAAGTATAATTGTATCTGTAAAACATTAAAATTTGCACAATTTCGCACAAATTGAAAATCAGATATACGAAGTTAGTATTTATTTAATCCGTTAAGTACTAACGTTAGAAAAACTTAAACTAAACAATATACAGTGAAAGCTCTACTTGCGGACAGCTCCAATAAGCGGACAATTCCCTTAAACGGACATATTTTCGGGAACGCACTTCTTTTTCGAAAATCTCATACAAATTACTTTCCTATAAACGGACACTTTAATAAACGGACGCGGACACGTTTTCTTGCTCATTTTACATAGAAAACTTCCCATACGCGGACACATTATTTTATTAAAAGATTTCTTTTTGTATCAAGAAATGCAAGGGAAAAGAACAGAATATCTTTTTTCCATACTGTTTCTCTTTTATGGTTAATACGTAAGTAAATCCATACAAACTCTCCCATAACCGGACGCGAAGATCTAATAACCGGACAGTGCGATGTTATATTGAAAGGTATTTAGGGAATTTCCCTATTTCTATTTCTTTCCCTTAACCGGACAGCTCTCATAACCGGACAAAAATTTGGGGACCATGAGTGTCCGCTTATTAGAGCTTTCACTGTATATATATACATTACAAATTCAATTACAATTATGTATTAAAAAAGTTTTCTTTAAATTTACTACATTTTAAATTGTCATTAATTGAAGAAATTAAAAAATTATACTTATTGAAGACTGAAATCAATTGATTTAAGGGACTGTTCATACCATAGTTTGTTCTGCTGAATGTAGGATAAAGAGACCGTTGATTTCTAAGGCTAATTTGGTTAAAACTAAAGTTCAAGCGACATAGAGCTGATGGAGATAATATCGAACCATTAACTAATTTTATAATATAACATAGTTGCAAATACTGCCTATGTTTCGAGAGTAAAGGAAGATTTATTAAGATGAGTCTATTGTTATAGGTGGGCAGTGTCGACCCTTGTGACCAAGGAAGAAAACGAAGACAGAATCGTAGGAACCTCCTTTGGATTCCCTCAAGTCTGTTAATATGAACTGAATAGAAAGGCGCCCAGACTACATAGCCATATTCAAGTACTGGTCTGACAAAAGATATGTAGAGAAGCTTAAGAACGTAAGGATCCTGGAAGTCACGGGAGAATCTTTTTATAAGTCCCAAAGTTTTATTAGCTTTTTTAATAATATGGTTAATGTGGTCAATGAATGTTAATTTAGAATCTAGAATAATCCCTAGATCAGAAAAAACAGACACTCTGCATAATGAAAAAGAATCTAACATATAGTTGTAAGTTAATACAGTTTTTTTGCGCGTAAAACACATTGTTTTGCACTTTTCAATATTTAATAGAAGACGATTTGTATTGCACCATTCCCTGAACCTGGAAATATCTTCTTGAAGTTGTTCACAATCGTTGATGGAGGCTATTCTTTTAAAAATTTTGATGTCATCGGCATAGATAAGCACAGATGAATTTCTTATAATTGATGTCAAGTCATTGATTTATAAAACAAATAGTAATGACCCTAAATGACTGCCTTGTGGTACACCTGAGTTGACCAATCTGGCATTGAATCCTAAGTCATTTAGTTTATTGATAAGAGTTTTATGACAAATCAGTAAATACACAATCTACCTGTTTTCGATCTTCAAAGGAATCGATACAAAAGGAGGCAAAGTCAAACAGATTTGTGACAGTTGACTTCTTTTGGACAAACCCATGTTGGTTATCACAAATAATGGATTTACAGTTAAAAGATAAGACGTTATAGATAATGGACTCAAATAATTTGGGAATTACAGACAATTTGGCACTAGGGCGATAGTTAGTTATATCGTTTTTTGACCCTTTTTTATGGACTGGTGTTATGAAAGCACTTTTCCACATAAT
This sequence comes from Syrphus vitripennis, assembly GCA_958431115.1. Classification (NCBI taxonomy): domain Eukaryota; kingdom Metazoa; phylum Arthropoda; class Insecta; order Diptera; family Syrphidae; genus Syrphus; species Syrphus vitripennis. Next base: position 42,195,032 of record OY288110.1, on the reverse strand, counting down.
AGGAAACTTTGATGAATTTAAAGATTCATTGAATAGAACACATAGGGGATAGGATATATAAGATACACATTTTTTTAATACACTAGATGGTACGCCATCAGGACCGGGGCTGAAAGAATCATCGAGTTTTAAAATATTTTGAACAATAGATTCTTCACAAATAGAGAAGTTAATTGTGGTTAGATGTGAAAAAATCGGGAGAGAAGCACAAAAATTCGAGGGTTCGTGAGAACAAGACTCTGCAAACGCATCTTTAAAAAAATTTGCAAACATATTAGATATTTCTCCAGGTTTATGACTGGTTGTGTTATTGAAAGACATAGAGTTGGGGCAGCCATCTATTTTTCTTTTACTGCTCACGAAGTTCCAAAAGCTTTTAGGGTTCGTTTTTAGATCTTTTTCTATTTCTAAAATGTAATCAGAATATAAAATATTAGAATAGTCAGAAAACACATGCTTTGTTTCTTTTATTTTTTAAGTTTTTAAGCTCAGTATTAAACCATGGTGGATTATTAGATCTACTACAAGATTTACGTAGAGGTGTTGTTTCATAAAAACATTTAAAAAGGATATCATAGAATTTTAAACACATTTCGTCAATATTACAATTAAAAAAGACTTGATTCCAGTCAACATTACATAACAAATTCAATAATTGATTAAAATTACATTTTTAAAAATTGAAATCTAGATTGTCATTTGATTTTTCAAAGTCATTGCATAGGCTAATGTTTAACGATATATCTAAAGCAGGATGGTGTCGGTCTTCTTTTAATAATATTATATCAGCAGGGGTTACAGATGTATCAGTATTTATAGTATCCGAGAAAAAAATTAAGTCCAAAATTTTATCGAAACGGTTAGCAACCCCATTAAATTGACTAAGTCCACACGAAGCCAAACCATCAATTATTGAGAACTCATTAGTTCCAGAAGGGTTCACAGGAAATACGATGTTGGTGTCTGAAGAAATTATTTGAAAATAGAAAATAATATAGCTATACGTATACATATATGTATCTACACTTCTATATATATATCAAAAAATCTACCTATGTAAAAAAAACCTTTGAATAATTCCACAGCCCAAAGAATTCTTTTAATTTTTCCCCTTGTTGTTCAAAAAAATTCACCAAATTTGCCGCCCCTTACAAAACTGCCGCCCTAGGCTCGAGCCTACTCAGCCTGCTGGTAAATCCGCCATTGGGCATTCGATACATAAGTGCATCACGGAGCGAATTGCGAATTGCGAAATGCGACCAATGTCAACTTTTAAGCAGCAGTCCCCCAGGCCCTTTCCTTGGAGACATGCATATCATAGCGTGGATGCATACTCCAAGTTTCCAAATGAAATGATTTATATATAATCAAAATGAGCACAATCACCTCTAATGCTACCATTGCTGCGTTACAAGGAATATTTTCTCTCGAAGGTCTTCCCGAAACCATCGTCACTGCCAACGGACGACAGTTCGTGTCTAAGAATTTACAGATTTTTGTAAACGAAACGTTATTAAACATTTAACTTCTGCTCCGTTTCACCTAGCTTCCAATGGAAAAGCAGAGCGTTTTGTAAGAACGTTTAAAACAGCAATTAAAAAGCAATTGCGGGAGGAGAAGACAAAGATTCCGCCTTGCTTAATCTTCTTAGTACTTTCAGATCAACTCCAAAATTGATTTCTAAAAAATCACCAGCAGAAATTCTTGTAGTGTAATGAAAGCATTTGTAGTTCACAAATCAATTTATTCTTTAAAGTCTTGTCAATTGTAATTGCGATTATTCTGTGGAGTTCAGCTTTTCGTTGTCGTTCCTTTACCGCTTTGCCGGCTCTCGGTCTTCTGGTTTTTACAGGGGTTTTGGAGATTTGTGTTGCAGATGTCTTTTTATTTCTTCTTAGGTATTCTTCAATAGTCAGGGGTTGCGGCCCCGCTGTTTTGGGAGTGGGTATATACACAGGTGGTGTAAACTTTAGTGAGTCCTCTGTCAGAGGTGTATATTCCTCGACCTCTACCGATGATCTTCTTGGTGTGTTCAGCTCTTCAAAAAGCTCATCGAGTTGTTGCTCGTTGTAGTTCATTTGTTTATGGTCCGCTACTGGTGGTAATACAAAATATATTTTTTTTGTATACCTAACAGTTTGGCAAGATCGCCATGTGGTGGTTCTACTGGGAATGCCCTATGTTTGCTAGATAAAGCGCACCTTGCTATATAATTTGGCTAATTAAAGTTTTAGGTATGTTGGTAGTTTTAGAACTGTTTTCTATTATCCAATATTTCACCGCTATTTATACTACTTAAAATCAATGGGTTATCCCCACTTATGCTTAAGAACTATCTTACAAATACTTTTGTGCTGCATCAGCATTCTATTTTTAATATATACAATATGTTGGGGCAGTCTAATAATTATGACTCAGTGAAATTATGAATCTGGAACATAGTGTAACAAAATACTTCTACGACACTTCATGTGCATAGTCACCCAAGTGGTGGCAATGCCCTGAGCACAACAATCAGTTTCGTTTGGTAAAAAGAAACAAAAAAATAAATTTGATATTAAACTTTATAGTTTCGAATATCAATGAAATTTACTATTTCAATTGTGTCGATCGAATACTACATGTGGCTTTGTTTACGTTTGAGAAATGAGAAATGATTTTACGTTAAGAGGCCTTCCCCTAGATTTGAGGAAAAAACGAGAAAATGGTGAAAAGGTGCGCAATTTCCTGAAGTCATTTGTGTGCATATGACAATAATTTAAATATATTGAACGATTCAATATCTTCAAATTGTTGGAATTACTTTTTTCGAAATCGACTCACAGCGTATTATATTTGACAAAATGTATATCCATATTTTGAGAAATTAGCAAAAACTGCTAATTGGTGCGCAATTTTGTAGAAAAAGTACTGGACTCAGTGAAACAAATTTGATATTTTCTAAAAGGTAATAAACATATCTTCAAATTGTCGAATTGATTTTTTGAAAAAATAAAAAGTTTTGGAAATATATTGACTTAAAAAACACTTAAAATACTGTTTTTTAATTCAGTGTTTGACATATTTGTTTAATGATTTTTACTAAAATTATGATCCAAAATAACAAACCGACATTCTAAATTTAATTTTCAGAAAAAAAAATATTGAATTTTCTTGTATTTTTATGTGAAACATCGAATTTTTAAAACGTCTGCGTAAAATAAAATCTCATTATTTTAGCTAAGACACAAATCATTGGATTCTATTCGTTCTCCAAATGACCGGTAGAGTTTTCATGTAAAATAAAACAAAAATTCAAACAGTGTGATGCACACAATTTGGCAGTAGATAAAGAGGTACATACATACCTAACAATACAAATGCAGTCTGTTTATATGGTATGGTGACTATTGCCTGATGTTTGTGTAGTGTAGAAGTTTTGTTGTTATTCTTTTTTGTTTTTTGTATTTACTGCTTGTTGGTTTTTTTTTCTCTTTATTTTGTGTATATTCTGTAACTATGATTTACGTTACTATTGGTCAGGTTGTTCTCAATCAAATCATAATAAGATTTTCATATTTGAATAATGAAAGTAAAAAGTTTGAAAGCATTTGGTTTGTTAGCGCAGAATTGCGTTTCGATTATCGAGTATACCTAGTTATATGTAGGGTCATAGCATTTTTATTTATTGATTTGCATAAGGTGTCATAAAAGGCTAGGGCGTGCAGGTTGATTTTAGACAAAAGAAAAAATTTATGGGAGAGGGTCTATTTCCCCCGTTTAGGTGCGTGGGGCAATTTAAAAGAACCGGATGTCAAAATGTTTTGTAGTTTTTCCAAAAATCAAAAATAACAAAAACTACTTTCTTCTAAGAATAACCTTTTATTTTTGTTTTTACGCTATTGGATTCTTAGGTAAATTTATGAATGAAAAGATTAACTTTATTTTTACTATTTTTTTACTATCGGTCCATTAAGCATACAATAAAGTGACAAAGTACTGGATTAACCGTATTTCGCACATTTTTTGATTAAGAACACCTGTATGAGAGCGTTGGGTTAAAATTGAACTGCAAATGATTTTAAATCATGCAACTTACACTTTACATAACTAGTAGATGCAAAATGCAATTGCAAAATAAGCAAACAAATGTTCATGAGTCTTGAAATCAATAAAAATAAGAAATATGTTCATGCATATTTAGATACAAAAAACATAGTAATTATTTATTTAGTATCTACCTACAGTAGGAAAAAGTGTATATCGACCGTTTATTTTTTGTAGTTATTGACTAAAAAAAATATGACTCGATTAAAATTTGAATATTAAACCCTGTTTTTGAATGAAGCTTGGCAATGGGCCCTACGATTTCAACTTGGCTGCAACCCATATTTCGTGTTTTGTTGATTTTACTTTTTTATTTTAGTTAGATTATTGTTTTCAATTTTTTACACAGATGAACAGGCATATTGGAAAACAACACTTTTTTTAATGAAATAAAAAACAAAGCACCATTTGCGATATCAAATGCCCCTTTTCAATTGCTGAATTGGATCCGATTGCAGCCATCAAAGACAAGAAACTAAATTTCATCACAGTTTCAGATGATGGTTGCGTAGGAATTAATAAGACCCATATTTACTATTATCAAATTCAAGGGCAATTGCATATTTCCCAAAAGAATGTCTGTGTTTTTGCAGTTTGGACTAGCAGCAAATATGATCTATACGTTGAAAGAGTTGAAAAGGATGACGACTTTTGGGAAACTCAAATGGTGACTAAACTTTCATCTTTTTATATGGATTGGCTTTTACCAGAACTAGTAAATCCACGGGTTCCTCGTGGTATGAAAGTACGTGCTCCCTCAAATAACTGAGAAAGGGTTGTTTCTTTTTGTCTTTCTTCTTTTATAATTATAAAACAAAAATAAACTAAAATAAAATAAACAAATAAATTCAAGTATGTAAAATTATTCATTGAATAGAAATAAAATCTAATATTGAATTAAATCGATTTGCTTATTATTTTATTATTTTGGCACTTCAAAGACCCTTCTTGATATAAAATACAGAATGGTTTTACTTTCATTCCAATGAGACCTGAAATTTTTTTTTCGGATCAATCAATTATTTTTTTAGTCACAATTTCAAATTGGTACCTAATTTTCTACAAAATGTAAAAATCAAACATTACATCCTAACATGCATCCACCCCTACTATCCTACTTTTTCTCAATATTATTGGCATCGGCTTCGGCAGTCTAAAATAAATATTTTTCGTCTGAATTTTTTTTCTTCTCAATCGCCTTATGTAAAAGCAAAAACAAATCTCAATCAGTCAAATTGGTATGTCCAATTGCTATGAATTTACGACACGTAAAGGGTAAAAGTGTCATATGTATTTCAAACGCTTATTTCATAGGTATTTTAAAAATCTCGAACAAAAATCGATTTATAATTTTCGTATTGCAGAATAATACAACAAATTAAGTGTCCATGAAAGGACTTACAATCTTACATAGTGAAAACAAAAAAATATACACAAAAAAATTAATGAAACAAATTTTACGGCAGCCTACTTGGTCACACCAAGCAAGCGAATAATACAGAAAAATACCAAAACCAACCAAACTAGTTTTTGAGAGGTACGTATGTACATATATAGGTAGGTATGTACATATATAGAAAACAAAATACGAATAGTTACACATTAAGAATCTGGAAAAATATTTTTACTCTTTTCAACATTAGCGATCGTAATAAACTTTTGTCTTGCTTTCACTTATTGGGTATTTTACTGAGTACCAAGTGAATGGCGGTGAGTGTTCTTTTTGTGGATTGGTTTGGAATGTATATCTGATGTTTAAACCTAACATTGGTGAAGAACTCGGATCAATAGGTTCTACTTTTAGTTCCCACTTTTAGGTGAAGGGCTCTTAATGTAAATATCGGGATAATTGCAATGCCCAAACAATTTCAAGTTCGCTCTTTGCTAAATTTTCTTCGGATTTACTTAAAGTTCGAGATACATACCACAATAATAACAGAGGAATGAATTATAATCAGAGACCAAATAATTATATTGCTAGACCACCATTCCAAAATAATTTTAGAAATAGTTATCAAAAACATCAGTATTCAGGACAGTTTAGAAATTATAATGACTTTAATAAAAACAATCAAAGGACATTCCATTCAGGACAATATTGGAATAATAATAACTATAATAATTATAACAATCGGAATCCAGGACCAGAACCTATGGATGTAAATAATGCGGAAGTAAAACATGAAGAGGTAAATTTTTACCTTAGCCGGGAAAAGGAATCACTTCCCATAATAAACTTCCAAACAATGCTCCAAATTTTGGACCTCCATGTTCAAATTTACACCAGTGCAGACATCCGACAAATTTTTCCCAAATATTGCGGACTCGTGCAAAAATATCAAAATTGAAGTCGAAAAAACACTTCAAATTAAAGATCCATGTTTTGGCTCCAAAAAGTATTTTTTATTGTTTTCAAAAGGTAGTTAACATAAAAGAAAAGATGACAAAAAACAAAAAGAAAAGATATGAATATATGGGCTTTTCAAAAAATGTAATTTGACAGAAATGTGAGTTTTTCGCATATACTTAACTCCGAAATGGTGAATGGGTTTTGGATGTTTAACTCTTTAATAACCAGACTAGGTTGTAATTAAAAAATAAAGATATTATTATGTGTATACAATATTGTCCGCGGTTTTTTTTTTGTCTAAAATGGTAAAATTTTAGAAACAAAGTTATAATTATTTTGTAACATCTCTAAACCTACCTAAAAAATGTTTTGTAACTTTTGTTATATCCCCGATTCTTGGACATCAGAATTCGAAAATAAAAGTTTGGAGCCTGAGAAATGCAATAAATTTAATATGTCATCTTTGAAAAAAAAATAAAAAACGATGTAAGAAGAAAATTTAAATGCATTAAATTTCTATCCAATTACAGTCGAAAGTACTCTTGGAAGTTGGTTTTGGGAGTAAATTTTCTATATTTGGTTAACTTCGGATTTTTGTTTGTGGGATATTTATTCTTAAATATAATAAGAGGAAACAAAATTCCTCTTCGAAATTAAAATGTTTTTTTTTTTAATTTGAAATTTTCTTTAAGTGTCATTTAGACATAATGTACTTAAAAATGAATTGAAATATTGTTTTTGTTTCAATGATAATCATTGCAGTTTAATTTTTCAACATTTTTTTTTTATTGTACTTAGTGAGTTTAATTTCGATAAACCTTCACAGCACAAATTACATTTTACACTTAAACAAAGTAGAAATTTTATTAAAAATTTCAAATAACCTAACCTTTACAATGCTTTTATCTATTAAGGTAAATAAAGTTAAAGGTATAGAATACACGAATACATATTCTTCAAGTACTTACTTTCCCTATTGAAATCACTACCTATGTAGATATAAAATAAGATACAAATAAAATGGAACCCATCATCGTTTAAAAAGATTAAATCGAACTTGTTACATTCGTTTAATAGAATTCCAAGTGAATATGCAAGTAGGTACTGAAGCAAGAAAATCCTTCAATTGCACACTCGATTTTCGTTCACTTGGCACTGCTGTAAGATGCATTGATGTGAAAAGTTTTGAGTGGTGTGTATAAGAGTGGAGGTTATAAGATGGAAAAAAAGTGAAATTGTCGTGCGGAAACGATTACACAACTTCCGGCATAAAGTATATTTTCATTGCACTTGGATTGGTATTTGTCCTGTAATGCAATTTTTCGATTACGAACAAGAAATTGAATTGACATTTACACTAGAAAAAGTTTGGTTAACATCTTTAAGGACTCGTTGAAATTGCAAGCCAACAGAATGTAAGCAAATAAAAAGAGTGTTAGTGGCGGCTAAAATCTATTAATCATAGCATATGTAATATGTATGTACATATGTAAGTACATAATGTCATATACATATATGTATGTAATATGTATGAAGAAGAAGTAAAGATAACTTTTGTTTAGATGTGTAGAGTGATAACATTTAAGTGAGGAATGACAATAGCTTGGGTAAGCGAACGTCGATGTTGGACCTTTTTCCCGTCACATTAAAATCAATTATGAAGAAGCCGGCACCTATATCCTCCTCTTATCCACCTTCGAATATTTATTTAAAAAAATAACATGATTAGTTTTTAACTACCGACGCCTCATTTACCTTCTGATTACCTATTATAGCATAAGTTTGCATTGATTTGTACCAATGCGAACCTGGAAGCAGACTATCGCAGAAGTGGCTTCGATTTTTTGGCCTTCCCAAAAAAAATAATACTTAATTACCTACGTGAAATTATAAAAAAAAAAGTTGTTTAAACTTTGAAAATTAATTTTTGAAGAACTATTCGCTCTAACAAGTTACATTAAAAATATTATTAAAGAATAGATTTTTGGCTTTTCAAAAAAATTATTGAGATTTGATAGATTTGCATTACTAAAAAAAAAGATCCTATTATCAATCCCCTCTTGTGTACCAAGCTCGTTTTACAAACAAAAAGTCGTAATCATTTATTTATCTCAGGTCTTACACCAACACATGCGCTTGAAAAACAAATCTTTTTAATAAAGCAATTTTTTCTTTTATAAAAACTGATTTTGTTACAAAAAAAGGATTCTTCATCTTTTCCCTGGCAGATTGGAAAGGTCAGATAATTATATCAAATTTCAAGATTCACCAGCATAAATCATGGGCACTCTTTATATAATCGACTGCCAAGCTTATGTTCGTTTCTTATGGCTTTTTTACGAAAAAAACGTTTCCTTTAATAAATTCATAATTGTGGGACGAGCTGCGTGACATGTTGAAACCATTAAGATCGAAAAAGTCAGTTCTAATCTCAGAGTTCTATAGCGGTCACATTGACTGTAACTTTCTGACCAGCATCGTGATTCCACCAGCCCATAAAGCACACCTAAAAGTCAGTTTTTCTGCGTGTAACAGTGTCTCAACATCACTTGAGGATTATCTTCACTCCAAATACGGCAATTTTGTTTATTGACTCGGCCAAAACCAAAATGGAGCTTCTTCGCTAAACAAAATTATGAAAATCGGGATTAACGGCAATCTTTTTTTGTTGTCGTCTGTTTATGATAAATGCCAAGGCAAATTTTAACATTAGATTAGATAGATTGTTTTAATTATGTAATTATTATTAGGTATTAATAATAATAGTAATAATTACGCGTTTTTTAGAAATAAAACTAATTTATAAAAAAGAAAAAGAAATTGTAATCAAGAATATGGGTTGGGTTTAATAAAAACAAAACTAAAGTTCTTCAGCGAGTCTGATGGCTCTGTAGCTGGCGGCTTCCTTGTCCGTTTAAAACATTTTTTGTTCTTTCCAAAGTAAGTGGTGTGCAGTCAAGATCCTTCTGATCACCTTATGGATGGTGCATACTGCTATGAAATGTAATAAGTTCTCCCGAGCTTTATGGTTGCATAGAGTTAAAAATAAAGGAAGATCATCGATGTGCGGTTTAAAATTTAAATTCAGCAGCTCTCCTTTAGCTTTAAATATTTATGCCGAAAATTCTCACTTTTTATAAAACATAGATTTTGAAGAAATTGCATGTTAAACAATAAGCTTTGTTGGATGGTTTTCTGGGTGAGAAACAGCCCTAATAACATAATCGAATTGAAGCTTCAAAGTTGCGAAAAATAGTTACGACATTCCCATTTCCAATAAAAGCATATATATATATAGGTATGTAATTTGTAATTTCATTTTTTTTGTGGGGCCTTATTTCCTGGGGCCTAATTTCGCGGAGCCGAAGTTTAAGCAATCTTTTCAGAAAAAATCTTAGTATTTTTTCAACTTCTTCACTTCGCTGGTAACCCCAAACTTGCACGGCACTGATTTGAAAGTTGCCTCAAACAGTTCATAATTCTCATAATTCACGTCCGTTAAGTTAGCACTACATTTGGGCAGATAATTATGTTTTTTGTAGAAAATTGTGCAAAAAAAAATTTGAAGTGCCACTACTTTTTAAGAAAATGAATGGTGTGTAATGATAGGTTGTTATCAAATTAGCACTTCTCTTCAAAATTGTCAAGAATTGTAGTTTTTTTTGTAGGCAGTAAATTAGTTATGAAAATCCAAAAATTTGTTTCCCTACTTTTTTTGAACAAAAGCTTATTACGTAGTTCTAGCTTGACATTGTGAAATCGGCCATTATCTATAAACACCAAAACTGGAAAATGGAAGTATGCAATCAACTGTAGCTTCGAGTAAACAAATGCAAAAATTATTTATCCTTTACTATAAAAATTATTTTTTGAAAAAAAAACTGCTTTATTTTTGAATTTTGTTTTTGCAAAATTCCAATTTTTATGATGCAAAAGGTTTTTGGCTTGTTTTAGCAAATTTAAATAATGAATTCTATACTTTTCTATATTTTTCTCTAATGATGTTCTAGTTTTTGTATGTTGGAGCAAGTCTGTGCGATCCAGACGTGCATTTTATGTTTATACTTGCCAATGCCTCGATTTTTAGCTATATGCATAAACAAAAGTAAATGCTTTTACTTGTAAATTGCTGTGCTGGTTATGGTTAGGGTGAAATTTTCATTAACTACCGCAGACATTTCCAAGTTTGTTTGCGTTTACAGAGACTTATAGATATGGTCAACCGGGTTGTACGTTCATTTTTGCTGGTTTGAAAAAATGAAGAAAAGTTTCCAAACGGATGCAGATGTAGTTTAAGGGAGCTGGTCGTAATACTGTTTTTCAAAATTTTGTATGACAAAATTCTGTATGGTCAAAATAGGGTAAGACCAGTTTTTTTTTATATTAAGCGCGCACTAAAGGGGATTTTATGTACCCTTTAGATGTCAAAGACACAGTGCGGACTTTAGGTAAGTAGGAGGGGATTTGAAAGGAGATGTCGGTGAACATTAGTCTTGAATTTCAGTTCATCACAATGAGAGCGAAAGACAAAGCGTGGAAGGGTATTCCACATTCGCGTAGTACGCCTAAAAAAGGAATCCCTGTACTTGACAGTACGACCGAAATTGTGTTCAAGAGTAAACTGATGAGCATTCCTGGAAGCGTGAGTATTACGGTTGAATCGTTTAAGGGGAGGAATGCAACTGGCTATATCATTTGAGTACTTAAAGTTGTTTGGGGTAAGAGCGCGTACTTTTCACTTTAAGCTCAAATTGTGAAAAGGCTATAAGAGATATCAACTTAATTTTTTTTGCACGTGATAAACCTATATTTTAAGAACAAAAAAACGCAAACAGAAGTTTTTTTGATTTAATTATTTCATTTGATTTTCTTAAAAAACCAAATCAAGTGGAGGTGCGCATTCTTGCCCCGAAGTCAGGGTAGGATCGCGCAAAATCTTGGGTAAGAACGCGTGTATAATTTTAATGGGAATTTGAACAGTTTAAAGCAATCAAACCCATAAAAACTTACCGAAACCAACAGTATTATTCTTTTCTGGCAATAATTTTCGTCAGAACTTACACTTTCCAACAAAATCAAGGAAAACATTAAAGAAAAAACAAATCGGGTTCTCATCCTCGGTAAGCTCCTTTTGGGTTACAATGTAATTTCAGTTTTTCTTTTGTAACCGCGGCCATTTTCAAATATAGCTTCTTCCAAATAACTTTGTTCTGCAAACGAGTTGAAATAAACGAAAAGTTTAATACGGGATAAGAATGCGCACTGCACGCTTTTACCCACAAAAGGTCTGCGCGATCTTACCCACAAAGCTACTTTTTTTTTCATTTCATTAAATTTAAAAGAAATGTATACAAAATCTATGAAATTTTCAGCTTAAATGATGCACAAATGTATACTATTCACAAATATATGCTACTAACGATATAAAATGCTGTCAGCTGGCGCCACACTCTTTTCCCCACCCAACTTATTTTTTTTTTTTTTTTGAAACGTTTTTTTTTCGACCCTCTTTTCTTTTTAGTCGATTACATCTTATAAAGCACTGGTTTCCTCATATTTATTTTTAATTTTTCATTTACACAATCAAAAAAATTAACAGTGCGCGCTCTTGCCCACTGCGCGATCTTACCCCAAATGACTCTACCGTAAAAGTAACGATAAAAGAGTGAGAGACAGGAAACGTTACGCCGGTGTTCGAGTAACGTAAAAGTATCGATGATGTTCCTGTCTCCGATCATTTTAAAGGCTCGTCTCTGTATACTGTCCAAGAGACTTAAGTAAGTTGCTAGAACACCAGCCCAGATATTTATAGATAATAGCCAGATCAGAAGCGGAAAAGAATTTCTTGCATCTCCAAACATCTTGCGGCATTTTTGGCGACGTTAAGTATATGATCATTCCACAAAAGATGGTTTGGAAACACATACCTAAAATCGCAAGCTGATTGGTTTCTTTGATGCAAGTGCCACTCATAGATAATGGCAGGGGGGGTATGTCTCGCTTTAACGACAGACGGCAGGAGTAAGTTTTCGAAGCATTGTACAATGCTGTCTAATTCAGAATTTAATCGTTTCAGTTCCAAGTCCGAAGAGGAGGGATGTGAATCTGGAAACGAATAAGAAAGGCTAAGGGTGCTATCGTCAGCAAAACAATTTAATGGATTAGTAGTTGCATACAGGAGATCATTAATGATAATGAGAAAGAAAGTCGGAGACAAAACAGAACCCTGTGGCACACCAGCATTTATGTTGTGGGTTTCAGACTTGAATCCGTCTAATACTACTTGTATAGAGCGATGCGAAAGAAAGTTACTAATCCAACGAAAAAGGGTTTCATCGATACCAAAAGCACGCATTTTTGATAGACAGCAGGATGCCAAACTTTATCAAATGCTTTAGAAATATCAGGTGCAATAATCCTACTTTCTCCAAAACGATGTACAGTTTTGTTCCACTGTTCGGTGAGATAAACCATCAAGTCACCAGTTTACCTATTGCTGCGAAAGCAGTTTTGCCGGTCATTAAGAAGCTTTCGGTCTTCGAGATATTTTTTCAGCTGAGAATTTATCAGCGTTTCCATGACCTTAGATAGAACGTGCAATGGGTTGGTAATTAGAGGATGAAGAAGATTCGCGTTTTTTCGGATACCTAGGCTGGACAAATGCTGTTTTCCAACTGCTCGGAACAAGCCCAGAAGAATATAATTATTAGCTTAATACAAGCAATCAACTTAAAAAATAATTTAACTAAATTAAGACTAACATAAATTCTTAAAAACTAGAAAATTTTCGGGTATGGTTAGAAAGGGTACGAGGTACTATAAAGGGAGGATTTAAGTCTGGATATACTTAAATGGAAGTCGAATAGGCTGGAAACACTGTTTGACGTGTGTAGTATACGTGTCATATTCATTGCTACCATAATTGGTACGATGAAATTTGATTTGAAAGAGAGGTATAGATCGGAGATTATTGGAATTAGTTTGGATGGAGATTTTCTGGAGAAGAGAAGGACAGTCAATATTACCAGCTAGGAGTTGATGGGTGAAAACAACGTCAGCCACCCTACGGCCGAAGCGGCGGTGGTATTCAAGAGATTCCATATGAATTAATTTTAAACGATGTTCATAGGGAGGTAGGTTATACGGATCAGACCAAGGTAGGCCTCGGAGGCAAAATGAAGAAATCGACGTTGAACGGCTTCAATTCGCTGGGAGTGACCAAACTTGACTTGCATATTCGAGCAGTGGCCTAAAAAAAGTGGTGTAGAGAGATTTAGTGACATGAGTAATAAATATCGGGGAATTCCTTGTACCATCGTTTTACAAAGCCGAGTGCAGAGTTCGCTCGCTTAATGGACATATCAATGTGAGAGCGAAAGTTCAGTTCTCTATCACAAATGATTCCAAGATCATTCAGAGAATCAACCGAGGGAACTGGCATATTATTTAAAATACGTTTAAGGAGGGAGTTGAAAGCGCTTACGTGAGTAGGTGATAGCTTGACACTTGTTAACATTCAGTTCCAGAAAGTTTTTAAAGCACCATGTCGAAAATTTGTTAAGTTCATTTTGTAGTAGAAGCGAGTCGCTAGGGGGTGAGATGCACCTGAATATTTTCTTATCATCTGCTTAGACAGATATAAGAGATTCTTTTATGATACAGTCAACATCGTTAATGGTCAAAATGAAAATCAGTGGGCCAAGGTGGCTTCCCTGCGGGACACCAGAAGTTGCAAGATGGGATCAGATTCAGAGGACCTAAAGATAACTCTATACTGACGATCTTTTAAGTAGGACTGTATCCAAGAAAGGAAATTGGGTTGAAATCCTAAGACATTTAACTTGAAAAGGATCAGAGAATGGGAGATTTTGTCAAATGCTTTGCTGAGGTCGGTTGCAATTACATCAACCTCACAGCCGTTTTCAAGAGAGCACAGGGTTCCAGAAACAAATTCCATCAAATTAGTGGTGGTAGACCTACCTTTGACGAAGCCATGTTGGTTTGGGGAGAGTAAATGCTTGCAGTGGAAAAGCATTGTATCATAGATAATACTTTCAAAGAGCTTGGGGATGCAAGACAACCTAGCAATAGGGCGGTAGTTTGAAATTTCTTTTTGGGACCTTTTTTATGGATAGGGATTATAAAAGATTTTTTCCAATGAGAAGGAAAAACTCCAAGTGAGAGTGAAAGTTTGAATAAAGCTGTCAAGTGTTTTACCATGTGTAAGCAGCACTTTTTCAAAATTATAGCGTGGACACCATCAGGACCAGCGGAGTAGTCATCTCTAAGAATATTAATCTTGTATTCCACTATGCTCGATGATATACTTGTGGAGTTTAAGGAAGTTTGGAGCAAGATTTTAGGTAGAAAAAATATTCTAAATCAGGCTGTAAGTCAATAACAGAGAAAGATTGGCGAAAGAATCGGGCAAATAAATTAGCCACATTTTCGGATCATCGGAGCTAGAGCAGTGTAGCTATTAGACTTTCTTTTAGCATTGATGAAATATAAGAATCCTTTGTGATCTGTTATAATACAAATTTGCATTTTAGTAATCTTGGTAGAGAGAATCGCAAAGTTCAGAAAAGAGAGAGTTGGTGTTCTGATAAATAAAGGGATCAAAATCGGAGCGAGATGTCAGGTAAATCCCCCATAACTTGTTCCTCTTATTTCTTAAAGACCGCAGATCACTATTGTACCATGGGGGGATGAAGACGTGCTCTTTTGTTGAACCACATTAACAGATTGGCAGATAAGGCAGTTAAAAACATTACAATAGAAAGTTTATTTGATTTGGGATCAGTTAACGACTTCAAATAAAAAATTACATATGTAGTGTAGGTACATGTAATTATGATCTCAAAATAATAAAAACCAGAAATTGGTAAATAGAAATAGTGATATTTCTTCAAAGCATCGTACCTTCATATAATATTAAATAAATATATATGTATTTGTTTTTTTTTTGTCATTCCTTTAAAAAAATGAAATGCCAAAGTTCCATTACTTCTTTTTTTACAAAACCAAAAAATGGCGACCATTGTGGTAAGCAACTTGTTACTTTCGAATACTTTATCCAGAACAGACCCCGTCGTAATAGATACGATACGGCTGGGTCCCAAAAAAATATATAAGGTGTAAAATATAGTGAAATTTGAGGATAGATCGGTCTCTTTTCACGAACTTTGAGTTTTGACATAACTACCTCATGTTTTTGTTATGACATGGAAGTTTTAATATTTTTTTTTGATTCGTATACAGATATTTTATGAATTGTTCTGCCAATATCATCATAAGTAGGTATTTATGTAGATTATATTATTATGAAATCAGCACTTTTTTAGAAAATAAAAACGCTTCACATTAAACTCTTTTGGTTTTGCTTGATTTTAATAGATTGATTTTAATAGATTCCTATAAGAAAAACCCAAATTTTAAAGAAAGTGTTGCAGACAATTATTATAAGAGTGCAAATATACATAATTCCGTGTTAAAATATTCTGCAAATAAAAAATAAGACATTTCTATTTTGAATTACTACGCAACTATCGATTTCTTTTTTTTTCGATTTCTTTTTTTTAAACAGGCACAAGTCCACTTAAAGTCATTTCGTGAAAAATTAAAGTTCACTTTTTTATACAGAATTAGAAAGAGAATGAATAATTTAAAAACACAGTTTTGTAAAGCACCATTTACTAAGACCAAGAACATAATTTAATTTTTATTTCATAAATAAAAACATTTACCTAAAACAATTATTTTAGTGAAAAAACAATATGTGATTTGTTCCATTTTTCCAAAAAGTCACATACTTTGTGGAAAAATGGAACAAATCGAACGTATCGTTTTTCCGTTTTGTAAAGCACCATTTACTAAGACCAAGAACATAATTTAATTTTTATTTCATAAATAAAAAACATTTACCTAAAACAATTATTTTAGTGAAAAAACAATATGTGATTTGTTCCATTTTTCCAAAAAGTCACATACTTTTTGGAAAAATAGAACAAATCGAACGTATCGTTTTTCCGTTGTAACTAACCATATTTCCATATCATATAAGGCTTAATTGAGTCAGCGTGAAAATAATAAAAAAAATCTTGTGGGAAGAGTAATCAAAATCAAGAGGTACGAATTGCTTAAAAAAAATCAAATTAGAATATTTATTGCTAAGTCAGTTGGCTCTCAACTAAAAACTAACAAAATGATAGATTATATCCGGACTATTTTTGGATGAATGGAAATCTTCTTATCTGATTCCAATAGACTTATAAAGTCTGGATCGAAAAACAATGTTGAAAATTACAGAGGTATCTGTAAACTTTCCGCAATTCCTAAACTGCTCGAAAGTTTAGTAAAGACCAAACTAGACTTTTTCGTAAAAGAACATATAAGTGACGCCCAACATGGGTTCGTTTCGGGTAGATCAAGTGTCACTTCCTCTTTCGCTATATAAATTGTATTGAGAGTCAAAGTCAAGTAGATGCTATCTATACAGATTTTAGTAAGGCTTTTGACTCTGTGTGCCACAGCATACTGCTGCGTAAACTTGAAAGTTTTGGGATTCACTCAATTCTCCTTCAATGGATTTCTTCTTTTTTAACTGATAGGATCCAAAAGGTTAAACTTGACAATCAAACCTCGAGATCTATTATATGTACCTCAGGAGTTCCCCAGGGTAGTCATCTTGGTCCACTTTTATTTATAATTTTTTGTTGAAATACTTGATAAATTTGTACTTGCGATCAAAATTGTTTTGTATTTAAGTTTCGATATTGTTGTTTACTAAAATAGTTTGTAATAAATTTTCATTCTATCTTATATTCTCAGTTGAATAAGTTGTTCATTTTTTACTCTGCTAAGTTATGGACCCAGACCATAACAAATTGTAAAAATAATAATAAGGAGAACAAAATATTTTTGAGAAAGAAAAATATGTCGACCAATATAAATTTATGGGAGTCCATCATATGGAGAAGAACCAGTCAAGTTCCGAAAATTGGTCAATATGGAGTTTTGCGATGAAAACGCAATTAGAATTGGAAGATGCTTGGAAATGTATTGAACCTGTTGCCAATGAAACCTTGAATGTAGCTAAGGACAAGACTGCTCGATGTAAGATGATCTTAGCTATCGACAAGAGTCTATATGTTCATGTTAGGGATGCTACAACTTCCATGGAGGTATGGACAGCGTTACGAAATCTTTTTCAGGACTCAGGCTTGGGCAGACGCATTGGGTTGCTACAAAAATTGTGCTCCGTGGTTTTGGTAGAATGCTCATCAGTAGAGGATTATGTTAGTCAAATCATTTCGACAGCTCAAAAATTAAACGAAATGGGATTTGTGGTCAATGATGAATGGGTTGGAAGCTTATTGCTTAAAGGACTACCAGATGAGTACAAGCCCATGATCATGAGTATCGGTAGCAATGGAAACAAAATAACAGCAGATTCTATCAAAATGAAATTGCTACAGGATGTTAAGTTTGAATCAGAATCATCGAACAGAGCTCTTATATCAAAAAAAGGGATTTTTTGAATGCGCAAAAGAAAAAGAAGCCTACGTATGATAAGAAAGGGAAATCTCGCTGCTTTAACTGCGATGGGATTGGACATTTCGCTTCAGAGTGCCCATACAAGTATAAAGGAAAAGACTTCAAGTCAACAAAAGGTGGTGCAGAATGCAAAACGTATGAATGGTGTTTTGATAGCGGTGTAACAGATCATATGACGTCCGATTTCAGCTATTTTAAAGAATTTAAACCATTTAAAGGGCAGATCAAGACTGCAAATAGCATGATTATGGACGCAGTCAATAAGGGTAATATATCCTTGGATGTTATGACTTCTAAGGGTAAACAAATGGTTACAGTTCATGACGTTCTCTACGTTCCGGAAATAGAAGTAAACTTTCTGTCTATAAAGAAGATTGTAGACCACGAGAATGTCGTCATCTTCGACAAAAATGGATGTGGTGTCATGAATTCTTCAAAGGAAGTCATTGCAACTGGAAGATCTTCAAATGGCCTATACAAATTGGATACTGCGACAGTTCAAAATGCATATGTTGTGCAATCTAATCTTTATAACACTTGGCATCGTCGATTTGATTAAAGGAATTGACTTGAATAAAGATTCGATATCAAATTGCATGTCCTGTGCTGAAGGGAAACAACATCGCAACAAATTTCCATCAGAAGGGTCAAGATTATCAAAAGGTCTGGAGATAATTCACTCAGACGTGTGTGGTCCCATGGAGGTGAAATCTATAAAGGGAAGTATCTATTTTGTAACGTTCATAGATAATTTCACACGGAAAGTATTTGTGTACTTTATGAAGACTAAAGATGCAGTTCTAAGCTGTTTTCGTGTATTCAAGGCTGAAGTAGAAAATCCAGCAAGAGTCGCGAATAAAAATTCTACGAACGGATAATGGAAAGGAATATACGAGCAATGGAACTTGAGCTGAAGAAACATGGAATCGTTCATCAAACAACAGTCCCCTACACTCCCGAGCAGAACGGCTTAGCGGAAAGGATGAAACGAACTCTGACAGAAAAGGCTCGTGATATATTCTTTTGGGCTGAAGCAGTTAACTGTGCAAGCTACATAGTTAATTGTTCACCTCATTAGAAACTGGAGAAGACACCTGAAGAATTATGGTGTAGTCGTAAACCAGATGTTAACCACTTCCGGATTTTTGGGTGCACAGTGATGTCACATATTCCGAAACAAAAACGTCGTAAATTTGATTCAAAATCTGAACAATGCATTTTTGTAGGATATTCAAGCACTTCAAAGGGATACCAGTTCTACAGTGTACAAAAGAAGGATGTTTTTATCAGCCGCGACGTAGTACTTCATGAGGATAACTTTCACTATAAAGAAAAGAAAACTGTAATCAAGAAAGAAATTCCAATGTATACTGCTATAGTGGGGGCAAAAACAATGAAGAGCACAGAGAACCTAACTACTGAGAGCGATTTTGAGTCATGTTCATCAATTCAAGGCGATGACCATGAAGTGGAGGAAGATGAAGGAATGGTTGCTCGAGAAGTAAATTGTGAAGATGAAGCTACAACAACTGAAGAAGCAATTCGAAGCGAAAGAATTTCCAAATTGCCCAAAGTTGTATACAGTGCTGAAAAGTCCATCGTTTGTGAAGACCCTGAAAACATCGAAGATGCATTATCAAGAAACGACAAACAAAAATGGATAGAAGCAATGCAATGTGAAATGAAGTCATTCGAAGAAAATAATACTTGGATTTGTGTAGATAAGCCAGCAGGAGGCAATATCATAAAGACGAAATGGGTTTTCAAAAAGAAGAAAGACGAAAACAATGATGTGCGGTACAAGGCTCGTTTTACTCAAAAGAAAGGCATTGTTTATGAGGAAACATATTCACCAGTAGTCAGGTATTTATCCATCCGGTATTTGATTGCATTATAAGCAAGATATGATTTAAAAATTCAGCAAATGGATGCTGTAACTGCTTTTCTTCAAGATGAGTTAAGTGAAGATATCTTTGTTGAGAAACCGAAGGGACTTTCAATCGGAAGAGAAGGTCAAGTGATGAAATTGAACAAAGCTGTTTATGGACTGAAACAATCAAGTTTAGTTTGGAACACTAAATTGGACCGAGTTCTCCAAATACTTAAATTGAAGCGTTCAGAAGTGGATCCTTGCATATATTTCCATGGTAAAGGTACAAATATGACATTTCTCGCAATATATGTAGATGATATCCTTATCTTTACCAATTCGAAAATCTAAAAGGGAATTTGATGAAAGTGTTCAAAATGAAATTCTTGGGAACAGCGAAACAATGCTTGAGAATAAAGATTTCACGTGAAAAAGATGGGATTTACTTGGACCAAGAGAAATATATTTCAGAAACGCTGGTGAAATTCAATATGGATGAATGCAATCCTATATCAACTCCAATGGATATAAATTCAAATTTTTTAAAAGACATGTCACCTAAAACACCGGAAGAAGAAAAAGAAATATCTAAGATTCCTTACCAGTAAGCTATTGGAAGTCTAATGTTTGCTGCACAGTGCACTCGACCAGATATTTGTTTTGCAGTAAACAAATTAAGCAAATTCAATAACTATCCTGGCAAAGAACATTGGGCAGCTGTCAAGAGGATATTCAGATATCTACAAGGAACAAAAGCAGCAAAATTGAAGTTTTCAAAAAATGGAAATTCAGAATTCAAGATTTATTCAGTAGCTGACTGGGAAAATGATTTTGATGATAGAAAATCGGTTACTGGATACGTATGTGTCTTACAAGGAGGTGCCGTATCTTGGGCAACGAAACACCAGCCAACTGCCGCTCTATCTACAACAGAAGCCGAATATATGGCACTTTCGGCATCAATTCAAGAGGCAATGTGGATTCGTGGTCTTGAGATCGAACTTAACCAAGATTTTAAGAATACAGCCATGAGTATATATTGTGACAACAAAAGTGCCATCCATCTGGCATCAACTAGCAAGTACTTATCAAGATCTAAACATATTGATGTTCGACATCATTTTATACGCGAAAAGAAGAACTTGAATATTATCACCTTCGTTGGAATTGGAACTGAATTTATGATTGCAGATAATTTAACAAAGCCAGTTGCCGCAGAAAAACATAAATACTGTTCAAATAATATGGGGTTATATTTAAACTAAATTTTGTTCGAGTGGGGGTGTTGAAATACTTGATAAATTTGTACTTGCGATCAAAATTGTTTTGTATTTAAGTTTTGAAAATGTTGTTTACTGAAAATAGTTTGTAATAAATTTTCATTCTATCTTATATTCTCAGTTTAATAAGTTGTTCATTTTTTTTACTCTGCTAAAATTTTTATCGATGATAATATTTGTAATAACATAAAGTTCAGCCAATGTCTTATATACTTACGCTGATGATCTTAAATTATTTTTAAAGGTGAATTCCATTTATGACTGCTTTAATCTCCAAATAGACCTCGATCATTTATCTTACTGGTGTAAGGTTAACTGCCTTAAACTTAACGTAAAAAAATGCTTTGCTATCTCTGTCTCTAGGAAACTTTCAACTTATGAGTTTACGTATTCTCTTGATAGTACTCCTCTTCAAAGAACTGCTACTGTAAAAGATTTCGGTGTCTCCTTTGATTCCAAGTTTACATTTGTCCCGCACATTGATGCTATCGTTGCAAAAGCCAACACAATGATTGGTTTCATTCAAAGAAACTCAACTGACTTTTCAGATCCATATACACTTGTGTCTTTATAATAATACCTTATAGTTAGATCATTACTTGAATATGCCGATGTCATATGGAACCCTTTCCAACAAACGTTTTCGGATAGAATTGAGAGAGTTCAGAATCGTTTCACAAAATTTGTGTTTTTTAAAATGCGGTGGAATTTTTGTCCAGATTCTCAAGCTCGACATAATCTTCTAGGTTTGAAATCTCTCAAATCTCGAAGAACTATTCACGATATAGTGTTTGTGCGAGATATTTTATGTTACCATATAAAGTGCCCTAACATTTTATCGTTAATTTGTATTTATGCCCCGATTAGACCATTGAGAGAAAGATACCTTTTTTCAGCCTAAACATAGGACAAATTATGGTATGAATGAACCAGTTTCAATGTCAATTAGGGAGTTCAACGAAGTAATTAGTCATATTAACATATCATGGTCTAGAAATAAATTCAAAAATGATTTGTACTATTTATTTTTAAGAAATTAAGCATACATATATTGTAAATTATTTATTTTTTGTATATACCTACATACATATGTATTTACATTTTTTGCATCTGTTGAGTTTGATGCTCGGAGATTAAATAAATAAATAAATAAATAAATAATCGTGGATAATACAGAAAATAAACTTTTTTTTGTGAAAATGCCGAATTTGATTCTGATTGCTCTTCGAACAAACGGCGATACTTTTTTCTTTATTTAACTGTCAAAATCAGAAAGAAAAACGACAAAGACAAAATACTGGATAGCTCAATACCCTGGCCTTGACATTGGGTAACTCCAGATAATTATCTTGAACAAATGCCTATATAGACACAGTTGTTGTTGTGTTTAATATGTAAATTGCATCCTATTTTGTCCTTTTTTTTGCATAATTTTATTTGGGTTTTGAAAGAACACACCTGATATCATAATTTGTTTAATTTTGAATTGAAATACATATATTAAGTTTTTTTTTTGTTTAAAGAACCCTTTTGTAAGATTTAGAAGCAATCCCCTCCCGAAAAAAAATCCTGGCTACTGCACTGAGTTAGCCTTACGAAAATTAAATGCAAGTGGATTTTCGGATAAATTGGCTTTGTGGGAAGTGTCGTAAGAAAAGGTGAGGAAAAGGGAAGGATGGTAAGAGTCTAATTTAGAGAGTAGATGATCGCTAGCTGATACCACACAATTATCAACATCAGAACAAAATATAAGATCGAGTTGACGACCTAAGTTATTTTTAACACCACTCAATTAATAGAGGTCTAAGTCTGATACGCAATCAGTAAATAAAATCTCCTTTTCGAATGTGGGATTCATGAGTATGTAATAGGACTCTTCCTCCGAGAGAACCCATTGAAGATTTGGGAAATTGAAGTCACCAACAATTATGACAACATCGGAAGGATCAGCAGCATCGAAGATGGAATCAAAAGCATCAATAGCTAGCTGATAGCTTTGAGTGGGTTGAGAAGGTCTGATATAGCAGCAAATTATGAAGAGGGAATATTTGGAAATATTTGATTTGATACAAACGAACTGAAAAGTGGAAGATAAAGAGGTTTTAAATAGTGTTGAGTCATACCGATTGTGAATCGCCAGTAGAACAGCGCGGCCACAAGACACATCATCAACCGAGGATCCATCGACACGGAAGATATTGAAATGCGATGCGAAAAGTATAAGCAGACAAGTTTGTTTCAGTTAGCGCCAAGATATCAAAGGACAAAGGGGAGCTTGAGAGTTAAGAAGGACAGATGCGGCTTTGGAACGTTTTGATAATATACAGGGCCATAAATTTCGGAGCAAGTCTACTTGAAGGGTGAGGAGTGGTATTATTAACGAAAAATCCTGTCATGGTCGGCTCTACTACGCTGAATATATGATATCCGTTTCGAATGAATATACTTTCCGTAAGCTCATTTCCGTAAGATCATTTTCTAATTTCTACTTTTTTTTGGAGACATATTGAAAAACTCGTAATATTTGATGAAAAGGTTTTTGAGACTGACAACATTAGTAGGGACCCTTCCTGTTTGAATTATAAACATAGGTAAATGAAATTAGAATCAAATTTAAAATTATAAAATCAACGACTATCCGGGAGCTAAACCCAAAGAGTCCTTGGATAAGCATTAAAAAAGCCACTACTTCTAAAATACCAGCTACTTTCTTCTACTTTAAAGACATAGATATGTACATATATATGTAGGTACTAATATTCCAAAAATAAGTCGATGTTTACCTTCCTATTTACACCCACACTGCCACAGTCACAGTAATAAAAACAACATCTCCTGAAGTGTTTTATTTAAAAAAAATGTCAACAGCAAATACAGACAATTAACAGCTACCATGTTGATAACAAGGGCGCGATGTCAGTTCTTCTATATGAAATCGAAATCAGCAATGTTACTCAAACAGAAGTTCTAAGGTAGGTAAAAATTCATACTCATTGACATGACAGCACGCAGAATTAAAAGTTGCGCCTATGAATTTAAACTCTCCCGGTTGAGTGTTTTTTGTATAAAAATTGTTTACTATGTTTAAGTTTGCACTAGTCTCGCTTCTTATCTAATGATGATGTTTGTCGTAAATGAGTGAATTATTTTTATTCAATTTCCCCTTTTCTTTGTTTTTTTGTTCTTGCCGGCTCAGAACGAAAAAAAGGAAATGGAATCTATTTAGAGTCCAACGATAAAAGTGTTGAGTGGTCAAATGGACAATAAAAAAAATGGACTCATGTTTGGTTTATTTGTACTACTGTTGATTCTTAACATATTATGTATATCCAAAAGGATATTCGTTTAAGATACCTACATATATAATTTTTAGTGGAAGGTGCCAGTGCGAAAAAAAATTTGTATAGAAAACCCGAAATAGGTTGTTTAATTCGAATTTTTTGTAGTTTAGACCATTCTGATATTTTTTTTTATTTCCCTTAATGTTTCTTATACAACAAAGACACAAAATATCAAATTATATGTAATACGGGATCTCGATTCCGTAACAAGTAACAATGTTTTTACTGCAGAGGCCGCAGCTACCACAACTGGGGTAAAGTACCTACTTGGCGCGTTATTTTTTTATTTTGGTGTCTCCTTTCAATAATTATACAAAAAAAAGAAGCTCCATGACTTCTATTTAAACTTATCTTAATAAGTTTGCTATTGGCTGTAAAGCTTGAAATATCAATATGTTCGGAGTTTTTTAAAATCTGATTTAAAATTTTAACTTACCTATGGTTTTTTTATCAAAAATATGGTGCATTTTTTAGATAAACATTGAAACTAGTCGAGTGATACATAAAGAACAAATCAAACAAATTCAGTTTCAATTATTTACAATATCTAGTGACTTTTACATCTATAAAAGTGTAATTGTGGAAGTGCCAATTGTCTCGCAAAGAGTATTTTTTTTTTGTTAAAATGATAAAAAAATATTATTGACGCCGAAAATAAAAGCAAAGCTGGTGAGCTTAGCAAATTTTAAAATAACAATAGTGAAGCGGTTACTGATAGCAATCTTTATGATAAATTCCACCAATAACCGCGATTGAGGGCGCCAATGACAAAGCTTGCGCAGCGCGCTCATTTGGCTTGGACCGGCCCTGACGACTGTACCTACCTAATTGAATTTCATAGTACTTTTTATAATGAAACCTTTAATATTATTATATTATACAAATGTGAATGACATTTTTATGAACGTTTGGAGTGTTATCTCTATGGAATAAACAAATATAACTCAAAAAGTTGCAGTAGGTACTGATGCGTTTTGAAAATAGCTTTAAAGATATTTTTTTAGATTTACCATACATTCATGTATACACATACAATATATTGTTCTAATTATTATTATGATATGAAAATAACCCGATGCTTCTATTTCTTGCTTGCAGAGTGTAAAAAACGCAGTTTGAAAGGCTTATATTTTCTAAAAATAAAAGTCCACCACTAGAATAGCGGAGCAGTTTTCGCTAACATTTGTCAGGGTACACCAAAGTAAGCGTTTTCTTAAATCCATCATAAGAAAAAAAAAGAGATAGGCTTTTACTACAGAACGATTTGTTTTTCTTAGAATATACCCAAGAACCACATCTTATAATACTTCCACTCAGACCGTGTTGAATGTGCCTACATCACCTCCAAATAAAGACATACCTACAAATTCTTTTATTTTTTTCAAAATCAACTTGTTTAAAAATTGGTTTTTAAATACAAAATTAAATAAAAAGGAGAAAAATATTATTATTTTTTTAGGTATTTAAGATTTATCAACTTTTTGTCTAATAACAAAACTCGAAAACCAAATGAATGAAAATTGAATATTTTTTTCTTTAAAAAGTCCTTCCCACCCAAGTCTCCATATTCAGCATTCCTATTGCCCTGTACGTCGTTTTGTAATTTAAAATATTATTTGTTAAATAACCATTAACAGTGACCATATGGATGAAAATAAAAATCTGAAAAACTTTAAAATAAAAATGCTTCAAATAAAGTTTACAGACAGATCTGTTGGTCTTAACCTTAACATTTTTGACGCAACTTGACTCAATCTGCACAGTGCACAGGTGGCTGAGTTAACATAAGGAAAACTTGTTTTCACTCGTTATCAGTGATTGTCCCGTAGTGACAATTTAAAGGGCTACAAATTAGTTCTTGATAAATTTTTCTAAAGCTAACCATTTTAGAGTTAATCTTGAAAAAAATATCTATGAGGGGCCTTTAACCTCCCATTTTTCCGATATAGCGGGGCGAGCGAGAACGATACGAGGTGGCAAAGAAAAAATTCTGGAAGAGCACGTCGAAATCTATAAAATTGCCAATTTTTAAAACATCCGTAAAACTTTCCAGGTGAAATTACCAAATGGATGGACTAATGCCCATGATAAACATTTGCCACACACACATTGCAACAAGGAACTAATGCCAAAAACATTCTATGGCAAACCTCATTGCTAGGTATAAGCAAAACACCATTGTTATCCTTAAAAGACTAACAAATATTGCATACCACATAGGTAAATATTTCATAATATTTTCTAATCTCTGTATTATTTTAGTTAAAAATCTAAAAAAAATTTAAAAGACCTAAAGTTAATTAACTGCAGTCAAAAGACTGCATTCTAATACCCCAGTCCAAAAGAATTTGTACTGACTAAAAAGAATAAAATCAATCAATTAAAATACTGCTGTTAATCAGTTAAAACTCTGCCGTCTGGTAATACCACAACCTCTCCGTCATGAAATGCTACTTCTACATGATGGTCATAATGGCATCAAACGTTATAAAAGTCTTGCCATAAATATAAATATAAATATTTTATTCAAGACATAGATAATATTGTCAGCAGAGTTGTAAAGACTGGAGTCTTTTGGATACTGCAGTGAATTTACTAAAAAGACTAATTTCCTTCAGTATTTTAACTCACAAAAAGACTTTAAAGACCGGGTACCCGGTACACTGAACAGGTACCCGGGTAACCAAACTTCCGGGTAGTATGCGGGTACCCGAAAGGAGTCGGGTATCGGATAGAAAAATCCACATAGCTACTTAACAAACTTTCGAAAGTATATGTATTATAGTCAAAAGACTAAACTTACAGTTAATTAACTGCAGTTAAAAGGCTTATTGACTAAAACCAAAACCAGGCCAGTACAGAGGACTTTCATCTGACTAAAAACACTAAGACCGGTTAAAAAGTACTGCAGTTAATTAACTTTTAGTCAATTAACTGCTTTTTTATTAATTGCAAAGTTAAAATATTAGTATTGACCCAGACACAGTATTAACTTGCAGTCAATTGTTAAGTTAATTAACTGCGACTTTTTTTTTTTTTTTTTTTATTTTTTATTGAGGCATTTATAATCAGTATATTTATTCTGCTTAAAAACTAGGATTAACAAATTTGGTCGACTTAAAGATATGTCTGACTTTATTATATTTTAATAAATGTACACAACATTTGAATCATTTGGTTCAATATGAAATAAATTCAATTAATATTAAAGTGTACACTTGCTCCCGGCGTACAATATCAACTTTGCCTTTAAGGCTTTCGAACTTATGACTAGAACTTAAAACTAAGTACTTAAAACTAGAATAAAAATAAGAAGGATAACCTTATTTATTTACAAAGTATGAAATAGTTATCTAAATCATACATAAACAAGAAGCACGAGTTTTAGATATTCTTAAAGAAAATATAAATTGTTATATTATCTAAAGAATACTCATAAAACTGGTACGTTGCAAACAAAGGTTTATGTGAATATATATATTTTTAATCAATATCATCCCCTAAAATTTAGTGAGGATGCTTTTTCGTAAAACGGTACGGAGAGGGTCCCACTTGTATCGGGTCTCAATAGAGGTAAAGATTGTGCATTCAGCAGATTAAGTGGTGATAAATAATAATTATCATTCAAACTCAGGTTGATATGAGAATCTGTTAAAGATCTAACTATAGGATTGGGGTGTAAACTGATTCGTTCCATTTTTTTAAATAAGAGTTCGATTTGGTAGACCATCAGGGGTGTTATGTTTGTTGTTTCATATATGAATTTGTTAGAGTAGTATTTTTGATCAGGTTTCCTAAATTTTCCACAACAGAATCTCAAGAGTTTTCTTTCGAAGATTTCCATTTCCTTGGCTACGGAAGGTGAAATTGTAAACCAAATAGGAAAACCATACGAAAGTATGGGTCTTATTAAGGTTTTATACATAAGAGTTTTTGTTTTACTCGACACTTGCTTGGAGTTAAGTAATGGCTTTAACATGACTGAAACCATTTTAGCTCTATTTAAAATTGTTCTTGCATGTTTGTTAAATAAAAATCTATTATGAAAATGTATACCTAAGTACTTTGTTTCACTTCGTAATGCTATTGGGTTTTCATTTATTTTCAAAGAAAGTGCTTTACTCTCTTTGACCGCCAGATAATGTCCTTTACCACTAGAGTTTCTAAAGCATGTTAGTCCGCATTTATCGGTATTTATTTTGAGTCTCCATTTTTTAAAATAGTTTTCAACATGTGGAAGTTTTTGCTTTATTTTATTCAACGCAACATTTGGACGTGGATGGCTAGCTAAAATAGTGGTATCATCAGCATAGTGAATAGATCCTGGTTCTTCTGTTATAGGGTCTGATAAAGGGAAGTCTTGAAGGTAAATATTGAATAAAGAAGGTCCAAGGATTGATCCCTGTGGGACACCCGAAAGTATAGAAAAAGGTTCAGATTTTTCAGATCTGATTGATATTACCGTAGTACGACTAGTGAGGAAACTATATATCATTTTTATAAGCCAGATCGGGTATCTTAAGTTTAAAAGCTTAAATATAAGTCCATCGTGCCATATGGAGTCGAAAGCCTTTTCAAGGTCAATATCCAAGCTCACTGTGCAATTTTTATTCTTTAAGTTTTCGATAACCTTGTTTTGAATAACGAGTAAGGCATGCTCAGTAGAGTGACCTTTTTTGAAACCAAATTGGTTGTTTGGAACAATATTAGCTTCTTCAGTGAAGCTATTCATGTGATCTGCCAGAACTCTTTCAAAAAGTTTTCCAATATTAGAAAGTAATGAAATTGGACGAAATTGGGAGATATCTTTAGCAGCTTTGGTTTTTGCTATCGGTATGATTAGTGCTTCCTTCCAAGCCCGAGGAAAGTAACCATTGTTAATACAATGGTTAAAAATCAAGGATAAAACCATATCCAAGGAAGGTGGACACTTTCTCAAAATAAAATTAGATATCTGATCATTACCAGCTGATTTTTTGTTATTCAAAGCGATTCTTAATGTTCTTACTTTTTCTGGTGTAGTAAATATGGATAAATTAGGACTCGTTGCTTTATTCGAAAAAGAAAAATTTGTTAAATTTCGACCAAGTTCAACTGATTTGAATTCATTTATGGCAATAGAAACTTCATTTTCAAAATTTTGATTTGGGAGGTGCTCGAGGCCAGAGTAAACTGAGGAGTAAAAATGTTTGAATGCATCTAATTTAGTTTCAACGTCATTCAAACTTTGTCCATTGTATGTAAGAATATCTTTTGAAATATCGGTGCCAAAGTATTTTCGTCCTGTTATCTTATCTATTTCCTTAAATGCTAACGGTGAAGGTTTAATTTTCTGAAGTCTTGATTGAACTGCGACTTAACTAACTGTATTACCAAAGTACTGCAGTCTTTTACAACTCTGACCGTCAGCAACTACTACACCTGTGTTCGTCATAGGTATGCACTTCTTAGGGCACCTTTACAACCACAGGAAGTTATTTCAATTCCATGGTTTAAAGTTGGCGTGGATTTGTTCGAATTGAAAAAAAGACTTATTTATTAGTAGTAGTAGACTATTATTTAAAGTACATAGAATTTGCCCTACTGTAATTTTTTCTCCTCATTATACCAGAAGTTATGATAAGCGATAATGGTCCTCCGTTTAATTCTGAGGAGTTTAAAAAACTCGCTCGTGAATGGAATATTGATCACGTAACATCAAATCACGTATAGCTCGATTTAATAGCCTCACCGAGAAGTCTATTCAAACCATAAAAAGCTATTTTTAAAATGTGAAGAAACAGGTTCTGATCCTTACATTGCACTTTTGCATTATAGAACCACTCAAAAAAGGAAACATCAGTTCACCATCGGAGCTATCTAGCTATGTCCCGGAAACTAAGAACAAAGCTTCCGGCAATTAAAAATAGGTATGTTTAAACCCGCATTAGTGGACATACAAAAACATGAATGCTTGTGAATGAAAAACAAAAGCAAACCCAAAGATATATTATAACCAAGGCACAAGCGCATTAAATCTATTGAATGAAGGTGAACGCATCTCTTACAAGAAAACTCCGAAAACACTGAGGAAAACAAAATTAACGAACAAAATAATCAATCGTCTGAAGAACCATTTGGTCCGCGCAAAATAACAAAATACTACTCGTTCTGGAAGGATTTTTGAATTATATTTTTATGTATACATGTTATTATTATTGCAGGTATATTATTATATGTACATATATTAAAGCAACTGGACCTAAAACTCGACCCCTGCGTGTTTTCTTACTCAATTACTCAATCAGCAGATTGGCAGCCGTTTTGAATTCATTGCGGAAGCAGGATACCAATATGGCGTTGGTAAAAATTTTGAAATCGGAATGGCCCAGTCAACCTTTTCTACAAATCTTAAAATTGCTGTTATCATTTTGGAAACAAAGTTATGTCCTACATGGATTAAATTGGAAATGACAGAGGTTGAGAGAAGTCAAGCAAAGATTAACTTCTACTCTAAAGCAAGTTTTCCAGGTACTATAATGTGCGTGGATGGAACCCATGTAAAAATTATTGCACCGGTGCGGTGGAAGAGAAGTCCCTGTACTACAATAGAAAAGGGTTCTTCAGTACCTATAAATGCCATGGTGGTATGAATGCAAAATATATTTACATACCTATAGGTACATAAGATTGAGTGTGAAATTATATTTTTTTTAGATTTGTGACAATAAGATGCGAGTGAGGTTTATAAACCCAAGATACCCGAGATCAAACCACGTTTCTCATGTGTTGAATTTAAGTTCCGCAAAAGCACATTTTGAAAGAAAATATCGTGACGGAAAAAGAAACACTTGGATTAATCTTTGTATATATGTATAAACTATAGTAGGTACTATCATGGCGAGTTTTTTTTAGGGTTGCACGGATCCTGGTGGTGGCGCTGCAAAACTTGAGGTGTAAAATCCGATTTGGGGAGTCTTTAAGCGTCGAAAATTGGTGGTAGGAGCAAGAGGAGACTATTTTTTGGATAATTGCATCCAAAAAATATCAATAAATATCATTTAAAAGCGTTTTTTGCTGAAACTGATCTTGACAAGTTTATAGTTTTTGGAGACATGAACGTTAGAACCGGAACAAAAGGTTCAATAGACATCAGCCCTACAGTACTAAATTCGGTGGCAGAAACAAGATGTTCCAAAGATGCCACTTGTGACAGCAACTGCAACTAATTTTTGGAACTTCTTGAAGATGTCGGAGCTTTTATTTTAAATGGTCGGAGCTTCAATGATAGAAATGGCGAGTTCACATTTGTCAGTAGCAGGGGTTCTTCTGTAATTGATTACTGCTGCCCATCATATGCAACAGCCCATTTGATTGAGGACTTTACTGTTGGTACTGAAACTTGCCCATTATCTTTTCTTTAAAAGATATTAACCGGTGCGACATTGAAACGAATATGAACCACATTCCCCGACTTAAATGGGTTGAAAATAGATGCCACACCTATGTTAAAAATTTTGGAACAGCATTAAGAAGCAGAACATTTACATCTTCATCAATAGAACATCGTTGCAATGCAATTAAAGACTGCATCTATGAAGCCAACGGAAGAGACTGCGTTCAAAAGTTGAAGTTTTATCCCAAAAATCCTTGGTTTGACCTTGCTTGCAATGTAGCCCGAAAAACAACCTTTAAACATCTTAATACGTTCAGAAAATTTAATCTTGATGTATTCCGTATTAAATACACAGCTGCTAAGAAACACTACAAAAACCTATGTAAAATGAAAAAAACGTGAATACTATCATAATATTATCACTCAACTTCATATGGTAAGCACCTCAAAAGAATGGTGGAGACTAGCGAAAGAGTTACGTGGAGACAAAATAAACTCACCAATCCTATTAACTGCAGAAATCTTCAAATCCCATTTTCAAATACTTTTATCAGAACCAGCATCAACATCAATGTATCCTGATATACCTGCAATTAGTGCATCGCAATTGGACCGACCAATAGAGAAGGATGAGATTCGATTAGTCATCACTGCTTCCAAAAACAAAAAAGCTCCAGGTGTAGATGGGATACCGTATGAATTTTATAAAAATGCAAGCCCTGCTCTGATAGACGAGATTTACTGGTTATTCAGAGACATTTTCGAAACATCAATTATTCCTTCCTCGTTCAAACAATCGATCATATATCCATTATTGAAAAAAGGTAACGCTAATGATGTAACAAACTACCGTGGATTGTCCTTCTTAGATATGTACGTTGTATAAAATGTTTACGTCTGTAATAGGATTACAATTTGGGTTGAAGAAAACAACATTCTGAATGAATTTCAAGCTGCGTATCGCAATAACTACTCTACAGTTGACCAGATCTACAATTTAACTTGTCTTATCCAGTTGCAATTGAGCCAAAAGAAGAAACTGTACGCCTTTTTTGTCGATCTAAAAGCCGCATTTGACAACGTAAATAGAAATGCACTGTTTTACAAATTAGCTACAATTGGTATCTCATCAAAAATGATAAATATCATAAGGTTGATTTATAAAGACACCTCAGCCGCCGTTTGGGATAGCAAAAGTCGTTCTGACTTTTTTCCAACAAACAAAGGTGTAAAACAAGGATGTGTTCTAAGTGCACTGCTTTTTATTTTGTTTTTGAATGACTTGCATACTGAGCTTCCAACAGGATTGTTTCTGGAAGGTCTAAGAATTAATGTTCTCTTGTATGCTGATGACATTGTTATACTCTCTGTCAGTGCTCAAAATTTTCAAGTCCTTATAGACAGTTTTATCGCTTACTGCACCAAATGGAGTTTAACAGTCAACCTTGATAAATCCGAAATTGTGATCTTTCGCAATGGAGGCCGAAGAGCAGCTCATGAAAAATGGTTTTTCAATGGTTTTGAGATAGCTGTTCAAAACCAGTATAAATATCTTGGGGTTATTTTAAAATACAACATGTCTTGGACTGAACACCTCAATAACAGACTATCTATTTCTAAAAATTCCATAAATTCCACATGGTCGCAGTTTTTAAGAAATAAAACGATTCGACACTCTGCTAAATTCAAAATTCACGATGCGGCTTCGTGCTTATCTGTTTATTTGTACACTTAATTCAAGCGATTAACTTAATATTAGATAAATAAAAATAAAAATAAAAATAAAACTTAATATTAGATAACAATTTTTGAGTAATTAAAAAATAATTAAACAATCTTAACATTATAAGTAACAAGAAGGGATTCATGGGTAGTTGGAATAAAGATTTCTTCTGAGTGAGGAGGAACTGGGACTAAAATCAAATATGAGTTGTGCACTATTGGCTAAACGTAGCATTCTGGTTATTGGGTTATAATGGGCATAATTTGTGCGGTATGTAGGAAGGTGAAAGAAAGGGATGGATCGAAGGTTACATGGATTGGTATTAATGAAGATTTGTTCAAGAAGTGCCGGAGAGTAGATGGCACCGGTGATTAGTTGGTGGATGAAGATTATGTCAGCAATAGCACGACGTTTGGAGATACGTAACTCACAAAACGTCCTGCTAAGTAAGCTTAGAGAGAAAGACTGGAGCAGATTCATAAGCAATGCACAGCTGTCGCAGTTCCATGATAAATATATAGCAACCTATCTTACTGCGGTATACCTAACTTCTTCTTGGATTCGAACCCACAAGAGATGATTAGTCTTATACTCAAAACACGAAGTGGATTGCTCAATTTGAATGCAAGAGCTTTCCAAAATCACTCCATTGGATTATGTACGATTTGTAACCTTGATGCATCCGAAAATACATACCACATAAGACATCAGTTAACCAGATCCCAGTTCCTCGACTACTTAAACGGCCAAAGCTATTATAATTTGTATCTTTTTTTAAAATCCGCACTTAAATATCGCTTTCAAATAATGAATGAATTTGTTTAAAAAACGTTAACTCACTATGTATACATTTAATAAAGCCTTTTTAACCTGACAGGCAACTTATATAAGTTCTTGTCAAATTAATTTTAAAACCAGCAAAATTGTTTTTATATAATCATATTATGGAAATAAAATTATTTACTACTATTTACTACCTACTACTCATTTAAAACCTCCATAAGCTCTCCGCAAAAAAAAAAAGAGTAAGGGTTGCCGGCATACTTTAGATGTCGCCCCATTCGACTTCCAACATGAATTAAAATTAGTTCGGCAAGTAATGATGCGAGACGGTTGGATGCTTACGAAAGCTATTTTATCCAAAAAGATGAACGCTGATAATGGAAATATAACATCTCTTCTATTCTAATTGGTGTAAGTTCAACTTTCATCACGCGGTGCATCGATTGCACATGTTAATTTTTCGTGTTTTTGTTTTGTTCTCTTGTCTGTACCTACACTTACACAATTAACACAATTAATAATTTTCAAAATAATTTTGTTTTTGAACTTACATTTTTGCTTTTTTTATATTTTTATCCATTCACCTCGGTAGAAAAAACTTTTATGTCTAGCTTTGTATTCAGTTGATACCAAAAAAAAAAACTGTTCGTAGAATAATCTTTCAAACTTCCTATTCATTCCGTACTATAGTGATACCACTTTTCACACGAATTTCACGAATTTCGTAGCAGAATTCTTCGATACGAACGGAGCTATGATACATTTTTTCGGGATTCGTAGTACGAATCTACTACGTAGGGGCCTGTGATAGGGCTGAATAATCTTAAAATGGCTATGAAAAATACCAAAACTTTTTTTTTACAATTTTATTTAGACGTGAAATAAGACTATGTATTTGTAATTCATTATCATTAGTATCAATGTAAAAAAATCGTGTTTTGCTGATTTAAATGTTAGACGAGTGAATTTAGGCCAAAGTAGCTATACCCCATATATTAGGTAAGAGTCGATTCCAATTTTAGAATAGATATACTGTAACTTAAAAGGTGTTAAATTTTTTGCCAATAAGTAATTTTTATTAACGTGTTGCCGAATTGATACCTACACTCAGAAAAAATTTTATTATTAAGAATTTTATACTTTGGCCCAACAATTTTAGTACTTTGAAATGAACCCAAGTACTTTAAGTTCTTAACTTAAGAATACTAGTTTTGACCGTGCACAAGAAATTTTATTCTTGATTTAAAGATAAGAAATGTAAAAACTTCATGAATTTACATTGTTCCCTCAAGAACGAGTTGTTAAAAAAGCTCAACAATTAAAATTGTATGGCCAAATACTAAAATACTTAAAATTTCAAGGGGGAACATTGTTGCGAAAAAAATGTAATTTTTTCTGTATGTCATCGATGAACTCAAAAACAGTAGATAAGCCCTACACCCACGATGAAGACATTTTTTGTTCAAAATAGAAAAGTCAAAAAAATAGTAATTGAATTTTCGATAACTTCTTTCGTTTAAGAGTTATGGTACCTACATTTTGTGCTGAGGAGGAGTTAAAAATTGAATTGAATTTCAACACATAAATTTGACTTTTTAGTCAAAAGACTAAAAAAAAGTTAAAAGATTTAAAGTTAATTAACTGCAGTCAAAAGACTTATTGACTTAAAATTCTAATACCCAAGTACAAAACAATTTGTGCTGATTAATAAAAGACTAAATGCAGTTAAAATACTGTATTATTTATTATTATTTAACTTTTTAGTAAATTAACTGCTTTTTTTAAGTGCCAAGACAAAAATTAAGTACTGACTGCTGACTGGTTTTTTAATTAACTGCGACTAAATTGAATGCATTACCCAAAAAATTGCAGTGTTTACAACTCTGATACCTACCTATATTGTATGTATAAATATCACTTAATTATTATGGTATAATTTACAAAGATTGATTTGGTACATATGCCATCTTACTACTAACAAGTATAGATAATTTTTGAATCAATAATATAATAAGTTTAAATTAAAGATTTCAAGGAACCCCTACTGTTAAAAAATTTCATTAAATTTAAAAAAGAAAAGAAAAAATATAAAAAGAGGTAGGTACATACATGTGTTGAGACTTGAGAGAAGCGGTGGCTAAAACACAAAAGCGTAGGTACAATACGCAGTTCAAAACAGAGTTTACTAAAAGAAATATATTTAAATACCTACATAATATTATAACATGAATCAGTCTTTAATACAAAAAATAAATAAATACCGTTAAGAAAAGGAATACATTGTAAACATTGATTAACAAATAAATAATAATAAATAAGTATACATAAGAAATAGGTACAAAAATAAAGAAACAAATTACCTACATAAAAAATAACGAAAAACAAACAAAAAGACAAAATATAGTAAATAAATAAACAAGTGAAACATTTATCAATCAATATCTATTTACCTACCTATAATACAAAATAAACATAGATATCGAGTACCTAGGTAGTTTTGTTTTTATATAGGTAAGTGTAAGAAATGAATGATTCCCTTATTTTAAATCTAGTAGGAAAAGATAAATAAGAAAAACTATAATTTTCCCTAGTTTTTGAGATTCTGCTCGATCAGCATTTGAAATAAGCACCATGGAAGGCTAAACATTATTTTAAGAATTCTTATTCTGAGAAATTTGAAGGCTCCATATGTTTTTTGCACAATTACCCTAAGCAGATGATCCATACAATTATAAAATATAAATATAAAATATACGAGTAGGTATACCAGTAGAGTGTTGTCACTACTCAACTTTGAGTTTATATTTATAAAAGAGCAGAATATTTTGATTGCAAGGCAAATTTTTCAAATTATTTCATGTACGGGTGTAGGCACTAAACAAAACATTGATCTCTTATCCAGATACACCCGAAGATACTTAGCGCTTGACTTTCAATCTGTTCCAGAACCATAAATAAATATAGACTGTTACTTGATAAGAAATAGGGTTTTATTTTTCAAGTAAAAAAACGACATTTATCTTTATCTTCCAGACTTTGAGATTGCAGGTAAGCTGCAATGGTGGAACTGGAACCGATTGAATCTGTAGAATATACCTACCTATAAATGTGTCGTCAGCAAATATAGCTGTCTCACAATTTTGAAGTCCTGGAAAGTAAGATGTAAATACATTGTAGAGAATTATACAAAGGACATACCTATCCCTGAGGGACCCTTGCGACATGCGACACAAATAAAACTTTGAGAAAGAGAGTTAGGTAGGTATATTAACAGACACAATATTTTTTCTTGAAAACAAAAAAATGGTTACCTACCAAAAACTACTTATACTTATATAATAATAGCTTTGTATATGCAAAACCATAAGGGGAATTTGCCTAGCTAATTCAGGTGCAAATTTATGCAAAAATAATTTAGTCTGCCTTGATGGTTTAGCCAAAATAAGCCAAAAAATAATGTAAATTAGTCTAGTGATAAGCTAATTCACTCAGACACAAACTAAGGCAAAAATTGGAGCCTAGTAAATTATGCTTAGGTACTAGTTTTGTTTATGTTAACTAGTAAGCAAATTAAACTCATAGAATAGGTAGGTAGGTAGGTATACGAAGTAAAAAATATTTAGGAAACGTGGTGTTTTCCGAACCAGGGGGGCAGCTGTGCCTTCTTGCCGCAACCTCCGTCTATGCCTCCAGCGGCAGCATTTTTGACATATTATTTCAGAATATTCCAGCGCCGCCCGACAATTTTGAAGTACAAAGAGTACCTAAATAGGTATTTAGTTTATAATATTATGTGAATGTGAAAATGCTGCAGCAGCAAGAATTGGACAATGATTAGATTTTCCATACCCAGCTGGAGCTGTGGCATTCAACTCCATTTTATTCCAGCTGTTCCGTTGCATTCTGTTCGAAAGGTAACTAAATGTTTAATGTTTGATAATTTAAAATGGTGCAGTGTTATGAAAAGTTACCTTTGTATATCAGACTATAGTACTCTCATGGTGGAAGTCGAATGGGGCGACATCTAATGTATGTCGGCAACCCTTACTCTTTTTTTTTGCGGAGAGCTTATGGAGGTTTTAAATGATATTTATTGATATTTTTTGGATGCAATTATCCAAAAAATAGTCTCCTCTTGCTCCTACCACCAATTTTCGACGCTTAAAGACTCACCAAACCGAATTTTACACCTCACATTTTGCAGCGCCACCACCAGGATCCGGTCAACCCTAAAAAAATCTCGCCATGAGAGTAGGTACTATAGTTTTCATATACAAAGAAAGAAGTTACTTTTATGATCTATGTAGGTAAGTGGTATTGAAAAATACCGTAGATCAAGGCCGCAGCCAGACAAATATTTCGGGGGCTATGATATCTGAAAAATATCTTTTCACCGTTAATGTTGTAAACGATTGAGGGTAATAAAAAATCTAACATTTTAAATTTCAGTTATTTTTAAAGAGTAGTATTTATAGGTACATATATACATATGTATGTACATATAACGAATAAAAGTAAAAATAGGTTAAAGAAGGAACAACAAAAGAGTAACATTATTTTACAAAAGTATTTCTAGGTAGGTACCTATATCTGGCCTTTTCTTACTGCAAAAACATTTTGTTTCAGGATAGTTATTTTTAATATTTTGTTCCAACAAATGTGTATGTACGTTATGCCGATAGTTTAAAAAAAATTCCCAACCGATTTTACTATCCCAATCGTATAACAAGCTGAATTTGGCAAGAACGTCCTAGCGCGAGGTTTAATGCATGTGCACTACAATCAGTGTCAGTTTCGGTTTCTCACTTAAATTTATCTTAGGAAGTACCTAGTTTTTTATTTTTTGTTTTAGTCACTGCTGCTATTTTCTTCTCCTTTTCTTATTATGCTTCTATTTTTTTCTTCAGAATTGGTATCTGCTGCTGTCCAAAGGCCACTGCAATCCAAATCAAAATTTTTGTTAATCCATTTTTGTTAAACGATTTTCTTCTTGAAAAACTTCAGCGTTTTTCTTCCAAAATTGGTATTTGGTTATCTTGTGATGTGATTATCGCAACTAATTAATACATGGGTGGTTGCAATGACCGAGGTTGTTGCAATAACCGAATAAATATTTTTTAAAGCTCAATTTGAGATGCAAAGCGAAAATCAGATAACCAGCACTTACCTACATATAAGTAGGGGAGAATGGGACAAGAAGCACCACTTAAGCTTTAGACGATCCTAATTTTTTTTCTTTTCATAAAAGAGAAGCAAATATTCTTTTAAATAATACTTTAACCTTTGAACTTCAATATAGTTAGCAATCAGAATAGTTAAACAAGTATATATAGAGATATACCTATACATATATATGACCTTACCTCAAAAGTCCGTTTTGCCCCACTAGCTGGGCAAAAAGGACCTTTTAAAGGGGCAAAATGTACCACTCATTTCATTTAACATTGATATTGAAAACAATCGGCATTAAAACACTACTTATATTTTATTGAAAGTATTAAAAACTTAAAATATAAAAACAGTAAATAAACAAAGGAAGCGTAGAAAAATAAGTAAATAAAAAAGGAACGAAACAATAAAAAATAGGTGGTACTATAATTACAAAAATAACAAGCAAAAAAAAAACAAAAAAAATTCATTGAAATGACAATTTTCTCGTTCTATTTTTTTCCAGTGTTTTTTAATCGCACTTTTCGAATTAAAGTGGCTTTCGGGATCTTGCCTTGAGATATCCCACTTTTTTGCTTTTGATGGCATCGCATCGATAGCTTTCCTCAAATCTTCTTTGCTCCAAGTAGCAGCCCTAAGTATTTGTTTTTTGAACGTACGTATGTACATATGTTCGAACCATCTTTAAAAGTAAATGTTAAAAAAGAAGTAGACTTCATCTTGTGAAGGTCTTGGAGCAAAGCAGACCTATCTTAGAAAGTTGTTGCTTTGCTTTAAAATTGGAACCAGGACGTCGTGGGGCAAAACGGACTACTGGTCCGTTTTGCCCCACGACGTACTGGTTTTATTTACCCCACAAGAAATTTTTTTAAAAAAATATTTTTATTTTTTTTTAACTATTTATTTACTTTTATTTTCAGCTTTTTTAAACAACAAAAACGATAACAAGCAATAAAAAATTCACTAAACAATGGAAAGGTCCAACCTGTTGTTTTGGATCGGTTTTGAAAAG
This sequence comes from Syrphus vitripennis, assembly GCA_958431115.1. Taxonomy (NCBI): domain Eukaryota; kingdom Metazoa; phylum Arthropoda; class Insecta; order Diptera; family Syrphidae; genus Syrphus; species Syrphus vitripennis. The sequence goes on along the minus strand of OY288110.1, from coordinate 42,154,487 downwards.
TGGTTGTTTTTTTAACAGATGGGCCGTTTTCAAACTTTCTTCATTTAAACCACAACTAAATTCAGTTTTTCAATGACACTAAGGGATGTGTTGGAAAAGTAGGTTGTTAATAAGTTCTCATCATTGAATATAAGATGGAGTTAAGAACCACGCTAAAAATCGGTTTGGTTCTTTTTGCCCCGAGGTCCTTCTTGCCCCACTCTCCCCTATGTATAATATATTTAATAGAACAAATTTTTATTCAATTACATACCTATGTACTTAGGTAAATAATAAAAAACAAGTTAGATAATTCATAAAGATATAAGTAGGTACCTATACAGAGTGAGTCATGAGCAATGTGACAAAATGCTAGGGCGTGTAGGTTGCGTTGAGACAAGAAAAAAATCGTATGGGAGGGGGGGTCCGTTTAGCCGGGAGGGGCAATTTTCGAAAAAACTGACTTAAAATGGGAAAAAAATTATTTAAAATCAACGGCTTCATTCACAATGCTGTGCGATACGTTTTTGAAAAGCCAATAACTTTTTCTTTCATTCTGTGTTTAAATAAATCTATTCTAAGAAATAATTTTTGAAATATTAATTTTCAAAGTCAAAATTTTGAAAAAAAAATTGAAAAAAAAATTTCAAATTCATTTTTTTCAAAATTTTACGTAATTAAGTGCTAATTTTAATTTCAAAATTCAATGCTGTTATTAATTTTAAGTCAAAATTCAAAAAACCGGATGCAAAAATTTTATGTCGTTCTCAAGAAATTAAAAAAAAACCAAAACCACTTTTTTCTAAGAAAAACATTTATTTTTATTGTAACGAAGCAATTTAAGAAGCATTAATCTTAGTTTTTTTAGTTTTTTTTATTCCTTTTATTTTTACTATGTTTTTTATTGGAAGTACTTATAAAAAATTTTCGATATGATCTCCATTGTTTAGAAGGCATAGATTATATCTCCTTGTAATGGCTTCACATAAGTTTATGCTTGACAAATTTTCCTGCAATTTGACTCCAGCGACTTCAATTCGTTCCTTCAGTTGTTCCAATGATACTATTTCCACTTCGTAAACATAATTCTTCATAAATCCCCATGCATAGAAATCTAGGGGAGTTAAATCTGGTGGCCTAGGCGGCCATTCCGTGGGGCCCCTTCTTCCGATCCAACGGTCACTAAAATGATCATCCAGCCAGTTTCTCACCTGTAAGCTGTAGTGTGCTGGAGCACCATCTTGTTGGTAGATTAAAGTATCTGCTATAACCAATGGAACGCTGTCTAATAAATCGGGTAAAAGGTCTCGTAGGAATTGCAGGTATGATGACGACTTGCTCTAGATTCCTTCTTGTACTGACGGAGGGATTATTTCGGACTAAATCCAGAATTCTTTCATCTAAGATTCTTGAATCATCAGAAACTGGCCTTTCGCTTCTTCGATGCTCCAGCACTCCATGATCTCTTAGACGTCGGTGGATTCTTGGAAACGTGTTATGATGGGGACACCTCCTATCGGGATATCTTTCAGCGTACAGTCTTTCGGCTTAACGACTTCGACCATTAGCTAAACCGTAGCAGAAATGCATGTCCGTTAATTCTTCTCGGGTGTATGAGCTTGACATCGTTACGTGTTAATGAGTTAATATTCAAATTGGAAATAATTACTAAGCAAAACTGCAATGCCTTTTATTTATCTTGCGTTGCAATTTTCTTTTTTTTTTCATTAAAAAAAATGCGGTTTTATTGTCCCTATTGTCCCCATAACACTGTTCTACCTGTTATGATAACAGGTAGAACCCATGGGCTGCAAAAATATTGCCAGGTCAGTTTTCAGAAGTTATAAATGAAAATAATCATGTCGATTACAGAATCCGCAAAACTCGATCCGCAGTTAGAGCTCTGTTTCCCACCTATTCATTTATCGTGAGAAGAAAAGAGAACACTACACTGTGGATCTTTGCGGATCGAGTTTTGCGGATTCTGTAATCGACATGAATATTAATCCAGGGTTATTCCAATACTATTTAATTTTATTACGTTCTCATAAAACTCCAATTGAAAAAAAAGTAAAAAAACTAAGATTAATGCTAAATAAATAAATAAATTGCTTCGTTACAATAAAAATAAATGTTTTTCTTAGAAAAAGGTGGTTTTGGTTTTTTTTTAATTTCTTGAGAACGACATAAAATTTTTGCATCCGGTTTTCTTATTTAGACTTAAAATGAATAACAGCATTGAATTTTGAAATTAAAATTAGCACTTAATTACGTAAAATTTTGAAAAAAATGAATTTGAAATTTTTTTTTCAATTTTTTTTTCAAAATTTTGACTTTGAAAATTAATATTTCAAAAACTATTTCTTACAATTGATTTATTTAAACACAGAATGAAAGAAAAAGTTATTGGCTTTTCAAAAACGTATCGCACAGCATTGTGAATGAAGCCGTTGATTTGAAATAATTTTTTTTCCATTTTAAGTCAGTTTTTTCGAAAATTGCCCCTCCCAGCTAAACGGAGGGGAATAGACCCCCCCTCCCATACGATTTTTTTCTTGTCTCAACGCAACCTACACGCCCTAGCATTTTGTCGCATTGCTCATGACTCACCCTGTATATAAAAACATGTTTAGTTCTCTATAAGTACCTAGGTAGGTATACATAATTAGGTATTTTCTTTGGAAAAAAATTTACGTTTTCGTTTGGAATTAAAAATTTTTTAAAATCGCCATTTCTCGCAGTTTTTTTTCAGTAACACCCATTTTTTTAAACAAAGCGACCTGTCACTGGACAAAATTCATTAAACTAACAAGAAAATCTTGCATTGTAAATACCTAGGTAGGTACATAGATAAATAATTTAGATAGGTATACCTAACCTACCTACCTACATTCATATACAACTTCATCGCACCATCACTCAAAAGTAGCGGTAAAATAACTGCCGAGGCAAAATGTAACGCAACAGACAAAAAAAAAAATAGCCAAGAACCTGAGTAAATAAAGATAAGCCTATAAAACAAAAGTTGCACTTATCGAGTCAATTTTTTTTTTTTTTTTTGAAGAGTTGGTTGAAACTGTTGGTAGGTAACTGTTGGTAGTACCTATCTAAGTACCTACCTAGGTAGATAGGTACCTACCTACTTTTTTTCCAACCTATGGCCTCATAGTGATTGCGCAGAATGCGATTATGATTATTGTGTTTGCGATGTTTGCACACAAAACCATAGCTTAGTAATTTTAAATACATTTACAGATATGAAAAGCATTTAACAATGCAAATGGGGTTTCATATTTCCACCTACCTAACTACCTAGACTGTGCACCATTTTATTTTTTTAGATTTACCTCTATTTTCTGGTTTCAATTAAAGCAATAAGAAGTCTTTACTTATTTTTTAATAATGTGGCACCTACATACCTACGTTACGTAGGTATAGGTAGGTATACCTACTCAAATCTCAAACGCACCACTTCCCTCAGTTCTCTATAGGTAGGTGGGTACTGCAATCATCTTTCCGCGATAATTTTCAATACACCATTCAGTGAGTCAGTGCAATTATAAGTAGGTAGGTACTCGTTTTTATCCTTGCATACACAAACACACATGTAGGTATACCTATAAATACATACCTACATATTTCTTTTGTTGCTGGTACTTCCGCGTCATAGATGTACTACCTACTACCTATGCCGCCATCCATCATCATTTTTTTAAATTTTGCCACCCCTTATATTACCGTTTACGTTTAGAAATAACCAAACTTCTTTCCAACCACTTTTTCTCTAAGGTCTAGAGTGAAAATAAATATAAAAAGGGGGAGGTTTGAGATCAAATAAGGGCAGAGAAAAGCAAGAACAACAACCATTCATTTCTTATCCGGACATCTCTCTTAGGTTTTTTTTTTTAATTATTTGCCTTTCCTTGGGACGATTGTAGTCAGCGCATCACCTGAAGAGACAGAACTGCCCTCTTTCTTTTTCATTCCTGAAAAAATATATATCTCCGTTGCTTGAGTTTTATGCCCCTCCCATAAACGATTTTATGCTTCCTTCTTTGCAGTGTACAAAAATCATGCTGTCCTTATTTGTTAGTATTGTACCTATGTTGCTCCCTTTCAACAAGTGGAAGTTTTTTTTCCAAACTAATAAGAAAAGTTTTTACTGGCTAAATAGCAGGGAAATCCTTATTGTTTGTACAAGCAATTTTGCTTAGTTGTAAGATGATTTTTAAAGGTGCCCTATTGGCTGGATTTCTTTGTTAAGCACTTTGGCTGGATTTATGATTTTTAATTAGAGAATAATTGGATATGGATCCTTTTAATTTTTTTTTTAGTTTCTGATACCTATAAGTGAGAAGAGGATTGAAATAAGTACTGAATAAAAAAGTAGGTATAGGTAGGTAGGTAGGCAAGGTAGGTAGGTACCTATGTATGTACCTATCAAACTAGTAAGGTACCTACCTATATTTAGTCTAGGTTTACTTTTCTGGGTTTCAAGACCCAAGGCAGACCTAACAGTGAGGGATCGATATTGGCAAACTAGATCTAGTTGTGACATGTCTCAAGGGGAGAATACCTATCTACTACCTATAACTTTGGCGCCAAATTGAAAGCATTTCTTTCAATGGGAGTTGAGTCTATCGCCCCGTTTAGGTGGAATTTTTTAAAAATAACAGTAAGTAGGTACCTACCTACTTCCAGTTTGGCATTATAGGTAGATACCTTGGTAGTACCTACAATTTGTCAAAGCCAGCACTCTGATTAAATTATTTTTAAATCAAGTAAAAATCACGAATAGTTTTTTTTTTAAATCTAGTTTTAAACTCAAAATTTATGCAAGTAGGTATAGGTAGGCTAGGTACCTACCTACCTACCAGAGTTGTAAAGACTGCAGTATTTTAGGTAATGCATTCAATTTAGTCGCAGTTAATTAACTAAGATTTTCAATGTAAGTAAGTAAAAAAGCAGTTAATTGACTAATAGTTGATTTAACAGCAGTATTTTAACTGATTTTATTCTTTTTAGTCAGTACCTAGTTCAGTTTCAGTTCAGTTTTCTTTATTGAGACTTAAATTCACATAGGTATTTTGTTTTGATAACAGTGTATTTTTGTATGCTGCCGACTTCATAATTATGTCTGGCTCCTTTTTAGTCAGTAGGTACTAGGTAAGTAGGTACCTACCTACAAATTCTTTTGTACTGGGGTAGATATTAGAATCCAGTCTTTTGACTGCAGTTACTTAATTAACTTTAAATTTTTTTAGTTTCTTAACTAAAATAATACAGAGATTTGAAAATATTATGAAATATGTAAGTAGGTACCTACATATATACCTACCTATGTGGTATGCAATGGGTAACAATGGTGTTTTGCTACCTACCTATAAAAAAAAAAAGACAAAAAGTTGATAAAATTAAATACGGGAAACGAAACAAACGGTTAAAAACTTTAAAAAATAATCATCTTTTTCTACTTTTTATTCAAGGAATTTTGTATTTCAAAATCAATTTTTAAACAACTTGATTTTGAAAAAAAATAAAAGAATTTGTAGGTAGGTAGGTACCTACCTATGTCTTTATTTGGAAGTGATTTAGGCACATTCAACACGATCTGAGTGGAAGTACCTACTTACCTATTATAAGATGTGGTTCTTGGGTATAGGTACCTATTCTAAGAAAAACACATCGTTCTGTAGTAAAAGCCTATCTCTTTTTTTTCTTATGATGGATTTAAGAAAACGCTTACTTTGGTGTTCCCTGACCCATGTTAGCGAAAATTGCTCTGCTATTCTAGTGGTAGAAACTTTGTTTAGGACTTTTATTTTTCGAAAATATTAGCCTTTCAAACTGCGTTCTTTACAATCTGTAAGTATAACGTACACCCGATACCTACATATTAATCAAGCATGAAATAGAAGCATCGGTTTTTTTTTCATATCATTTAGGAACACTAAAATATTATTTAATAATTAGAACAATATAGGAACCTATTGTATGTGTACTTAGGTATAGGTAGGTACATGAATGTATGGTACCTAAATCTAAACAATATCGTTAAAGCTATTTTCAAAACGCATCAGTAGGTACTGCAACTTTTTGAGTTTTATTTGTTTAGAACAAGAAGTTTAAACTCAACGACTTGATAAGGGAATTGTGCAAAAGAAAAGTTAAAACATTTTTTTTTGAAAAAAAAAGTCATTACCATTTACAGCATTACTAATAAAGTATGTATTATATTAAAATGAGAAGGGCACATTTTGAAAAATTTTTCTAAATAAATAATTTATCACCTCAAATTTACCTACTTTGTCTGACTGATTATTCAAGGAACATATTACAATGTAACATACCTACCTATATTATAATATACATATATAGGTATGTACCTCTTTACTTGTTTTATGATTTGCCATCTGCACTATTAAAAACCGTATTGATTTGACTTTTTAGTCAAAAGACTAAAAAAAAGTTAAAAGACTTAAAGTTAATTAACTGGCAGTCAAAAGACTAAGTGGCTAAAAATTCTAATACCCCAGTACAAAAGAATTTGTAGGTACTGACTAAAAAGAATACAATCAGTTAAAATGCTGCAGTTAATTAACTGCTTTTTTTAACTGCTAAGTCAATAATTAAGTACTGACTGCTGACTGGATACAGTTAAAGTAGGTACTTTTGTAAGTTAAAAGACTAAGAAAAAAAAGTCTTATTCGTGACTTAACTGCAGTCAAAAAAAGACTGCAGTTTTTACAACTCTGCCAGACCGTTACTTTTCAAAACCGTACATAGTAGGTACTATCATGGCGAGTATTTTTAAATGTTGCCCGACCCTTTCGGTGGCGCTGCAAAATTTGAGGTGTAAAATTTGATTTGGCTAGTCTTTAAGCATCGGAAATTGGTAGCAGGAGCAGGAGGAGACTATTATTTGGATTATTGCAAACAAAAAATATCAACAAATACCAATTAAAACCTCCATAAGCTCTCTCCAAAAAAATTTGATGAAGGGTTGCGACTTCCACCATGATAGTAAGTACTATGTTTTTCATATGAGGCCGTCAGTGCAATAGTGGCGTAACCCACTTTTTTTCAAAAATGAGTTTTTCATTAAAATGGGTCCCTTAATATATCTATTTTAATACAAAAATAGTTTTATACAGCTATCTACACTCAAAACCAGATGGCACTCAAAAACGTGTTATTGCATTTTATAATTTGATCATAGTTTGAGTGCAATAGTGGCGTAACCTTCATACTTCTCTTAGAAACTGTTTGCTTCGGTGTAGATTGTGACCATTTCATTTGGTATAAATATAATATGGGCAGTGAAAAAGTTCACACGTATGTTTGGGAACAGTCTACAACGTCAAGGGAGCCTCAAGAAATTGGATCTTGTTTTATGCAATATTTTAAGAACGCAGAATAGTCTAAAAAAAAGTTATTATGTATTCTGATCAATGTGGGGGCCAAAATATAAATATAAAACATTCCCTGTTGTTCCAATTAATGCTATACCATCCCGATTTTATTGTTAAAGAAATGAACCGTAAATTTTTAGTTAGTCGCCATTCCTTTTTGTCATCTGACCAAGATTTTGGTTTAATAGAGAAGAATAAAAAATTTTATAAGTACATATATCTTCGTCCTAAATGATTGGGTAAATGTCATTTCCTCGGCCAGAAAGAGAAACCCATTTGAAATTGTGAAAATGACTTCATCTGATTTTTTTTCCTCAAAATCTCTGGAAGAAAATATCACAAACACGAAAATGTCGATTTCCAATTCCAAGGTTGAATGGCTTGAAATTCAGTAATGACATTTCGAAAAAATTAAACATTTTCAATTTTTTATAAGTATTCCAATGAAATTGATGTTTTACTCAAAGAGGTTAATGTACATATGAGACAATCCGTGGATATTAAAAAACTCAACCAGCTTGCGGAACCTAAAATAAATGATAAAAAAAGAAAGACTTAATAGAACTGCTTCAATTTATACAAGCAATCCATCACTTTTTTTATAATAATTTAAAAACGTCAATAGGTGTTACAATTGAAAAATTTGACGTTTTATCAGGCAAGGAATAAAATCATTAAAAAATAAGTAAAAATGTAAGTACACATAATTTTTGTTGTTGAAATATTGAACTATGAAAAAAAAAAAAAAAAATAATAAAAGGTATAATAAATTTGGCGTAACCTTTCTTTTTTCTTTATTTTTAATGAAAACCATCATGAATGCAATAGTGGCGTAACCCACTTTTTTTCCAAAATAATATTGAATTAAAAAAAAGAAGCTTGCCATACAAAGTATGTTTTTAGATTAATCAAAAATTTCAAAATGAAAATACAAAAAATGTTTAAAGAAACCTTGTTTCTTAAATCTCTCGTAACTCTAAAGTGAATTTTATGGGTTACGCCACTATTGCTCTCACGGCCTCATACCTATACCAAATAATTCGCCAATGACTTGAAGATCATTTCTTATTAGATACCTATGTACGTAGGTATTAAAATAAAGAATTGCCAGTTGATCAACTGACTTTTTACATTAGGGCCAACCATCTTTGTGGTAGTTTTAACTTTGCACAAAATTTTGTAATTTAAAGTTGCAAACGAATTTCTTTTCGTTTTGATTCAGATGCTGCCGAGGTTTTAATCTATTTTCAGGAAGGGTGACTCTTGACAGAGCAACGGCGACAAAAAGATATTTTCCTGGCTTATATACTTATAGGTACTACTTCTAAGTTGTAAGACTGGAGTCGAAGCATAAATCTCTGGTAACCGTACAGGGATTTTATATACAGAAGCATATGCAACCAACGTGAAGTTGGCTCCTAAGTCCATATAGGTACATAAAATATTATAATAGGTCTATGCTTATGCCTTTGGTAGAAAATTTATTCAAGTCTCATATTTCTCAGAAACGGTACCTATAACTGATTTGTCTGAAAAAATCAGTTACTGATGTGACATTTAATTCTGTTTTTTTTTTCCAAACAAAAAATGTCACTAATTTATTTAATTTTGCTAGCTATAAGTACCTAATTACTGTAATTTTTTCTTTATAATTAAATAAAGATTACTTATACAAATACAATACAATACATACAATACAATACTGTTTTTTGATTATTTTCTTCTGCAAAAGGAGATTTTTTTATGGGATTTCCATAGATGTTATCAAAAACCAAAGTGTCTAATTATTTTATGTCTTCATACTCTTTAATTCAATATTTCGAAAATGGTTTGATTGATGTTTTTTGAAATCTGGCAAAACGCTATTGTTTAACTCTGTCTGAAAATATTATCGATTCAAATTGGCTCTAGGACTAAAAATAAAGATAGGTAGGTACCTACCTATTATCGCAGGAAATAAAAAAAAAACCTTTAAAATATTTTACATAATGTACCTACCTACCTCTTTGTATATGAAAAACATAGTAGGTACTATCATGGTGGAAGTCGAATGGGGCGGCATCTAAAAAGTTTTTTCCATTTTCTACATTTATTTAGTCAGTTAGGTTTGATTCAAATATCTCACCCTACCATTGTGCTCTCACAAACACACATTTTAATGGAGGACACTTTCTGTACTTGAATTAAAAATATTATTATTTGTCAGTAGTAAGGTAGTCATACAATTATTTAGCTTCCAACATCCAAGATGATTGATGAGAGCATTTTTCTAACATAATAGTCACTTATTTTCAAGTTTTGTTCGAAAAAATTCTTTGTCTTGAAATGAAATTGAAGAGTCTTCAGTCTTCATGGTTGAAACCCCATTAATTTTTCAATGAAAAGAAGAAAAACATATAGGTACATAGTACATACCTACCTATTAATTATTTTATAAAAAAATCTTACTAAAACCTTAAATGCAAAGCGTAAAAATTCCTAAATGTATAAGTATCATATGTAAGTACATTCCCCGATGCTAGAAAGATACTACCATCAGCATTCATCGTCCTTATTTATTTGAAGTTTAACTTCCTCCACAAGCATGTTGATGAATTTAACCCTCTTATTAATTTATTTATTTTTTCTTTGCTCTATCACATCAATAATAGTCCTTCAGCAATGATTATGCCATGATGATGACGATGATAACATCTTCAGTTAATGCAAAACGAATTTGAGAACCCTTTTGGACTGAAGAGAAAAGAAGAGGAGAGCTTTGGTTCGGTCGTTTTACCATGCGAAGATATTCATGAAGGCTGTTACGAACTGAAAAATAAATAGGAAAAAACACTTCCTCCTGAATCATAATGAAGTATAAAACGCTCAACGGCGAAGGATATTCCATCATTACAATTCGAAGTATATACCTACCTACAGGATCCATTGCGCGTTCTAGAATTAGAGAAACAACTCTTCGCTCCACCCTCTACGGCTTCACGACCGTCCAGTTATACCTATTATACGGATGTGGGGGTGAAATTGTTCAATCCTTGTTAGTTAAGGTGGATGCGCGCTCGTTAGCTTAACGAGCCTGATGGTTGATTCGATTATATTCCATAACGCGGCATTAATGTTTATCCTTGTTCCCATATCCATCAGCATAATGATGCCATCCCATCTCATTATTCATTCTGAACGATGAACGCTCATTCATTCATTTATTCGCTGGGAATAATTTTTTGTTTTGTTCTTCTTTTTTTAGCCTATAGAATTTTTCTCTGACTTCCAATTGGGGACCCTTGTTATTTGATCTAAGTATTCTCTATTGTAATGTGTGCTCTTTACTGCAATAGACCTGGCGGCTGGGAAATCATTTTCGATGGGTGATACCTACCTACTATATGAGTTTTCTGAGTTTGGAGTAGGTTCTCTTGGTGTGGTCAGAGCCGCATTACCCATAAGGCAAAAAAGACAACTGCCTACGGGCCCAGCGCCACCTAGGGGCCCCGCGACACATTTTGTTTGAATTACCTATGTATTTAAATTGCTTTTAAAATTTTTTCGAATAATAAATATACTTTGAAAATAATTGGACTCAATTTCTTAATTGTGAACTAATGCGGAGTTGAAGCGTGTTTGAACTACAACTACTATTTCACGCATCATTTGATGGGCTTGCAAAATCATTATAACGTTTCCAAGTTTTAAAGCTTTGCGTCACGTCTCTTGTCGGATTATACCGTCGAAAATTACTACAGGCGTCATCTATGTATATCAAATGAAATAAAATGAAAATATAACTATTCGAAAATGTATACTACGACTCCAAAAAAAGGGATAAGATATATAGTTTCCATTAGTTGAATAGAGAGAGAAGACCAAAATGCAGAGATCTTCATGAATACAGATTATATCAAGTACCATAAAAAAGTTATAAAGTTATAAAAATCGCTTAAATTCGTTAGCAATACTACGTATACTAGCCATTGAAAACGATATCCTTGAAAAAATCGACGATAAAGATTTAATAATCACATCTCAAGTGTTAATTAAATTAAGAAAAGTTAAATGTTCAAAAATTCTGTTCAATTGTGTTTTCTCGAAAGAAATAAGTAATTTTTTTTATGTACATATTAATTACAAATGTATTAAATAAAATGAACTAATTAAACTATAAAATAATATGTAAGTCATGTATTTTTGTTTTAATTAATTCCGAGATATTTTAATTTGGTGTTGATGTTACAATCACAATTTTCATTAGGTATTGAAATTGGCACGAGTACGATAACTTGGGCATGGGCACCGAAAATTGATAAGGGTTTTTTGTAGAGGGGTCCAAAACAAGCATTTTTTTTTACTATGGGAGGGGGATCCCAAATTATCGTACTCTCCCCTTGAAATTTATAAGGAAATTGTTATTTTTCGAGAAAAAACCAAAAATTTTCAATCAATTAATTTTTTTAGTTGACTACGGGTTCTACATGTCTTAGTCCGCCCCTGGGTGTGGCATACAGAACTGGAGTCTAATGGGAGGAGATTTTATTGCAAATTTTCTTTTATTCTTTTTCGCAGGTAAATGTTATTATGTCCTTGGAATTTTGCATAATGGATTCGTGCACCAGGAGACATCAATCAAATTTAAGAGAACATTTTAAATGAATCTGCTACTGCTTCATTAATATTTGTGTTACGCTCTACTCTAACCTAAATATCTCACGGAGAAATCTCAAAATGTGATTATTCTTTTTCTTTGAGAGTTGCATATCATTTATATTGGGAATATTGGAACTTGAGATTATAAATCATACCTCTACATCCCATGAAAACGGTTCCTATATGTAGATATGTATATGTGTACTTATGTACAACTCTTCATTTCTTCTATAGATCTTTCTAGAGTTATTCCTTTAAATTATAGTAGGTACTATCACGGCGAGTTTTTTTAGGGTTGCGGGGACCCTTGTGGTGGCGATGGCGGTGCAAAATTTGAGGTGTAAAATTCGATTTGGGGAGTCTTTAATCGTCGAAAATTGGTGGTAGGGGCAAAAGGAGACTATTTTTTGGATTATTGCATCCAAAAAATATCAATAAATATCATTTAAAACCTCCATAAGCTCTCCGCAAAAAAAGAGTAAGGGTTGCAGGCATACTTTAGATGTCGCCCCATTCGACTTCCACCATGATAGTACTATAGTTTTCATATACAAAGGTTATTCCTAAAACAATATTAAAATATGTGATAAGATGCAATGACCAATGAGGATATTTTCCGAATTTATTTTTTCAACTTAACAAGTAAAGTATATAAACATATACCTAACTTAAAACTTTATTTATTATTTATTATGTTTTATTTTTGATTTATTATTGAATTAAAACTATCATCACAACTTTTTTTTTATACTGTAGGTACATACATATATCAAAGAATGAAATTTGTGATAATAGTTTTACCTTTGTAAATGAAAATATAGTACTATCATGGTGGCAGTCGAATGGAGCGACATCTTCCCCTTCTGGCCCTTCTCAAATTCTATTGCGCAGAACTTGTGAAGGTTTTAATTGATATTTATTTATATTTTTTCGTTATGGCAATCGAAAGAATATTCTCCTTTTGCTCCTACTCCCAATTTCCGTGTTTGAGAGATTCCCCGAATCAAATTCTACACCTAAAAAATGAAATGTCTTTTTCCTGTTTAGTCTTCAGTTTTCTATGTTGATTTGTCGTGTTTTTTTTTTCAAATTCGTCTGGGCTTAACCTATGAATTCGTGCATAAAATAGTTCTATAGGTGGTGAATGGTAAATGATGATTGGTAAAATTGCATTCGTTGACTGCTCTTTTTAAAAGTTTTTCAAAATACGGTGAGGGTCATTTCGATTTCAAACATTTCATAATTTTTGCTGGAGTGGACTGAAAAGATGGGGATACTACATTTTTGAATGTTTTTATAATTGAAATAGTCGTTGATTTCCTGGAATTCTTTTTTGCTGTTGATATCTATAGGCTGGTATCGTACTTCCCTATTTATCTCTGGTGACTATAAGGAGGACGGGAGCTATGAATTAATTTTTAATAGAATGCACGTCTGGGAGCCGGTAGTGGCGTTGTTTTTGGAAAGATTTCTTTTTTTGGAGGGATTGGGGAGCTTGCTAAAAAATGTTCTTCCCAAAATTTTCATGTGTGCTGTGAAATCTACGTTTGGTAATTTTAGGCACAAATACAAAGTTTGGGGAGATCGGCTGGTTTTCGTATGCTAAGTAACCGTGGCAGCTTCCCTTTTAGCCCCCCTGACAAAGGTATCTAACGCTTTGTCACTCTAGCACTGAGCCTAAGCACATATTATTCATAGAGTCTTGACTCATTTTAATGGATCATAATTTAAAGAGGATCAAAAATTATTGGTGATAAACGACCCGATAAAAGGATCGTGTGATTACCTTTAATTAAAGAAGTCATCTGATATTCGAGGGTGCCTAGGTCTCATATCTGCATTTTTAGATTTTTTTCCAATTAAGAGTTGTATTATAGGACCTTAAGAACACGTCGACATACCCCGTTATTTTGTTAGGAATAACGGATAAGATACCATAGTATCTTGGGTACTCCTAAGTGATCATAAAGAATCATATTTCTCATATCATATTTGGTCTAAGTCATTTAGGTAAGTTATTGTCAGCTAAAGGAGAATGGGCAAAAATATATGGAAACTGGTCTAGCTGGCGTCCAGAAACGAGATCTATAAAAATGATAAGGCAAGGTAAGGTACTATGGAGTTTACCAACGTACGAGTATTTTTATTGTCCTAAACAATGTGAGAGGGCTTAAATAAGCCACCAAAAAATAAGAAAAATACTTTGCAAATTCGAATAAACAAAGATAAATACTTTATAGGTTTATAGTAATGTTTTATCAAGAATTACCTACATTATTCATGTTGTCAGCTGGGGGTATGAACATGTTTTATTTTTGGACCCAACATAAACACCTACCACAAAATGGATATGACATGTGCATTGTGCACACATACCGATCGTACGATGCACCAGTGTTTGTATGGGAGCGCGGAAATAAATCAATAAAAAAATTAGAGAGTGGTGAAATTTGGCACACATGTGTGCGTGAGGAAACAAACATTTCCTCAAAATTTCGGCTTTAATACGTAAATATTATAAAAATACTACTAAATAATACCTAATAAAAAAAAATTAATTTTTACAAAATAAACAAATAAATAAATGCATATATACATAAAAATACATTGCATATTTTTTGTATTTTTATGGCAATTAGTAAAGAAAGTTGGGAAATATTTGTTGGTTGATTTGTGGGCTTCAGGTCAGAAATAAAACAATTTGATTTTTTGTTCACGACGTTTCGTCCATGTCTATGGACATCACCAGGTGAAAACCAAAAAGGAAATCTATAAAAGGTTTTTAAACATGAATCTGGTGTTAGAACTGTCTCCTCTTTTCCAACAAGTGTTTGTATTGCGGGCATACATTGTCTGTGTTTGTTTTTTTATTCATTGTATTTTTTGTGTTGAGTATGTGAAGAGTTTCGATGATGATCCTCTTGGTCTGGTTATCTTCTCTTTGCAGTATTTTTATTTCATCATAGTTTGGAGTGTGGCCGTGTGCGAGACAATAAGCCAAATGCATAAACAAAAGTAAATGCTTTTACTTGTAAATTGCTGTGCTAGTTAGTGGGAAATGTGCATTAACTGCTGCAGACATTTCCAAGTAAAAGCATTTACTTCTTTTTATGCATATGGCCCAATGTGCTGCCAGGGCTGTCTTTTGCGGAGCGTTATTAATACGCTTTTATTAGTTTCACCTGTATGTTTGTTTGTTTATTTGTTTGTGTGTATGTAACTGTCTCGTTGGGGCTCTATTTTGCCCAACTTTAAGCGATCAGATTTACTTCAAATGTTGTAGACTTATCAACGACCACCGACAATACAATATTTTGATAAGCTTATCTCATTATCCTGATTAGGATTGTCAGGATTAGTGATTTTAAGCATTAGATGAAATGGTTCGATTACGAAATAATTCATAAGACTTGTTCGCAAATAAAGTTATATCACTATGTCTCGCTGTTTATGTTGGCAACATAAAAATCCTTGAATATGTTTTCTATCGAGATGCAACTGTTAACACATCTGTTCATATTAAAGACGGTTTTATAGCAAATCGAACTAAAAAGTGAAAAATAAAATATACTTTAAAAAAAACTAAAAAAACACGGGCAAGAGTACGATAACTCAGGCGACAAAGTTTAATGACGGATTTGAATAGAACAGCCAAAGCATTTTTTACTATGGGAGGGGGGGTCTATCTCCCCCCGTTTAGGCGGTAGGGGCAATTTAAAAAATATGTGCGTTAAATGAAAAAAAAATAGGTAAAAAATAACGGTAATACCTACAATTAAGTTTTATACGTTTTTTTAAAGCCAATATTCTATTCTATTAGCCAGTTTTTAAATCAAGTCAAAACTATGCATAGTTTTTGAAAAATTTAATTTTAAACTCAAAATTTGAGTAAAAAAAAGTTAAAAAATAGTTTTAAATTTCAATATTTCAAAACCATAAGTTTATAAATAATTTTTTTTTAATAATTTGTTGCTATTATTAATAGTCAATCAAAAACTGAAAACTAAATCATTTTATGCCTTTTAGTTTTTGAGAAAATTGAAAATAACCACAACTACTATTTCAATTTATTTATGTTTTTTTTTTTTGTTTGAGTGGTCTTATTTTGATAGTAATAATGGTAGGTGCGAGTTTGGGTATACGCAACAGTGGGGTGTGTGCGAGTTTATATGTATGCAAAAGTGCGGTGTGTATGTATTGATGAAATAGTTGGCGGTATTGAGAATGGGGTTTTTTGGGTGTTGTGATAGGTAGTTAATAATTCTTCCCGAAGACGTAGGTTTTTGAAACCAATCCGTTCTTAAACTACTTTTTTCTCGAATTATAAGAGCGTCTAGGTAGGATAATCTGCAGTTATTGCCCATTTCAAACGTGAATTGAATTTTTCTGTGAAAAATATTCAGGGTTTTTAAGGTTTCTTCGACGTTATTTCTTTTCACAATTTCTTATCATAATATAGAAAGTTGGGAAATAAATCAGGCAAAAAAAGTTTTGCTCTAAAAATTAAATATTTCATAGGTTATAGTCAATGGATTAACTTTATTTCAATTTGTAAACAAATATTAATAATAGTTATCTGTAACAAAAATTTTCAAAGCAATTCCAATTTTCCGGTATCTATCATCGTCAAAACCGTGCTTTTTCAGACCTGATCCAGGTGAATATAATTGAACATTGCTGGCAAGGTGGGCACTAGGGGGATTTCATTATTTTTGGACTAGTTAGGTGATTATTGTAGCTTTCAAGTGAATGTAGTCGGAGCGTGTAGGCAAGTGTAGCTAAAACTGTGGCTCTAAGGAAAAAACGTTAACATTTTAATTTTAGAATACTCTGCTCTGACTCAGCTAAAATATATACTTATATGTAGGTATGTATACCTATATAAATACATATATAAACATATATTTTTTTTAAGCTTAAAGTACATATTTTTGAAAATAAAATTAAAATTCTTACTAAAAGTTATAGATATTAACGCCATTTTTCGGTAATGGTAACTTTGTAGCCCTGTATCTTGAAAACTTATTAACAAAAATTGCTCGAAGTTTCAAAAATCCTAGATAAACTATAAAACTATAATAAAATAAAAAAAAGCAACTATATACTAACTCTTTCATTTTTTTAAATTTATTTCCGCATTTAAACCACTGTGCGACGCGACGTCCTGTTACAAGTGCAGTAGTAGTGCTTGAAAGCATTTCTTCCTTCCCCTGCTGTGTTAACTAGTATGATATGTGTATGGTATTGCTTTTCTCTAATATGTATGTCGGGACTATAATTATATTTCATCTGAAAAAAATGTGGCTTCCCCTGGGTCGAAATCGTACTCATTTAAATTCCTGTGAATTTGATGCAGATATAAGTCTTGTAAATTGTACTACTATTCATACTATATATCGTCGTCCAGAATATTCCCATTCATTAATTCCTTAAATCAAATAAAAAAAGGAGAATTTTTGTGCGCATTTTTAATACCTATTGATATTTTATCAAGTCGAGATTTTCAACTATCGATGTTTTTTGGTAGTTAATAAAAAAATCGTTATTTTAACTTTCCAATTATTTCTGCAGTTAGCAAACCCTTCTGAGATGAAGCAAGCATATACAATATTAAGGTACATTAAAAGCTATGTATGTTTAATCAATCTTCATTGCTTACATAATATATGTATTATTTGGGGTCGAATCCAAACCAATTTATCGTATGAACTTGCATTGGGTCGTGGTTGCTTTAAATATAAATGAAGGTGCAGCTATAGCTTTGTTGATTTCTGCAATACAAACACCAGAATCCCTATCAATTTGATACCGATAGACGATTCCGTTGTACGCCAACTTTCACAAGGATGGAGAACAATCCGTAGCACGGAACCCACTTCCATGGAAAAACCATCTCTGCCTTCTCTCCGTCTACTAAATAATGTACTACTATAATGTATCCTATTATAATATATCTTGCATTCAAGTAATATAGGCAGGGCCCTACCAATAATCAAATTTAGTGAAGACTTAAATATTTCTGTGAAATGGACAACATTGATAAGAAATATTTAAGTCGTTGCTAAATTTGATTATTGGTAGGGCCCATTATGTCCCTGCCTCACTGTAATGTAACTTTCGAATAAAAAATCAATATCTACAACACACAAATGCAACCCCTGTTTTGATTTTTAATTAAGAATTAATAATAGGTAACGAAAATTTTCATAGGCACATATTCTAATACATATAGGTACATTATGTTATGTACATGCATATACATATATATTTCAAAACAAATTATTTTGAAACAAAAAATAATTTGAATTAGATATTATAGAAAACCTTAGAGCATATACATATAACATGGAGTGCTTGTTCAATTTCAAACGTGAAGCTTTTATAGGGGGCGCTAGTTTCACTAATTTTGGGAAGCAAAAGCGAGGACCTCGAATAAGAGTGCGTTATCCCCACTGATTAGTGGTTATCCCTCTCCAGAATTTAATTAATTTTTTTTTTTAATTTCCATCCCTCTTCAAAAAAATACAAAAAAAACTGTGATTGAAGTTTGACAGGTCCGCGCTGGTGCTTCCCGAAACTGTAAGAAAGTAGATACTAGCGCCCCATATCTGTGCTTCTGGTGTTACAAAGTATTTGATATAGGAACAAGCACTCCATATTATACCTATATATACTCTAAGCAGAAAACAAATACAATAATCGTTACCGTAGAAACGTAGATAAATAACAAATTTTCAAATTGAGAAAAAATCTCTTTCGAATACACAATTCATTTATAATTAAGGAAAAATTTTCTTATTGAATACCCAGTTCTATAATATTTTTTCAATCGATGGTGGCGGCGCGGCGTTACTTAACTATGGTGGGGGTGAGACCTTCTATTTATATTTGTTCAATGGCAAAACATCAAATTTTTTACTTTTGACAAGTACAGCAATCTACTTTCATTTTATTTTTATAAGATTTTATATCCAGCACTATTTATTTGATAAATTGTATAAATTGGTCAGATTTAAATGCCCTTATCTTTGATGTTGATACCACTGTGAACAGTTTTATGTGCCGTCGCCTTCGCCTTCGCCTTCGCCGCTGTCGCTACCTCCGTTACTGCTTGCCACTTCTCCTTCGTTTCGCAGAAATATGAAATATTCCACGTTTTTCTACCAAACTCTATGATATGGCCACACTCCTCAGTTTTTTTGGCACTGAAATAAGATTTTGTCTCAATTTCACGTTTTCAAGTGTTAAATTTAATTCCGTTTATCATTGTGTGACTGGCTGTGTTAATATGGCATCGTAACCCAAACATTTATCTAAAGGTTTAGATTCTGAGGTTCAACAAAAACGAACCAAAAACCATTACAATTTGCAGCTTACTTGGCACAAAAATACTAACACGGCTTTATTCGTGAAATCTATCATATTCTGGCCATTGATTGATCAGCTTTTTCTTAATGCTGTTTATATAAAATCGCTTTTCTTAATGGGTCTTTAGATCTGTGATGCTTCGTTGGATGTCTCAGCCTTTTTCACATTCCAAGTTGAGTTGGTTTTATGCTAATTGTACCACTACAGATCGTGACAAATCAAGACATTCTGCATCTGGGCTTTGCAAGTCTCGAAATTTTCCTATTTTACCCAAAAAGGAATTCAAAAAAAAAAAGGCCAAGGATAACATTCGTTCAAATTGTTATTATTGCAAGTGCCAAACAAATTGTAGGGAAAATGAGGTATGGGGCTCAATTGCGTTATATGTGGGTGTTTTTTTCAATGCCCCGCAGAATTTGGATGAATGACGTTAGGGTTAAACGTGTATTATTTGTAAATTAAAGACGACATGTGGTTAAAAAAAGGACGAGTTGGGGACTGAGCTGTTTATATGTATGTTTGTAGGTGCTTTTTTCTAGCCCTAAGGAAATTGGATAAAGAAACAAGACAAGAACTTAGAAATAGTTAGAACATTCAATGGTTTTAATGATAGTCTTTATACTAGGCGTATTTTTAGGTACTGATGAAAAAATAGAGATTTTGATCAAACCTACTATCTTAGGGAAGTTGAATAAGTTGGTCCCGCAATTCTGTCTGTTTGTCCGTTAACGGGTGTTTTCTTGAAACTTGTTGTCAAGTGTTTTTGAGCACTTTTCCCATACGATTTTTTATTATATTTAAGACTTAAAGTAACGGTATCTACCTGCCATAATTTTTATTTCTTTTTGAGCATATCCCATTTTCCTCGAAAATGGATCCGATGTCGGAAGTATAGTTACCCTGGAATCAGTTTTTTGATTTTCTCAAAAACAGTTCATCTGTTTGTAATCAAATTTTGTATGCAAAAGCATCTAAAATCTATGCAAAGTATATTTATATACTTTAGTTTTCAAAAAATAAATTGTTCTGAGTTTTGAAAAAAAAAAATTAACTTATATTTTGAAAATTTAATATTTCAAAAACTGGATACATGATTTGGAATTTGGTTACAAAACTGTTTTTTAATATTACCTGTCATAGTTTGAGAAAACATTAACTTAATTTTCAAGGATAGGTGAGCGGGTCCAGGGTTTAACAGATGAAAGAACAATAAAATTCGGTTTGATTGATTGAATATCTCTGAATAGGTTATATTAAAAGTAAATAGTGTAATTACATAATTACAAATTGTTCCTATTTTCCTGACCCTTAGTTAAATAATATCTATATTCCTAAACGGGCTGGAAATTTCGAGCTTGATATTAACGCATTTTTCGACGGATTGGATGTATTCCCTAGTTACGGTATTAAGCCAAAAGCAAAAGGCATTAAATCCCACAGTTCCACAGTCCAGTCAAGACAAAAGATAATGTAGGTATGTACATACTTATGTATAAGAAAATGGGGATATTATTGACATTAAATTAAAAATACTTAGTGGGATAATGTGGCATGGAAGGGTTTTTCCGGGAAGTTTCACATCTCTTATAATGCTTTTTACTTTAAGCTTTAAAAAACAGATGACAACATACAGTGATGGTTCGCAGATTGTGAATGACATTGGTACAACCGAAATATATTTAAAAATCCTAGACACGCTATTGGATGTAGCTTAGAAAATAGGCACTTCACGAAATACTTACTTGGTTAACTGATTTATATTTTACTTTTTTATTGCTGAAACAAAAAATTATTTGGAGCCTTAAAATCTAATTTTTTGACACAAAGAACTATTTTTCTACGATAAAAATTATCAAAATGACGTAATTTTGAGGGTAGCTACCTATTTTGAAATAGGAAGTGACTTCTGGTGGTCGAAAAAACGACGAAACATTTTATTGACTGATTCTTTTATTATGGCCTTTCGAATCAAAACATAAGATATTTCCATCAACTAATGGGTTCCACCATTTCAATTGAGGATGACAACGCGGCGGCGGCGCTGTCATCTAAACTGCATTAGACTTAAAAAACCGTTTCGCGCCCGGAATGTTGAATCAAATTATGGTTTTGCACTTATGACATTTCTCATGCGAGAGAGTAATTTCTTCCCCTTTTTCTCAAATACATCACAATAGGAGGTACTGTACTTCAAAATGGAAACTTCAAGTAGGCACGAATATTACTTCTTGAAATATTCATTATTTTTCATACCACTGGGGGAAAACCCTCTGATATGATGCCTTGCTATCAGCTCTTCTCTGTAGTGAGCCATATATTGCCAACCACACATTTGTTGCCCATTGCCATTGCAAGTTCAAATTGAAATCATCATAAAATACGCATGGTGTCCTTTAAAAGTTGCAATTATTAATCCCAGGGCAAAGAAGCCTACAAAACATACATGATACACATTTTAGGAATTTTTGGAAATCAATGTAGGTACTTACTAAAATTTGAAGTGGATGAAATTTTGCTGAACCGTAATCATCAAAATAGCAAAGGCGTGGTAGATAAAAAAATACGGATGTTTGGAAATAAAATGTAAATACATTATGTATGGATGTGTACCTACCTTCATAATTATTTTTCTTTAAAATGAAGTTATGTAGGTATATGTAAATATTTTGTATATCAAAGCAACAATAATTTTTTGCTTTTAGGCTAAGATAGGTGGTGCAACTTTGGCATCATTTCATTTGCATATTAACGTTAATCACTCGAGCGTAGTTGCTTTTGGTAAATATTTCAAATTCTGTGAATTTTTTTTTTTAATTATTTTTAAGTTGGCGCATTTTTTAAAGGTTTTCCCCATAACGGAAACCAAATCTTTTGTTCAAAATTATTCATTAATTTTTCTTACTCGAATCGTTTCTTCTTTGAAGTCGTTTAATGTGTGAAAAAGTAACTTGCGTACCTATATAGGTGGGTGTACATACATTGTGCAGTCATCATGTACATACTTGCTTTTTAAATCCGGTTGTTCAACCACCATGGCACATCAGGTTGGAAACAAAGCAAATAAATATATCAAGTTATTAAAAAATAATTTCTAACTTCATTAATATGCTAAATTTAAGCAGTTGCGAAATAAGAAAGCGTGGAATAATTACATACTTACGAAAGGAGAACAATTAAAAAGTGTTCATGCTCATACCTACTTACAATGATTGCGCAACTAATTGGTTAGGTAGGTACAAATTTAACGAAGTTTATATATAGATCGCAATAAAAATTCCTTTTTATTCCGTCATTTTAATTAATGCATTATACAGGGTGAGTCATGAGCAATGCGACAAAATGCTAGGGCATGTAGGTTGCGTTGAGACAAGAAAAAAATCGTATGGGAGGGGGGGGTCTATTCCCCTCCGTTTAGCCGGGAGGGGCAATTTTCGAAAAAACTGACTTAAAATGGGAAAAAAATTATTTAAAATCAACGGCTTCATTTACAATGCTGTGCGATACGTTTTTGAAAAGCCAATAACTTTTTCTTTCATCCTGTGTTTAAATAAATCTATTCTAAGAAATAGTTTTTGAAATATTAATTTTCAAAGTCAAAATTTTGAAAAAAAAAAATTGAAAAAAAAATTTCAAATTCATTTTTTTCAAAATTTTACGTAATTAAGTGCTAATTTTAATTTCAAAATTCAATGCTGTTATTAATTTTAAGTCTAAATAAGAAAACCGGATGCAAAAATTTTATGTCGTTCTCAAGAAATTAAAAAAAAACCAAAACCACCTTTTTCTAAGAAAAACATTTATTTTTATTGTAACGAAGCAATTTAAGAAGCATTAATCTTAGTTTTTTTAGTTTTTTTTATTCCTTTTATTTTTACTATGTTTTTTATTGGAAGTACTTATAAAAAATTCTCGATATGATCTCCATTGTTTAGAAGGCATAGATTATATCTCCTTGTAATGGCTGCACATAAGTGTTCAAGTGTAAATCTTCTATCATTACATCTCTGTTTAAATATGCCTTCACATCCCAACATTTGGTCCTTCGAGCCGGATAGAAAATTGATCGCAAATCACTATATTTGCTGCCCCAGAATTGGACACCTAACTCAACTGACAAGATCCCTATATCTTGCTTCGCTACGATCATTCAGATCAACGAGCTTAGAGTGCATCAATTTATCATCTTCCAATAAAAATTTCTGCGTTCGCTACTACTATCGTCAGAAGAAATCATTTGCCATCAATTCCTACATCGAACGAGCGACAAAAAGTCATAAAAATATCGCTCAGCACATCCCGCCTCGTTTTCTTCACGTCATATTAACGCTACATCCACAGTTCAAGTTCCCTATAACTTGAGTTATTTTCAACCATCGCTTTGAAGTCAAAGTTCTCTATAACTTTATATATCTACGAAGATTATCGCCCAGATGTGCTACCTACGCATGAAAATCTAAAAATCATACACAAAATCTACATACACATCACATACAGGCTTCGCTACATAGTACAAGATCCTCAAAATCTTCCACACTTCACCCACTGATCAGCACCCGCATCCATCATTCATCGAATTCGCCATAGCATAGAAGGTCAGCTTCCCAGTGCAAGATCCTTTCATCTTACCCCACTTCAGCTTCAGATCATCAGCATCCATCATTCACCGAACTCACCACATCAAAAAAAAAATAATAAAAGACCGCTATCGCATAAATCATAAAAAACGGTCTTTGAAAATCAAAAACCATCATCATCGATCTTCATCCAGCCAAAGTGTACAGCGAGGGATACATAAAAAGCTTCCTTTACCGTCAACCTGCAGAAAGCCATCAAACCGGTTTTTTTTTATCATAATATATTCACCACGATTAACACGAAAAACCACAATCAGTTCCAATTGTGTAACAGGTGCGTGCATTTATTTTAAGATCGGTGTAATTTTTCTTAATATTTTCCTAAAGCTATTATTTGTTAAATCTTATATTTGTCTATATTAAACAAAAAAAAAAAAAAACATACATATATGTAGGTATATATTGTTTTACACAATATTAAATACATATATGTATATGATAGCGGTGAGTGTTACAAAAAATCGTTTGTGCATGCATGCAAATCAGTGGTATTAAAAACCAAGCAAACAAAAAATATATATATATTTAAAAATTTAAAGAAAAAATATATAAAGAAAAAATATATAAAGAAAAAATTAGTATAATAAAACGAAATAAGTGTGAAGTAGGTACTTCATCCTACGCAAATACCTACATACAAGTGCAAAGTTTTGTAAAAGTGATATTTATTTTTTTTCAATAGTGATTTTTTTAATCAATTGTTGGGGTGAGTTTCAATTAATCTCTATTTTCTTTCCAAATTTGATTTCTTTTTATATTTAAATTATGACTGCCCTGAACAAATTCATACTTGCTGCCGATCAGCTTGTTGCGTTTTGCACCAATTTTCAAACGATCTCACTAGTAGATCAAACCCCTTCAAAATTAGAAGCTTCAAAATTAGAATTAAAAGACCTTTGGATTGAAATTAAAAATTGTTATACAATTTGTTTACTTCCCGTTCCCGACGATGAAGAAAATGCATTATCAGATACCGATTTAGAATCTGTTAAAGCAAAGTATCTTTTATCTGGCAATACATACATACAATGTTTAAGTGAAATAATAGAGTCAATTAAAAAGCTTAATATAATAAAAGCCGATAATTTACAAATTATTGAGCCTAATGAAATTTCAAGATCTGCAACTGTGTCAACTTCTGTAACTCAATCGGTGTCTAATTCGGTGCCTGCTTTTCAAAGTACATCCTCAGCTGCTGACGTTGTCCAAGATCAACGTCCTGGTCCTATGCAGTGTATTAAAGTTCCTGCGTGTGATACCGACATATTTTATGGCGATTATTTAACTTGGCCATCATTTAGAGATATATTTACAGCTGTTTATATAAATCATCCTAAATTATGCTCGGTTCAAAAATTATTTCATCTTCATTCGAAGACAAAAGGTGAGGCAAACAACATTGTTTCGAAATTTCCTCTCACTGCAGATAGTTTTGAACTAGCATGGAAGGCATTAACTGATCAATTTGAAAACAAACGAATCATTATTAATAATCAATTAAAAAATCTATTTAATTTATCTAACGTTTCGATAGAGTCTGGAAAGGCTATTAGAAATTTACAACGCGAAATAAATGACAGTCTCTCAATTCTAAAGTCTCATAAAATTAATACAGATTCTTGGGATCCTATTATTGTGTATTTATGTTCTAATAAACTTCCAGAAAAAACACTATCTATATGGGAACAAACATTAGAAAATCCTAGAGATATTCCATCCTGGTCTGCAATGGATAGTTTTCTCACAAATCGTTACAGGGTGTTAGAAACAGTATCAGATATAAAGTGTCAATCAAAATCAAAGGAATCTACAGGTAAATTAAATTTTTTTAAGTCAAATAAAGATAAGACTCAACAACATCGAACGTTTCATACTAACGCCAACGCAAAAAACTATAGTTGCAAACTTTGTAATAATAATAATCATCCTCTTCGAATCTGTCCTACTTTTATACAGCTTTCCATTCCAGATAGAATATCGAAAGTCAATTCTCTTAAATATTGCAACAATTGTTTATCGTCTTCACATTTAAAACAAAAGTGTCAAAGCATTCATACATGCATGTACTGCAAACAAAAGCATCATACAATGCTCCATGTCCCTACTGCAACCAACTCTCAAATTCAATCCACTCCGTATAATCCTTCTTCTTCTACTAATGAACCCAATCTTCAACCTCAAGTTCACAACAATTTTATACAGTCCACAGAAAACCCAACCGCAAATCCAAATTCAATTAACATTCAATCCTATTTTTCAAAAAATAATAAAACGGTTTTGTTAGCAACCGCGTTGATTGATATACATCACTTAGGAAGTGTATTTACTTTACGAGCTTTCTTAGATACCGGATCAGAAGTCACTTTTATTTCTGAAGCAGCTCAAAAAAGATTGAATTTACCTGTGCAACCTATTCAAGCTCAGATATCTGGCATAGGTTCTACAACAACTGCTAGCGCTTCAAAAATTTGTTCATTTTATTTAGGTTCAAAACTCAATCCTGATTTCAGTCTTTTGGCAAATGCGTTAGTTTTAAAAAACCTGACAGGTAATTTACCAACCGCTAACATAATCCAAAAGGAAACCTTGCCTCCATTTGATTTTGTTTTAGCGGATCCATATTATTATGAAAGTTCGAAAATAGATATGTTGATTGGTATGGATATATACCCTTCTATTGTAAGAGATGGACTACATACAAATGTGTTGGGTTCACTTATGGCCCAAAATACAATATTTGGCTGGATTTTATCTGGCCCTATTCAAGAAAATATTAATGTACGTTCATGCTCAACTTTTGTTTCATATTTCAATGAAGTTTCCTTAGATAAACAAATTGAAAAATTCTGGGAAGTTGAAAATATTTCTGATCCCAAACCTCTCTCCGATGAAGATAAATTTTGTGAAGATCTGTATTCCACTACAACTTATAGAGGCGCTGATGGTCGTTATATAGTCCGCCTTCCTTTCAAAAACCCTACTCCCATATTAGGTCTTTCTCGAGACATAGCTTTTAAACAATTCCAACGCATGGAAAAGTCCTTTGAAAAAAACCCTGATTTGTATGGAAACTATAATCAAGTGCTAGAAGAATATTCCACGCTTGGTCATATGGAAGAGGTTCCTTCCAATGAAATCATCCATGGAAACCAGGTGTGTTCTTTCTATCTGCCCCATCATGCGGTTATAAAACCGGATAGTATTTCAACAAAAATAAGAGTAGTTTTCAACGCTTCACATAAATCAAGCACTGGTGTAAGTCTAAATGACTTGTTGCACACAGGCCCCGTCTTACAATCGGACTTAACAACTTTAATTTTAAATTGGCGTTTTTATCGGTATGTTTTCAACGCGGATATCGAGAAAATGTACCGTCAGATAAGAGTTAGTTCTGAACACACTCCCTATCAACGTATTTGGTTCCGAAATCCTGCCATAGAAGACAATAAAGCAAAAACTTACGAGTTAAGGACAGTAACATTTGGTGTCAACTGTGCACCATTCTTGGCTATTCGGACACTACACCAACTATCTGAAGATGTCCAATATACATTTCCTCTTGCTTCTGCAATTTTAAAAGATCATTTTTATGTTGATGATGTTCTCTCTGGTGCCCATGAGTTTGATATTGCATTGAGAGCACAACAAGAGTTAATAGAAGCTCTTAAATCTGCAGGATTTCTATTAAGAAAATGGACGTCGAATTGTCACGATCTTCTTAAAACAATCCCAAAAGCTCATCTCTTTAACGAAGATATTTTGAATCTTGAAAATAAAAGTATATCCAAAACACTTGGCATTCAATGGAATGCAAAACTTGATGCATTTCAATTTTTCTTTAAAACAATTGCATCTGATCATGATCTTACGAAAAGATCTGTGCTCTCTGTAATTGCACGTTTATTTGACCCTGCTGGCTGGTTAGCCCCAGTCATTATTACAGCGAAGATAATAATGCAGCAAGTCTGGCGTGACGGGACGTCCTGGGACCAACCGATTGAGCCCCTAACGTGTCGCCGTTGGCAATCCTTTCTTACTTCCTTGCCATGCATAGAAAATATCCAGGTACATCGATGGATACAATATCACCCATTAAATCCAGTTCAAATTCACGGGTTTTGTGACGCCTCTGAGCATGCATACGCAGCGGCCTTTTACTTACGCGTTCAAATCAGTGAAAATAGTTGGTCTACTAATTTAATATGCTGCAAAAGTAAAGTAGCTCCAGTTAACCAAATTCCCCTCCCAAGGCTTGAACTCTGTGGTGCTGTTCTTTTGGCCAAACTTTTTTCTAAAGTCATATCCAAATTAAAATGCCCTAGTCAAGATTTATATTGCTGGACTGATAGTTCTATAGTATTGGCTTGGTTAGATAAACCAGCCAATACCTGGAAAACCTTCGTAGCCAACCGTATATCTCAAATTCAAACCGACCTTCCCCACATAAAATGGAGACATATTCGGTCAGGAGACAATCCTGCTGATTTAGCAACCAGAGGTATTTCACCGATGGAACTCCAAACCAACGATTTATGGTGGAATGGTCCTACCTGGCTTTGCCAATCCGAGTATCTTTGGCCTCAGTCTCTTTTAAAAACTGAAGGCGAAGATGATTTGGAGCGGCGACCGATCAAAAGTTATAACAGCTTAAATTTATCAAATGTTGAAACAATAATTTCCAGATTTTCCACCTGGGCACGACTTTTACGAGTAATGAGTTATGTTCTTCGTTTTTTCCACCTAACACACCCTCGTTACAGACAGTTCTTTAAGTATTCAACAACAAGGCTTTCTAAAATTGAAATGGATCATGTGAAAGGGCTCGTTATTTGTTTGACTCAAAAACTTTATTATGAACTAGACTACCTTAAACTTTTAAGAAAAGAACCGATCTCCAGTAAAAGTCGGCTGTTAAATCTTAACCCATTTTTAGACAAAAATCATATAATTCGCTCTGATGGCAGACTTTGCAACTCAACTCTTTCATATAATGAAAAATATCCTATTTTACTTCCATATGAAGCCGTAGTTTCTAGCCTCTACGTCGATTATTTGCATCGTATAACAATGCATGGTGGAAACCAACTTGTTCTTCGAATGGTTCGATGTGAATTTTATATACCCAGCGTCAAAAGGTTAATAAAAAAGTGCATACATTTATGTAAACCTTGTAAAATACAAAAAAAGAAATTGCAAACCCAAATCATGGGCGCTTTACCCCTTGAACGAACCGTTATATCTTCTCCCTTTACTTATACAGGCGTCGATTTTGCTGGCCCATATTTGATAAAAAGCTTTTCTGGTAGAAATTGTCGAGTTAGTAAAGGATATGTATGCCTTTTCGTGTGTTTTGGAACAAAAGCGATTCATTTGGAAGCTGCAAGTGATTTAAGTTCTGATACCTTTTTAGGTGCATTTAGTCGATTTGTTTCCCGCCGTGGCATGCCAAAAACGCTGTTCTCCGATAATGGGACCAATTTTGTAGGTGCCAGTAAAGGCATTGCGAATGACTTAAAAAATTTTTTCAAATCTGCCACCGATGAAGTATGTGAAAGATACAAGGATCGCAACCTCGAATGGAAATTCATTCCCCCTGGTGCCCCACACATGGGTGGTATTTGGGAAGCAGGAGTTAAGAGCTTTAAAATTCACTTTAGAAAGGTAACTGGGAACAACAAACTTACTTTTGAAGAATTTTCGACCCTTCTGGCAAAAGTCGAAGCTTGTCTCAACTCAAGACCCATTTCTCCTATAACCGAAAACTCATCTGACATTCCACCTTTAACTCCAGGACACTTTCTTCGTGGTGGTCCCCTGTTATCACCTTTAGAACCTGCTAGGGATGAAAATTCCCTCAATTGTGTAAAAAGATGGGAACGAGTTAAGATTCTTCATCATCAATTTTGTCGAAGATGGAAAGATGAATATCTTAAAGAGTTAAACAAAAGATACAAATGGAAACATCCACAACGAAACATAATGTTGAACGATTTAGTTATTATAAGAGATGAGAATCTCCCCCCAAACGAATGGCGTCTTGGCCGTATCACTAAAGTCTATCTTGGACCCGATGAAAAAGTTCGTGTCGTAGATATAAGGACTCAAAATGGAGTCATAACCAGGCCTATTACAAAACTTTGCATTTTGACCGAACCAGAACCTCAGCCTGAACCTCTACCTGAACTTTCACACTGAATTTAATTCCTCTTTTTTGTATAGGTATGCATGAATTGGTAAAAAAAAAAAAAAAAAATTACAAACTACAAAAATAAAGGAATTCAAATATGAACTAACTTTGGATTATATACAAATATAATATTAGATTGGATTTTCGTTTATTTGAATTCCTTTACTACAAAAATAAAGGAATTCAAATATGAACTAACTTTGGATTATATACAAATATAATATTAGATTGGATTTTCGTTTAATCAAAACTTTTTTATACCTAGTGCACCTATCTTAAGATAAAAGCTCGCATTTAATTTTTATATTTCATCTTAAATTATTTACTTAATTATATTTAAATCAAAAATATATTTTTTTTTTAAGTATCTTATATTTATCTTATATATATTGTTATAAAACCTGAATATTTGAATTATTTTAATGGTTTTTCAGCCAATGCTGCAAGGCGGCTGGCAATGTTCAAGTGTAAATCTTCTATCATTACATCTCTGTTTAAATCTAGTACTTTACATATTAATTTGTTTTCTAAAAGATGTCGCTTCATATTATGATAAATTTTAAGCGGAACTGACTGTAGGTACTTATTATTGTAAAATGGCTTCTTCCTTCTTGAATAAAATCTCATAGAGGTAAGACGTGCCTTTCAACTCAAAAAAAAAAGGAATTTTTACTTTGGCAAAGGAACTTCTCTTTTCATATCTTTGGCGAATCAAATTAAAGAACCAGCGAGTGAATGCCTTCACATCCCAACATAAGTTTATGCTTGACAAATTTTCCTGCAATTTGACTCCAGCGACTTCAATTCGTTCCTTCAGTTGTTCCAATGATACTATTTCCACTTCGTAAACATAATTCTTCATAAATCCCCATGCATAGAAATCTAGGGGAGTTAAATCTGGTGGCCTAGGCGGCCATTCCGTGGGGCCCCTTCTTCCGATCCAACGGTCACTAAAATGATCATCCAGCCAGTTTCTCACCTGTAAGCTGTAGTGTGCTGGAGCAACATCTTGTTGGTAGATTAAAGTATCTGCTATAACCAATGGAACCCTGTCTAATAAATCGGGTAAGAGGTCTTGTAGGAATTGCAGGTATGATTCTCCATTAATAATGGAATTCAAAAACCGGGGCCCGATCACAGTGTGTCCAACAATACCAAGCCAAACATTAAACTAAAGCGGTGTTGTGATTTGTTTTGTTTTTTTTTTGTGTGGATTGGCGCTACTCCAATAATGTAAATTGTGGAAGTTAGTAACCCCATCCCTAGTAAACTGTGTTTCATCCGTCCAGAATATTCTTCTAAAATAGTTTTGTTCGGTTTCATTTCTAAGTAGTAATGTTCTACAAAATTCGGTTCTCAATAACTTGTCGTTTGAGGTGAGTTCCTGAACAGGCGTAAAGTGGTACGGGTGTAAATTTTCCGCCCGAAGTACTCGACATGCTCTAGATTGGGACACTCCAAGCATAGTGGATATCCTTCTTGTACTGACGGACTAAATCCAGAATTCTTTCATCTAAGATTCTTGACTCATCAGAAACTGGCCTTTCGCTTCTTCGATGCTCCAGCACTCCATGATCTCTTAGACGTCGGTGGATTCTTGGAAACGTGCTATGATGGGGACACCTCCTATCGGGATATCTTTCAGCGTACAGTCTTTCGGCTTCACGACTTCGACCATTAGCTAAACCGTAGCAGAAATGCATGTCCGTTAATTCTTCTCGGATGTATGAGCTTGACATCGTTACGTGTTAGTGAGTTAATATTCAAATTGGAAATAATTACTAAGCAAAATTGCAATGCCTTTTATTTATCTTGCGTTGCAATTTTCTTTTTTTTTTATTAAAAAAAAATGCGGTTTTATTGTCCCTATTGTCCCCATAACAGGTAGAACCCATGGGCTGCGGGCAGGCCAAGGCAAAAATATTGACAGGTCAGTTTTCAGAAGTTATCAATGAAAATAATATTAATCTAGGGTTATTCCAATACTATTTAATTTTATTACGTTCTCATAAAACTCCAATTAAAAAAAAAGTGAAAAAACTAAGATTAATGCTTCATAAATTGCTTCGTTAAAATAAAAATAAATGTTTTTCTTAGAAAAAGGTGGTTTTGTTTTTTTTTTAATTTCTTGAGAACGACATAAAATTTTTGTATCCGGTTTTCTTATTTAGACTTAAAATTAATAACAGCATTGAATTTTGAAATTAAAATTAGCACTTAATTACGTAAAATTTTGAAAAAAATGAATTTGAAATTTTTTTTTCAATTTTTTTTTTCAAAATTTTGACTTTGAAAATTAATATTTCAAAAACTATTTCTTAGAATAAATTTATTTAAACACAGAATGAAAGAAAAAGTTATTGGCTTTTTAAAAACGTATCGCACAGCATTGTGAATGAAGCCGTTGATTTTAAATAATTTTTTTCCCATTTTAAGTCAGTTTTTTCGAAAATTGCCCCTCCCGGCTAAACGGAGGGGAATAGACCCCCCCTCCCATACGATTTTTTTCTTGTCTCAACGCAACCTACACGCCCTAGCATTTTGTCGCTTTGCTCATGACTCACCCTGTACCTATATTAATTTAATTGTGCTATGTTTATTTACATATGTATACATATGTATATGTGGGAGAAACCGGGTGACTTTTTGTGAGTTCGTCCATAAAATTTTCTTTTTATTACAACTGAATGTATAATATACATATAATTTTACCCATATTGGAGCTACATTTATAAAGAAAATCCATTCGACAGATAAACATTTGCTGATCCACACCGTTCTATTGCGGACATCTAAGTACATATTTGAATGGAACAGTCGTATCCTTAGTGCGAAAAGTTTAAATATCTTGGATCTGTGATCAATAGCTAAGGATCTTGTGATAACAACTTCAAACAATTGTAATTTTCCAAGAATTTCAAGAGCTTTTTAAAAAAAATTTGCTTATATTTTTTTTATTTATTTATAGCAAAATTTAATAAGTGAAAGTTTGTTTTTTTTTTTTTGAAATTTACTCAGCAGTAAACTAAAAAAACTTTTTCTCATTTCTTAATACCAATAAAATAAAATCTGGCTTATTTTTGGTCCGTCATTCCAAAAAATCTGTCAGGAAATTATCACGATATATTTTTCAAAATATGACATTGATAAAACTATCAAATTGTAAGCCCAGTCAACTGACAATTTTTATGAAACAGGTCACCAGGTGAAATGTTGTTCCTTAGTTAAAGCGGACTAGTTAATAAACTGCAATTTCTGATTAATTGAAAGAAAGGATTTTCATGATTTTAACTATTGAGTTTTGCGTCCAAAAATCAAATAACAATATTTGTGAGTGGATGTTATGTAGGTACATAACATACATAAGTATTCGATTTCTTAAAAATAATAAACATCTGAACATAGAAGATAAATAGTAATGAACTCAGGTGTGTACTTTTTTTTTGTTTTTTTTTTTCTTGAACACACCTAAGCGATTAAATGTCGGACCGTCAATATTTTCGGATTTCTTTAAATTAATGTTGTCGCAAAATGTGCAAACTGCAATGGGAATCATAAGTCTACCGACCCATCATGCATCAACAGAACGAGATATTTGCAAATAAGAGAAAAATCAGTTGGGAGAAGAACGGACCGTCACACATCATCATCACCCCATGTCACACTATCGCAAACAGAGTATACCTACTTTAAATTCTGTGCAAAAAACGGTTTCTTTCGCATCAATGAGTGATTTTCCTCTGCTCCCGCACCCAAACAAGCGACAAGTTAATGCTCCCAAAAAAAGCTTCACAAATTTAAGTTTGCATGTGCCAAACCCATCTTCTCCCTCTCTTAATGCATGGAATTTTAACACTCAACACACAATTCCAAGCAATAACAACAATAATGCAGCCACAACCAGCAGGTATGGCTAACAACAACAATGTGAGCATGAACAACTCCACTCTCTTTTCTATGGATGAATTAAACGCTCTCTGCATGGAAATGATCACTAGTTTATCCCATTGTAAATAAAGAATAGATCAATTTAATGCGATCGCACGTTTAGCAACTAAGTTTTTATACTCAAATACTAATGTTAAGTAAAATGACAGATATACACATAAAGATAGTTGCTTGGAATGCCAAAGGCATAAGAAATAAATTTCTAGAGTTACTTAATTTTTTGAATAGCAACGACATTGATGTTGCTTTGTTAACAGAAACTTGGCTTTGTTCTGCAGTCAAGCTTCCATCATCTTTTTTCAAATGCTATCGAATAGATAGATGTGATCAGATGGGTGGTGGGGTTGCGATTTTAATAAGAAGATCAATTCAACATTCGCTGTTAGCTATAGTTCCAACACGAATTGTTGAAAATATAGGGATCGAAATTGTGCTTGAAAACTAAACTAAACTTAAAATTTTTTCAGTATATTTTCCTGGAGGTTCTTCATCTGATATTAAAAGAAAATGGTTAACACAAGATTTAAAAAAACTTTTTACTATAAGTGGTGATTTTTTGATAGGTGGTGACTTCAACTGTCGTCATCGAGATTGGGGATGCTTAAGAGCAAATACGTATGGAAACATTCTAGCAGATCTTGCCTTGTCAATCCCGCAATCAACATTTTTTCCCTCCATGTCCTACATACTATCCTGCTGGTTCTCGTGGTAGCCCTTCTGCCCTTGATTTATTTGTGTCCAATATATACATCGTCTCATAACACAACCAACTTCGTTTCAAGCCCTCAGCTCTGATCATATTCCGGTTTTGCGTAATTTTCTTTCGTCAGGGGAAAAAAATTTGCAATATTTTCAAGATTTAAAAAATGCTGATTGGTCTTGTTTTAAAAAACACATCAATATGAAAATTCAGAACTGTCCTGAAAGTTTTGACAGTGTTAATAATAATGAGGATTTGGACTTATTAATCAAAAACTTCATAGAATCCATAAAAGTGCACCAAAAAGAATAAAAAAAAAATCTTCCATCTAACATTTTGGAACTCATAAAATTGAAAAATTTACATAAAAGGAATTGGCAACGTTATCGTCAACCCTTTTCTAGAAAAATGGTTTCTCATTTCACCAAACTTATTTCAGTTAAACTTGCAAATCATCGGAACAAAGAGTGGAATAAAAAGCTCAGTGTACTAGATAAAAATGCGAAACCTTTTTGGAACATTGTTAAGGTTTTTAAAAATAAAAACAGAAATATCCCTTTTTTGAAAAATTCCACGTCAACATTTTGTACAGATACCTACTGAGAAAGCTGAAGAGCTTGCCAGCAATTTCTCTAAAAACCATCTAGTTTCACATAGTTTAGGTGACAATGCAACGAATAATCTTGTTAAGGTCCATGTTCAAAATTCAAACGCGTTGGACGTAGCAACACCCTTAAATGCATTTGTTAATGAAGAAACCATAAACAATATTATTAAAAGTCTTAAAATACGAAAAGTCGAGTGATTAGATCTTATAAAAATTATTTATTTAAAAAATCTCGCCCGTAAAGGAATCAAGTTTTTAACACTTATAATTAATGCCTGTTTGAAACTTCAATGTTTTCCTGATGTTTGGGAAAAAGCAAAGGTTGTGCCTATATTGAAGGCTGGTAGTTACAGACCTATAAGCTTACTAAGTAGCATTAGCAAAATATATGAGACGAGCAATTTGGTTTTAGAAGATTTCACAGCACTTCACATCAAATAAAAAGAATCTGTAACCATGTGAAAGAACAGCGTGTGCATGGACAGTCTACAGGAATGATATTACTAGATATAGAGAAGGCTTTTGATTCTGTATGGCACGATGGACTTGTATATAAAATGATAAAATTTAATTTCCCAGTTTACTTGTGTAAAATTGTTCAAAGTTTCTTGTCTGGTAGATGTTTTCAAGTTCATGTTAATTGTGGTATTTCTTGTTTACATTATTTCAGTTTTGGGGTGCCACAAGGATCAGTCCTTGGACCCTCCTTGTACAATATTTACACGTCTGATTTCCCTGTGCTTCCTTTTTGCCAATCAGCAATTTTTGCTGATGACACTGCCATATTTTCATCGCATGAGTTTTATCTCAACATTGAGATAAATTTAAAATATGCCATTGAAATTTTAGAAAAATACTATAGCAAATGGAAGATTAAACTCAGTGCTGGAAAAATACAAGCCATCTTTTTTTCAAGAAAAAGAAAAGCTTGCTACCTTCCGAGCAGAAAATATATTTCAAATCTCTGAATGTAAAACGTGCGGTCGTAGGCTTGTTGAAAAAACATTATCACGAAAATAAATAAATAATAATAATAAATGTTGTATCAGTTGCTCAGTTGCTTTTTGATCCTCGAACGCAGCCGTCATTCTGTCAGTTCTAAATCTTCAAAAACTAAACAAATTTTTGAAAATTTTCCCAGAAATTTAAGAATGCATGTTATGGTGTATCTATCTAGAGGATCTATTTAATTTTGGCTGGCACATCCCGGAGACAGTATTAATCCAATTGGATAATCTGACATAAGACTAAAAAATTGGTTGGAAATGTGGATTAGATGAGTGAATAATATGGAACTGGATTAAATACATCTGGAAATGTATTATCGACTAAATAATATGGTACGAGAACTAGCAATGTCAAAAAAGAACTCTTGTTGTAATTTCCCCGTCTACGTGATTTATATAACGGTCAAAAATTAATTTTTGTACTCATTTTCTCACGGAAATTTTTTTCATTGTTGTCTATAAAAATAAAAATAATTATGCCAGATATATCTGGTGGTGTATTTTATAACGGATAGTTGCTTTTTTTATTGTGTTCTAGAACATTACAAAGGTGTAAACCAGAATACGAGATAATTTTGGTGGTCCAAAATTGAAATCAGACCAATTTTAAAAAAAAAATTCTTTGATTTTCATAAAACCATGGAAAATACCAATTCATTTAAAAAAAAATCCTTTTCTAACGGGTCATTTTTTTATTGTGTTTTACAATATTTTAGGAACATATATTCAGAATACAAGACAGTTTTGGTATTGCAAAGCAACAGCCAGTCCACTTAAAAAAAAATTTTTTTAATCATTGATTTTCACAAAAATCGTTAATTTTTCATGATTGAGGACACATGAGTCTTTGAAAAGACGAGTAAGTTTTCTCTGGCCGTTTAGTCTCATCTTAACAGGGATTCTGCGCTGTTATGGCTGATATTTTCCAACCTGCTTAAGACCTACATATGTAACTATCCGCCAAGTTTAGATCTAGATTTCAGCTTTCAGGTTTCACATAATACGATTCGAACAATAGCTCGTGCTTACTCCGAAGAAGTCAATAATGCGCTATCCAACAACTAATTTCGGAAGTATGGAAGATTGTCTATTAATAGTGTGTTTAAATAATAATAAGTCTTTTTATTTTAATATACTTAATGTTGATTCGTATAGGTTCCTAAGTGCTCAAGTAGAAGGGCCGAGAATAGCCAATGCGATAATAATCAAAGTTTCATTTCACGAATGTGTTTGTTCACAATAAACGTTAATTTCTTTGCAGCAAACTACATCATAAACGCAGGCTTCGCAATTGAATCATTTATTTGGAGTGAACAATAAATAGTTCTGAGAAATAACAACCATTTTCCTATGTCGAAATGAACCCAGCACATTTTGTTTTTCACAATATATTTGGACGAGTCGTTTGACGTTTGTTACAAATAAAATACTTTTACTGAAGTTTTTATAACTTCCCACGGATGTTTTTTGTGAACTGCAAATAAAAACTTTTACAGCAAACGCACATATTTTAAATATTCTTTTGAAGTTACGTGAAGAGATAGTATTTATTTTTAAGAAGTACTCGTACAAAAAAAAACTTAAGGGATCAAAAATCTTTTTCAAAATCACATGTTTAGTGCAAATTTTAAAAGTTGTATTATATAATAAATAAAGTATTGTCTTTATATTTGTATATTTAATTTATCATTTAATAAGGTGTTTAAACAATGGCGTCCAGACGCGTCTACGATATCTTTTTGAATAAGTAATATTCAACAGTTGGGAAGTGAGACAGGCACACTTTTTATCTCTCTACAATAATTGAGTTTCAGTCTCTCGCAGGAGAGGTGTGTCAGCGTTGCCAACCACTTTTGACAAAAAGTAAGGCTACTTTGAAAAAAAAGATGCTTTTTTCAATAAAATAATGCCTAAAATATTTTTTTAGGTACAAAACTGACAATAGATAAAAATTAAACACAAATATAAAAAAATAACAAAAACATTTTTATTTCATTTTTAAAAACAATTAAATATTAAATTATTAATTTATAAATCACAGAAAAGGATTCTTTATAGGAACAACATTTTTGAATTTTAGTTTCATAAGTAGGTACAAAAGTGTTGATTACAAAACAACCATATTCTTAGCCCATTAGATCGTCTTCGTCCTTAAAATTATACACTGATTTTTGAAATAATGACATGTTTGTTTAAATTCCAAATCATAGCATTTTTTTTCTTTAAACAGCGACTTTGCATGCAGAATTCCACTTAAGGTATCTGTATAAAGCCTATGTCTGAGCTTTGTCTTGTTTAAATTGATGGAAGAAAAAATCCTTTCTACAGTTGCCGAAGAATGCGGCAAGCAAAAGATATGGTTAACTAATTTTTCCAGAAAAGGAACAAAATTTGAAGGTGGAAACAAATTCTTTAAGACCGAGGTAATTTTTAAAATTCTTTTTCACCTTGCGTAAAATAAAAGTCAGGATGTTGAATTAAAAAAAAATAAAAATAACAGATAAAAAAGATGCCTTTTGAAGAAAAAGAAGCCTTAAAGCCTTAGCTAATGAAATAATGCCTAAAAGGCATAAAAAAGCCTAGGTTGGCATCGCTGGGTGTGCGACACATATCTACGAAAGCCTGATGCAGCTAAACTTATGGTATAATTACACTTTTCATACTACACATGTATAAATAAAATCCCCAACTAGTTTATAGTGATATTATTTAAAGTGGCCTAGTCTGACAATCGATTGTCCACTATCGTTTTTTACCTAACATTTCTGAATATTTTACCACTAAAGCTGTTACAGTTTATAGTTATACCTACATATACCCACTTTTCTTCATATGTATTTATAAAAAAATACTTTTTACAAAATGTGTACATTAATAAGGTTATTTTCTATAACTGTTGTACATGCGACCTAACTATAAGAAAACAGTTATCTTTGAGTTATATTAATAAATATTATAATAATGATTTAACGCAAAATGTGACCATCCTCATTTATCAGCAACGTGTTTAAGTATGCCGATGTATATTTTAAAAAGTAAAACATACTCCTTCAATCCCCCAAGGGTTAACTCCGTAAGCTATGTTGCATTTAAGTAAAATCAAACCATAGCTATTATATAATAATCTATATAGGTAAATTATTTGTAGGTACTCCAACCAACGAACGACAAAGTGTAAAAATGCTTACATTAATATGCGCTGCAAATAGATATAAATCCCCAGCCCTGTTTCCATTCATTGAGAGAAAAAAATTGAAAAAAAAATATTTACGTATATATGAAATTCATAATGACATCCTTTGATCTGTGTTCAGCAAATAGGAAACATTCCCAGAGGGAGTCCTAAAGCTCCATATACATACAATCAAAGTTTGGTCTTCTCCTTCTCGTTACCGTATTCAATTCAGTCTTTTTTATGTGTTATCTTGAGAGAAACAAATAAGAGAGAGAGGGATGGAAGGAACAGTATTACCATTTACCACCCTCTTCTTTTTGCCATCACGGCGAAAAGTTGAAAAATAAATTTAAATTTAAATTTATGAAGCTTCTGGAAAATATAGAACGTTCGTACACCTACAAAATTACTTTTTTTTGCACACAAAGGACTTGTTTTACAGCACCAAAAGCGTACCAACCGCATCAACAAATCAAGTGTCCAGGGCGGCGAATGTTTCATGGGAGGGCGCCTCAATACCAATTTCTCTAAATTGACTTTAATTTTGAGTACCTACTGTTGAAATTAACACATAGGCGCAAAATCATATTCGATTTTGAATTTATTAGGAATATTTTTCAGTGTTGCAACCCTTTTCGATAATCATTTCTTTTTATCAGAAGTAAAATTCTAATTATTTTAGCGAATTGGGCCACCAGAGTTTAAAACAGTTAAAAATTAATAATATGACTTCTAAAGGTATCACGACTAATATTACTATGGCAATCAATATGATTAGCAACCGAGTTGGCCTGTCGAACGTACCTAGTTATTGGCTCATTAAGACCATAATTAACCCTATGAAAAGGTTAAAAAAATATACTATATACACGAAGATCTCTCGTTGAAGCATATATTCTTATACATAAGACCCAAAAGAAAGGGGCAATCTACTTGATTTTTAAGAATGTCTCTAATAAAAATTATTTCAAAATACCTTCTCCGAATTTTTAAAAACTGGAGACCAATCAGATTACATCTAGTAAGATAAGAAGGCATTCGTATATTCCAATGAAGTCTATAAATCACTAATCTGGAAAATCGTTTTTGGATACTTTCGATTCGATTTGAGTGGATAGCATAGTAGGGGTTCCATATTACACAACAGTATTCAAGGACCGGCCTAACATAGGAATTAAATAATGCTCTGAGTGAATAAGGGTCGGAAAATTCTTTAGAGTTACGTGAGATGAATCCAAGTAAGGAATTTGCCTTCGCACCAATAAAATCTATATGAAGGCAAAACGTTAGTTTAGGATCGAAGATGACACCAAGGTTTTTTTTTCGGTAACTTTTTGTAGTTTTTTTGGCAATCAATGTTATAAACATAGTTTATCGGCGAAAAGATAAAAAATCACATTTAGAAATAACTGATTAGAATTACACCATTCGGCTAAGTTATTAAGATCATGCTGAAGACAGAAGTAGGCAGTCATCGACGGATTTTATACATCGAAATATTTTTATATCATCGGCGAACATAAGGCAATGAGAAGATTCAATATAATCAGGAATGTCATTAATAAGGAGCAAAAAAAGAAGTAGGCCTAAATGACTTCCTTGAGGTACTCCAGAAGTCACAGCTATGGGATTTGATAATAAGTTATTAATACGATCTTATGACGGTATGCAACATGTTCTCAACTTTTTTTCAATCGGTTTATTCTCCATCTAATTTGCCAAATAATTTTTCAACTAACACACCTGAGAATCGAATCAATATTGGCTCCTTACGTTTAAAATTAATTCATGTCGCAAAGGCTATATCTGAATTAAACCAGGATAAACAACCAGGTCCTAATGGTATTCCTCCTTTAATTTTAAAATCTTGTGTAGCCTCCCTCTTAGATCCGTTAACTCGACTCTTTAATGCATCTTTAAATACCAGACTATTTTTAGATGACTGGAAGGTATCATATATTGTCCCGATTCACAAATCAGGTCATAAGCAAATTGTTTCTAATTATCGTCCAATAAGCAAACTTTCAACGATTCCTAAATTATTTGAAAAATTAGTTTATGAAAAGTTAACCTTCATTGTTCGGGAACTTATTTCCCCTGCTCAACATGGTTTTGTTTCAGGTAGGTCAACTACCACAAATTTAACAATCTTATCCCATGACATAATAAAAAATCTTGAGATAATACGCACATATTGCGTGCGGCCCTTTAAATAAGATTCAAACCATCTCAATACATTGGAGTGAAAACCTAGGACAAAAAGCTTTTTAACCAGTACTGGGTGATTTACTCCATCGGACGCCTTTGAAAAATCAGTATAAATCACATCACTTTGATAACCATTCTCAAGATTTTTTATTATGTCATGGGATAAGATTTTTAAATTTGTGGTAGTTGACCTACCTGAAACAAAACCATGTTGAGCAGGGGAAATAAGTTCCCGAACAATGAAGGTTAACTTTTCATAAACTAATTTTTCAAATAATTTAGGAATCGTTGAAAGTTTGCTTATTGGACGATAATTAGAAACAATTTGCTTATGACCTGATTTGTGAATCGGGACAATATACGATACCTTCCAGTCATCTAAAAATAGTCTGGTATTTAAAGATGCATTAAAGAGTCGAGTTAACGGATCTAAGAGGGAGGCTACACAAGATTTTAAAATTAAAGGAGGAATACTATTAGGACCTGGTTGTTTATCCTGGTTTAATTCAGATATAGCCTTTTCGACATCAATTAATTTTAAACGTAAGGAGCCAATATTGATTCGATTCTCAGGTGTGTTAGTTGAAAATTTATTTGGCAAATTAGATGGAGAATAAACCGATTGAAAAAAAGTTGAAAACATGTTGCATACCGTCATAAGATCACTTGATATAGTCCCTGAATATTGCATGCAATAAGGAATACCATTGGAACATTTCTTACTTTTGACGAAATTCCAAAATTGCTTGCTATTCTGCTTCAAATTTGATTCTGTGTGATACAGGTAATCTTTATATAAGAACTTATTTAATACATCGAATTCTTTTTGTAGTCGCAAGTAATTACTTAGCAAAGTATTATTGTTATTAGACTTTCGGAAAAGTTTATATACTTTATTTTTTTTATTGGACAAGTTACATAATCTTTTATTGTACCAGACAGGTTTGGAATTATTACGAATTGCTACATTTGGTATATAAAGGTTCATTGCCTCAGTTAAAGAATGGTGAAAAAGGTTATATGCATCACATAATTGATAGTTATCAACAATATTAGTCCAAGGAAAGATATTCATGTAATTATTTATAGAGTTATAATCGCCGTTCTTATAATCATATTTAGACAAATCATTGATAAAAGGTTTAAAATATTCATAAGATTCAATGTTTATATACATAAAGCTACATGATGAATAGTGTTAGGAAAAATTGGATTTATTTAATTATATCAGTGCGAAGTTCTCTATCGACAAAAACAAGGTCAAGAGTACGATTTAAATCATTATAGAATTTATTTATTTGAATAAGATCATATTCAGCAAATGAATCAATTACTAAGCATTCATGAACATTACTAACATTAAATGGTATAAGGCACAACTCATCTGTATCAAGGATCCAATTTACATAGCAAAGGTTAAAATCACCTAGTTCTATTGAGTTTTAATAAGAATTTGTAGCATTTAAAACAAGTCGATCATTTTCAATATGTAAATTATATAAATCAACAGAACTACCTGGTGGTATATAGCTTAATATAATAAAAACATCCGACGAGTTGTTAAAGTTGGCACACATAGCTAGTTGATCAACGTCGATTTCTGATCAGAGAGACGGCAGTTCAATTTCCCGACATGAAGACGATGAACGCACTGCTATTAAGACTCCTCCTCCTCGTGTTTGAATAGTTTTTGCAAAGTTTCTGTCTTTTCGGAAAACGTTGTATAAATTTTCATCGAAAATTTCGGAGTTTAAATGTTTATCAGTTAGCCACGTTTCAGTCAATGCGAAAATAACAAAATACGAAGATGAAGAGTTAAAATGCAGTTCACTAATTTTAGTACGAAGATCACCAATATTTTGGTAGTAGAGGAGAATATCTTTTTTAACACTAAGAGGCTGAGAATTTTCGCACGATATTGAGTTATTTATTGAAATGTTATTTGACTTCTTAGGTCAGTAATAGGTCAACAAAGGTAAGCTAGCTTCCGAAATTGGTCCATGATAGGTTTTTATATAATTCTTACAGTAGTTTCCAAGGTCAAAGAATAAGACTTCTAGCACCTCGTTTTCGAATAAAAAAAATAAATTTTTAAAGTTTTTTTTTAAAGGTCATTGCGATTTTTAGAACTTCATTTGGGCAAACCGAAACTTGTATTATACCTTGAAAAAACCTTAAAATATTAAGAAAAAAGTGTATGGGGATCAATTAAAAAAAATAGTTGCGACGGCATACATTTTTTGCGAGTA
Organism: Syrphus vitripennis; assembly: GCA_958431115.1. Taxonomy (NCBI): domain Eukaryota; kingdom Metazoa; phylum Arthropoda; class Insecta; order Diptera; family Syrphidae; genus Syrphus; species Syrphus vitripennis. The sequence continues at coordinate 42,110,375 of OY288110.1, read as the reverse complement.
TCCCAAAAATGTTGTTCTAAGAATTGCTATGAAAATATTGAATATAATTAATTAATACTACTGCACTATGGCAATACTTATAATTCATCTCTACTTTAATTATTATATACATATATATATACATACATCGAAACTCGCACATACCCCAAATCCTATAGTGAGGTCAAGCAGGGGGGTTGCAGAGTGGCAGCATGCCCCCCATACATATCTCAACTGTTTATACGCCGCGCCGCCGCCGCCGTGGTGCTGGGTGCTAGCATTGTTTTCATGTAAAAAAGCTTACATATGTACATACATAAAAAGCTTAAATAACAAATCTTACCTATATAAATACCAACAAAAATAAAAATCCCATAAAAAAGTAATAAGTAATTTTCAATTTTCTCATAAACTAGAAGTAGGTAATAAAATAATCAAGTTTTTAGTTTTTGATTAGGAATTAAAAAGAGCAAAATTAATGTTATAGAATTTTGATAAATATAATATAAATATAAATAAATATAAATAAAGGTAGACCAGTTGAATTCCTCTCCTCAAACAATTCAACTGTAATACCCCAATATGCCCAACTTCAGAACCGTAAGGATCGAGATTCCTTTTTTAGCCGCACAACAAGAATGTGAAATGCTAAGCCCAGTTCTATCTTTCCCTCACATTTCAACGTGAGCTTTAAACTATTAATTACTATTAATTACTTTTACATTTTATAAGGAGAAGATTTGCTTTCTTAGTTAATCTCGCCTTTTATAGATATTACTTGAAATCGTAATTTTGAAGCATTTGCAAAGGGAAACTGGGAAGTATATATTTTTTCCCCCACAAAAATAAAGGACTGTTCAACGATTACAAAAATGCCTCAAACTCAGTGTTTATTCCACTTATGCCTTTTTTGCTTAGGATAGCAGCGTGGGCCTAGGCAGAAAATTTTAATTTATTTTCAAGGATTGGGATGATATGACACAATGATAAAAGACTCCGTCACAACCATTTTTATAGGCGGTTCAGTTACAAAAATTACTTAAACTGGATCCAAATCAAATATGTTTTAGCCATTGCTTCCTCTTAATTGGTCCAACATTGAAATAAGTTTATATGGCCCAACTTATGTATATTAAGTTCCAGGGCCGACGCCTGCATGACTGCGCTACTGAAAACATACCACTATAATTCATTTGCCTTTTCTCCCCCACATTGGGACCTTATTTGACTATTATGATTATGGTGATCACCAGTGCGAATCCAGTTTGATTCAAATGGGCACACAAAAATGTAGAAAAAGTGAAAGAAATTATGAGGAAATATGAGTAAACGATGCTATGTTATTATATAGATGGTTGTTTGTGGGGCTTCGTCATTCTGACATGATAAGGAGACACAACCATTTTGTTTGTTTTTTTTTTTTAATGCAAATCCATGCCTGTGGTAACTGGTAACTGGAAACAGAGTGTGAAAAATAAAAATGAGAGGTACGGTTAAGATTTGCAATGCAATCATTATTTCTTGCATTCGAAATAGAAAATGAGAAAAATTCTTTATAATTTTTTTCTCATATCTCTGGTGTGTACTGTTAAAGAATAGGGTGCATAATATTCATATAAATTGTTGTATAGGTACCTACATCCTTTTGACAAAATTATGCAAACTTACATCAGCAAAGTGATTTCACTGCACACCGACCGTATTATCCTTTGTAAGCGTTTGAGGTGTATTATTCTATCTTGAAAAATAAAATCGTAATTTCAGTTTTTTCAACAAATCCTGGCAAATCCTTCTTTTCTGCTTTTGAGATTGAAAGTAGCGCTTACTTCGTGCACTTTCAAAATAATTATCGTTATTTATGGGTTTGTGTGAAGTTGAGTGTGATATACCTATATGTATATGAGTGATGGATATGACTGGTTTCCTTTTTTGTTATAATGGCGACGAAAAGGATAATGAATCGTGATATGGAAATGTTTGACATAAGGAAAATGTTTTAAATTCTTATTTCAGCGAGGTTTTGATGCGAGAAATTATATTCTTTTGATTGAAAACGTTTTGTCTTTGATCATGAGCAATTTTCAAAAATTCTTTAGATCTTTTAATTTTCATTTATTCTTTTGAAAATGAAAGATGTATGTGCTCGAAAATGACTAAAATAATTCAACCTTCAATTATTTTTAAGTTATGACTTATATGCAATATTTTACAATAACAATTTAAAGTAGGTAGAGTAAATCTCTCAGCATGTTTTATATTTAGGGTTCTACTCTTAGGCTAAAAACAAAACTAAAAAACATCTCTAATATGGGATCTCCCTGAAAAAGGGAGATCCTCTAAACTGCGCCAATTACAGAGGAATCAGTCTATACTTAACATCGCCTACAAGATCCTCTCTGCCGTAATATGTGAACGTCTGAAGCCTTTCGTCAACAATCTGATTGGTTCTTATCAATGTGGCTTCAGGACAGGAAAGTCAACCATCGACTCATTCGCTTGTGCAAAATGACGATGGAGAACTCACGCTGCTCCATAAAGGTTGGCAATGAGCTTACGGAATCTTTCGACGTCAAAAAAGGATTCAGACAAGGCGATGCGCTGTCGTGCGATTTCTTTAACATCGTTCTTGAGAAGATAGTACAAAACTCCACCGTCAACACCAGAGGCACTATCTTCCAAAAATCTGTTCAACTTCTCGCGTACGCCGACGATATTGATATAATGGGAAGAACACAGCGTGATGTCAATGGCGCCTTTGTGAGGATTGAGACAGAAGCGGCAAAAATGGGTTTAGCGGTAAATGAGGGAAAAACGAAGTATTTGCTGTCTTCGAAAAAGGACACCCACCACCGACGGCTCGGCCAGAACGTCACAATAGACGCATACAACTTCGAGGTAGTAGAAGAGTTTGTCTACCTAGGTTCCGCTATTAACACGGGCAATAACACCAGCGCCGAGATAAGACGAAGAATAACTCTTGCTAATCACTGTTTCTATGGGCTAAGAAAGCAATTGAGTGGAAAAGCCCTCTCTCGAGCAACAAAGGTAAAACTGTACAACACCCTCATCATCCCTGTCCTGCTGAATGGTGCAGAAGCATGGACCTTGACAAAATCGGATGAATGTGCCTTAGGATGTTTCGAGAGGAAAGTTCTTGGGGTCATCTTTGGCCTCGTGTGCATTGATGGGGAATGGAGACGAAGATATAACAGCGAACTTTACGGGCTGTACAACGACATGGACCTAGCCAGAAGGGTCAAGGTCCAGAGACTCAGATGGCTCGGTCATTTAGAGCGCATGGACACCAATGCTCCGGCCCGGAAAGACTTCGACACTATTCCCGAGGGACGCAGAAGAAGAGGAAGACCGCGACTCAGGTGGCGCACACAAGTGGAAGAGGACCTCAATCAACTTGGAGTGCAAAACTGGAGATGGAGACAGCTAGCTAGGCGCTAGGGACCGAGCTGGCTGGCGGAGATTGGTGATTGAGGCCCAAGTCCACACCGGACTGTAGCGCCACCTTAAGTAAGTAAGTAATATGGGTTTTAATAATTGTAGCAAAATGTTAATAAAATGACTAATTCAAATTTTTCTAGAGCCCCTCGGAAGTTTTTTTCGTCCTATATTTCCCTGTACGAAAGTAATACACTTTGGAAACAAAAGTATAACGTATCCGAGACGTACCAAAGGAACAACATAATTATAATTTGGATCAAAAATTATTGACGGTTTCTGTGGTATTGCATGTAAAGAAATAATTAAAAAAATACGATTCTTAAAAATAAAATTCATAGATATCTATCTACTTTATAATATTAAAATTATTTTCTTTTAGTCTTTTTTTAAACAGCCGAGATCTTCGTTTAATTTGGGTGCGTGTCAATACCTAAGGTTATGTCTCGGATATCTTAAACCAACCTACATACTCTACTCATGTTGATGATAGGTAAGTATCAATCGATTTGGAAATATTGCTCAAATTAAGATTATCGTCCAAAATCAATGAAGAGATTGGAAATATAATAACTTTTCTCTGTAATTATTTATTTAAATTTGGGTCTAGTATTCTTAAGTTTTCAGTGATATTTCCTAAATAAAAACAACTTGAGGAGCGTAAATATCTATCTGACTCGTTTCGTAATTACGCTTAGGATTTTTTTTTATTATTTTTCCAAAAGCAATTATCTAATTTGTTTTTATACTGAAAGTACTTTGCCTTGAAAGTAAATTGCTACAACTACATATAAGGCCAGAAATGTGTATTACTCGTATGTTTTGTAGCTATTCGAGTTTACATAATAGTGCAAATTAATTGATCTCTTGCTCCTTTGTGATAGTTTTTAAGTCTAAGTGTAAAACTATAACTTGGCATAAAAACAAAATGTGAACCTCTATCTCATACCACTGAAGAAACATGTTTAGTTGAGTATTTTTTGTGGATCTTTTAGTTTATTTAAAAAAAATTCAACACTTACAGATGTTATGAAAGTACATTTATATACATATGTATGTATGTATATATATATATATACCTACTATGTTTTTATAAAAAATTATTAACTAAGAATATAATGTCTTAGGTTTTTTTATTTTTATTTATATTAAATTATATTACGAATTTTCTTAACATTGATATATGTATATTGTTCAGGATTAATCAAATCAACTAATTAATTTTTTTATATCATTCATTTAACTCATTCAAATATTTTAACTTCATTAAAATTTACATTGAAAATCATTCACACTTAAATTCATACAAATATACTACATATATCACTTTTCATCATTGTTCAAACATGCCGAACAAACACATCATACACTATAATTTGTTAAAACTTTAAAGAATTGAACAGCTATGTCTCTCTTGCTTAAAATAATCAAATGTTATTTAAATGCACCGTAACATTAGTATTATTAGTATTATTTCTTTATTGTAGCACAATTTACAGAGATTTGATATAAAGCTACCTTACTACTGAAAAATTAATAACAATGTTTTTGAATATATAAGATCATAATTACTTGATAGAAGGAAAAGCTACACAAAAAACCTTCTTTAAACAGACGAGATGGAGAGAAAGGGAGGAACAAAAAGACCTCAAACAAATTAACGACTTTTAACAAGGGATGAATAGATACAAATTACAAATTAGTATAAATTATTAAGAATTTCATTTAATATGTAGATATATAAATTTCTGTTACAAATACTAACATGAAAAGTAATTAAATAATTAACTAAATAAATAAATAAATCAACAAACAAAAAAAAAAAAATAGGTAAATAAATAAATAAATAACAAAAAAAAAATACATAAATAAGTAAATAAATAAATAAATAAATACATGAATAAATAAATAATGTATAAATAAATAATTAAATAAATAAATAATTAAATAAATAAATAATAAATATATCACAGTGAAAAAAAGAATGTTAATTTATTCATTAATTAATAAATAATATACTTATATGTACATATGTATATATCACAGAAAAAATTTAAATTAATAAATAAATGTATTTATCTATTCATAAATAATGCATTTCTTAAAATAAATGTATCTTTTGTATAAATTTTACAAAGCCAAATTTGAAATGAGGTAGTTTTCAGATATACTACAGGATAAGTTGTAGCGATCGAATAGATTTAAAACTCTATTCGAAATTCTTTCAATGTTTGTAATATTATGTAATTCTTCAGTTGAATAATGCCAAGGTAAATTAAGCATCATTTTCAATATTTTATTTTGCATTCTCTGCAACCTAAGTAAATGACTTTTAGCACATTTTCCCCACACAGGTGATCCGTAAAGTATAATACTTTGGAAAATTACCTTATAAATTATTATTATTATTATAATTTATTCTCATCACTTAGCTTTGATTTTCTATTAATAAAGGGATAAAGTATCTTAATGGTTAAATTAATCTTATTTATGGTTTGTTGAATATGCAATCCAAAATTTAGAGTTTTGTCAAGATGCACTCCCAAATATTTTGCACAAGATTTCCATTCTGTATGATTACCATTAATTCTTAACCTTCTGCTGGGTAGAAAACAAGCCTTTCTTTTACTTGTGAAAAAGACGGCTTGAGTCTTACCAGCATTCAATTTGATTTTCCATTTATTGAAATACATTTGAACATTATCCAAGGCAGATTGCAAATTAGTTTCAATAACAAAACCCATTAACACACAAAATGTCACAAAAATGTCATTCTTTGTTTCGCTGTCGGGTGTGCAAATCACGCCATCATTCGCTTGTCCATTCCGATGAGGCAGTCAGGAAAAATCAATCTTCGTCAGTTTCTTCGGTTCAATCTCAATCAAATCCCGCTTCGTCTCCTTCCACTACACCACTCGTGAGTAACCATTCGCTTGATATCAGTTTTCGAAAGAAAACCATTCTGCCAACCGTCTTGGCTAGAATTCAAGACATTCAAGGAAATTTTATCGACTGTCGAGTGCTTCTAGATTCAGGGTCTCAATCTACTTTCGTAATTGAATCTTTCGCTCAACGACTCGGTTATCATCGGAAACATTCGAGAATTCCTATCCTCGGGTTATCTTCGACTGAAATAGGATATACAAAAGGACGCATATCGTTAAATCTTCGTTCTCGTGTTAACTCTTCTCATTTGTTCGTTGATGCCTTTATACTGGAAAAATTAACTTCGGATTTACCAACTAAATCTATTGATTCTTCCTCTTGGTCTCATATTCGAAGTCTTGAACTCGCTGATCCAACCTTCAACGTTACTGCTCCAATCGATGTTCTTCTTGGTGGTGACAAGCTTTGGAACATTATCAAAGAAGGACAAATTCGAGGTCCTAATGGATCCCCAATCGCTCAAAGCACTTCGTTTGGGTGGGTCATAACCGGACAGTTTTTTGAACCGGAAGAATCTCACCACTTTACCTCGTTTCACTCTATAGTTGACATAGATGCTCTATTACAACGGTTTTGGGAACTTGAGGAGGTTGTTCCAGTACACGATTCAATTGTTGTCTACCAGGCCGAAGAACATTTTCGACAAACTTTCTCTCGGTCTCCTGACAGGAAGTATGTTGTTGCACTTCCCTTCAAAACTCCAAATCCATCTTTCGAAACTACTCTTTCTCTCGCAGTTTCTCGCCTATACGCTTTGGAACGTCTGTTTGTTCAAAATTCGAAATTGCGAGAGTTGTATTCTGAATTCATGCAAGAATATATTGACTTAGGTCATATGACCCGCATTCCTCGTGAAGATATTGTGATTCCTAACGGTAAATGTTTTTATCTTCCCCATCACACGGTGCTTAAAGCGGACAGTTCCTCCACAAAAATACGTGTCGTTTTTGATGGTTCAGCCAAAGACTCTACTGGAAAGTCGTTAAACACAACGTTATTAATACGTCCTCCTATTCAACGCGACCTAATAGGTGTTTGCTTAAGGTTTCGGCAACATCCATTCGTTTTTACTGCGGACGTTGTAAAAATGTTTCGACAAATTTGGATAGAAGATTCTGACTCTGACTACCAGCGTATTGTTTGGCGCGACTCTCCTTCGCAAGAAATCGGTCACTATCGGTTACGTACCGTGACGTACGGTACAGCTTCTGCTCCGTTTTTGTCAGTTCGCGTTCTGAAGCAACTCGCCGAAGATTACAAATCCGAATACCCAAACGCAGCCCGTGTTCTATTGGAAGACGTCTACGTGGATGATGTGATGACAGGAGCTAACTCAATCAAAGAACTCATCAAATTACAGTCAGAATTAGTAACTCTTCTTTCCATGGCCAAACTTGAGCTGCGAAAATGGAGCTCAAACTGTTGGCCCCTTCTTAGTTCTCTTCCAAAAGAACATTGTGAGTATTCGTTTTTCGACACAGAACGCTCAAAGTCGTTTGTAAAGGTGCTTGGTATGCACTGGAATCCTTCAAATGACGAATATTCGTTTCGCATGTCGAACCCTCTTCCAACCATTTCGTTAACTAGGCGCTCATTATTGTCGGAAGTGTCGCGCATCTTCGATCCGTTAGGACTGTTAGCACCTTCCATCGTACTTTTCAAAATGCTTTTTCAGGAACTCTGGTCATCGAACTTAAATCTAGGATGGGACGACCCGCTGCCCTCAGAGTTAGCTGATCGATGGGAAAAGTACAGAAAGGAGCTCTCGTGTTTTGAGCAGGTTCGAATACCAAGAAACCTGTTTACATCACCGTTCGACGACATTGAGCTTCATGGATTCTGCGATGCATCCACCCTCGCCTATGGTGCTGTTCTTTACACTCGCTGTAAAATCGCTGAAGGAAGGTACAAAATAACAATTGTCGCCGCCAAGACCAAAGTTGCTCCGTTAAAGCCTGTTTCAATTCCACGTTTAGAGCTTTGTGGGGCTTTGCTTTTGACTAGGTTATTTAATCTTATAAAATCGTCGTTTTCGTATCAATTTACAAAAACTGTGGCTTGGTGTGACTCGGAAATTGTCCTGCATTGGCTCTCATCACCCCCACGTCGCTGGACTACTTTTGTCGCCAACAGAACCGCAGCCATACTCGAAACTACCCCAAGGAGTTGCTGGCGGCACATTTCTTCCGAGTTTAATCCAGCTGATTGTCCTTCGCGTGGTGTAGTTCCAGCCGATCTCCCAAATCATCATCTCTGGTGGACTGGTCCAACATGGTTAACATTGGAGGAACTCAACTGGCCAACATCTAAATTCACAACTTCTAAATCCGAAGACAACGAAATTTTACTCGAAGCTCCTCGTCAAGTGCTTCTAAGCTCGCCAAACAACTTTGACGTGATCGACCATATAATCAACAAAACTTCGTCTTGGTTTCGAATGCAAAGAATACTCGCCTACGTTATTCGGTTCATATTTAACTACCTGTGTGAAAAATCTAACCGTCGGCGTCGTACCTCGTACCTAACTATAAAAGAAATCCGTTTAGCAAAAACAACAATCATTAAATCTGTCCAGCTAAACTCATTCAGTGAAGATATGCGCGCGTTAAAAACCAAAAATCAATTGCCCCTGAAATCCAAACTCTTAAAATACAATCCATTTCTTGACAATAAGGGTCTCCTTAGAGTAGGAAGAAGAATTAAAAATGCTAACATATCATTTAACATAAAACATCCATATATTCTTCCTAATAACAGTTTTTCTTATCTCATTGTAGAATATATACACAAAGGTAACCTACACCCTGGAGTCTCCGCAACGTTCGCCATTGTTAAACAGCAATTTTGGATCTTGGGTTCTCGTAATCTTATCCGAAAGATCGTTTTCAAATGCAAAGTATGCTTTAAGTTACGAAAACAATCTACCTCGCAACTAATGGGTGATTTACCAGTGCAACGTATTTCACAAAGCCGTCCATTTTTGCATGCTGGATGCGACTATGCTGGACCCTTTAGCATAAAATTCTCCCGAGGTCGGAATCCAAAAACCTCAAAAGCATACATATGCCTGTTTGTATGTATGGCTACAAAGGCTATTCACCTTGAGCTAGTGAGTGACCTTACTTCGGAGGCATTTCTCGCTGGCTTTCGTCGATTTGTTTCTCGACGTGGACTTTGTTCAGATGTTTATTCGGACAATGGCACCAATTTTCAAGGTGCACGACGCTGCTTGAACGAGATGCATAAATTGGTAATTTCAGAAGCCTTCAACGAAGCTGTAGCCACGTCGCTTTCTAAGGACAACGTCGCTTGGCACTTTATACCCCCATCGTCGCCGCACTTTGGCGATCTGTGGGAGGCTGGTGTAAAGTCCGTCAAGTTTCACTTGCGGCGAGTAATTGGAGCATCAATTCTTACATTTGAAGAAATGTACACGGTCTTAACTCAGATCGAAGCCGTTCTGAATTCTCGTCCACTTTGTGTGATTTCAGATTATGATTTAAATCCATTAACACCTGCACATTTTCTTATAGGTGAACCGCTTACCGCTGTACCAGAACCAACAACGCTGTCTACACCGATAAATCGTCTGACGCATTGGAACCACCTGCAAAGCATGGTACAAGGATTCTGGAAACGGTGGCATGTGGAATACATTACCACACTTCAAGAGAGACCGAAATGGAAAACTGCAACTCCAAACCTTAAACCAGGGGACCTTGTTATTATAAAGGTGCCAAATCTTCCGCCAACAAAGTGGCTTCTTGGCAAGATCGAAGCTACAACTCAAGGAATTGATGGTCGGGTTCGAGTTGCAACTGTGAAAACGAATGGTGGAACCTACGTTCGTCCAATTACTAAACTGGCACTAGTACCCATGTCCTGAAACCCGTTCCAGGGGGGCCGGGATGTTCAGGATTAATCAAATCAACTAATTAATTTTTTTATATCATTCATTTAACTCATTCAAATATTTTAACTTCATTAAAATTTACATTGAAAATCATTCACACTTAAATTCATACAAATATACTACATAAGTATATCACTTTTCATCATTGTTCAAACATGCCGAACAAACACATCATACACTATAATTTGTTAAAACTTTAAAGAATTGAACAGCTACCTATGTCTCTCTTGCTTAAAATAATCAAATGTTATTTAAATGCACCGTAACATATTTTCACTCAAAGTCTTGTCATCTCCTTTGTAGTCATCTTCTTTGCACCTTGCTAATTAGAAATTTTAAACTCATCTTCCCTTTTTACAATTAGACCATCAAGAAGAGTAGACGCAGCTTTGGTAACACAATTTATTTGTATCAATAAATTATATTTAATAAATTGTATACATATCTTACATATTTAAATTGGGTTTTTTATCTAACATTGACATAATAGCCAATTTAAATCGATCGTGATTCATATACATACATATATATTATTAGGTCCATATCGACCCATAGCCCAACTTTCTGTTATTCTTAAACTGTTTAGGTCCATTATCTGTTATCTTATCCTTTAATTGTGAATCAATTATTTGCGACAGCCAACATGGTTTCGTCCAGAATAAGTCAACTATTACAAACCAGTTTCATTTAATTTAATTTTGAATTGATTCCTTTGAAAATATTAAACAAGTAGATTGTGTGTTGACAGATTTAAAAAAAAAAAATTACGATACCTATTCTTACTTTTTTTTTCTTTTCTCCGCTTCTAAAAAATGTTCTTACCATCATTCAAATATATTTAAGGTCTAAATGTATATCTTTAAAGACATGATTTTGGAAAGTTTTTTTTAGTTAAAAAAATGTAATTCTTTTTCAAAAACTTTTGTTTTGAATACTTGACTTAAGTAACGTATGTACGTATGTTGAACAAATATTCTTTTTGTACACTCATAATATCACTATGAAAATAATTTTTAAAAAACATCTTCAAGTTTTAGAATTTTCAAAAAATTGCATTGCCCCCTACCCCCGTTTTCAAATATAAAAAATTTGAATATTGTTACATGTCAAACCTACAATTTCCTTATATGTAGCAAAATTTTATTTAAAAGTTACCTAGTTGGATACCTGCAAGTGTTGCAGAAATGATATTTGGTACTAACCTATGATTCCAGGTGGTTTTGTCCATTCCAATAAGTGAAACAAAACTCTTATGAATTTTCAAAACCCTTTCATATTTCTGAGTCTGACAAAAAAATAATTACATTCAAAGACAGTTAAAAAAAAAAGAATTTTTCGGTTTCATACAACGATACTCTCGATCAGATTTCCGTGATCCTTTCGAACATTTCTTTTGTTAGGCTAATAATTGAATACGGCTGTATAATATGGGTGCCATATAATATACGGTTCATAAAAGTAGACTTGAAGGTGAACAGAGGAAGTTCATAAGTTTTTTTCTTCGTTTTCTTCCGTGCTCCCAAAGATTATGTTTACCTCCATATACTCAAAAACTGTTGCTTATAAATCTTTCTCTCCTTTTACAACACCGACAATATCTCTAATTTTATTTTATTAACAAATTCCTCAATAATATCTCCATCAGCTCTAAGCTGTTTAAAGGACAATGGCAAAATATGTATGAAAGGTGGCCCCGGGCCAATAAAGAAAAAATGTATTTTTGTGGAGATCAACTGTTTATATGGCGGCAAGTCTCGATTCGGCGTGAGAAAAAAGTTATTATTATTATTATTATTATTATTATTATTATTATTATTATTATTATTATTATTATTATTATTATTATTATTATTATTATTATTATTATTATTATTATTATTATTATTATTATTATTATTATTATTATTATTATTATTATTATTATTATTATTATTATTATTATTATTATTATTATTATTATTATTATTATTATTATTATTATTATTATTATTATTATTATTATTATTATTATTATTATTATTATTATTATTATTATTATTATTATTATTATTATTATTATTATTATTATTATTATTATTATTAACAATTATTATTATTATTATTATTATTATTATTATTATTATTATTATTATTATTATTATTATTATTATTATTATTATTATTATTATTATCATTATTATTATTATTATTAATTAATATTTATGTATTTACATTTTCCCTTTTTATCTAAACTGTAATAACTAGGAGCAAGACTTTTTTGAATCGCCTACTCAATTCCTCAAACACTAATAGATAATAATAATGCTCATAGGAGATTTTAATGCTCGATTGGCGGATGAACAGATAGAAAGTGATATGGTTTCTTATGGCGAGCAATGTAAATTAGTTAGAAATTCAAAGGATAGAGTATTAACGAAAATGGTAAGAAACTCCTAGAACTTTTTCAAATTTTGATATCTTCGTACTTAATGGGTCAACTAGTAGGGATATTATTAGGCGAATTAACTTTTGTTGGGTGTCCACGTGCATCAGTTGCCTATTATTATTGGGCATTAGAGGTAAATAATTTGAGAAAGTATATAGTTTTAATGTTGATGCATTGACCTTCTCGGATCATATGCCAATCTCAGTGGCTCTTTCCATCGGCGCGGCGGTCTTATACCCGTTTCTCTCTTGCCTAGTTTAACGTGCAAACTGATTTAAGTCAAGTGAATGCGAGCCACCAAATTGATTATTTTATTGAGGCTATAATAAACTCGATCTCCTTTTCAGAAAGGAGAGATGTAGCGAGATGTAGCTTAATGTAAACAAAAGTGGTTTGACAGAGACTGCCAAAAGTCTACAGCTAAATCCTTTAGATTCCATGCATTGTTCCAATCAAGAAATGGTGATTTTTTTCGGAAAGCATATGTCAATGCAAATGCAGATATTTCGTACAAATAGGAAAGAACTTAAATAGTGACAAGAATTTATCCGAATTTTGGAAAGTAATTAAAGAACTTAATGGGAAAAAAATTTAAATTGGCAACAATCCGAATGCTCATATTTTAGCCACCTATTTCAAAAATCTCCTTAATCCATTACAAAATGAAAACCCATCAATTCAATTCGCTGAAACGAATTGTTATCTCTTTGGATCGGGATATAACATTAAAAGAAATACAGATTGTCTTAGACAAAGCCAAAAACAAAAAAGACCCTGGATAGATAGTTTCTTATGAATTTTTCAAAAACGATCCAAATTTTTTTTTGGAAAATTTAGCAATAACTTACTCACATATACTGCACACAGCTGAAGTACCTGAAGCTTTTCGAAAGTCACTTGTTTTTCCAATACACAAAAAAGGAGATGTAAACAACGTCGAAAAAAAATTAATTAAAAAGGCTTGAATTTTGGGTTGGTAACAATCAAAGCAGGCTATTCAACGATAGATCACATTTTTACCATACAGAATATTGTTGACTAGTATATTGAAAATGGCAAAAAGTTATATGTTATATTTATTGACTTTAAAGCTGCGTTTGATAGCATTGATCGAAGGACGTTATTCTACAAGCTAAATCTAATGGTCTTATCCTCTAAGATTTCAAATGTATTAAAGAAGCTCTATGAAAAAACTATTTCATCGGTTTGGGATGGTGAATAAATGTCAGAGTGGTTTGAAACTATAAGTAGAGTGCGTCAAGGTTGTCTTTTATCCCCTTTGTTTTTCGCTCATTATGTCAATGACATAGTTGATGCTCTTCCAAATGGTATTACAATTGCAGGAGTTGTTTTTAAATGAATTTTATATGCTGATGATGTTATTTTGTTTGCAGAATCCCCAGAAAATCTTCAGCTCATGATAAATAGACTAAATAATTATTGTAAATTGTGGAATCTGGTAATCAATATATCAAAATCAAAGATTATGATTTTTCCAACAGGGCGAGGTAGACACAGTAGAAATGAAAGGTGGTTTCTAAATGGGGACAACATTAAAATTTATAACGAATTTAATTACTTAGGTATGATTCTCACACCTCAACTTACATAGTTTAAAAAAGCACTTTCAGAGCAAATTAAAGAAATTACTATCTTCTATAAACGCTACATGGCAAAACTTGTTTAGGAACAAAAATGTTGGTCGTAGTGTTAAATTTAGAGTGTTTGATGCTGTTATGAGACCTTGTTGTTATTTAAAAGACAAAACCAGATTTATTTATAAAAGTAAGTTTTATCTTTGTATATATACATTATAGTACTATCATGGCGAGTTTTTTTAGGGTTGCGCGGACCCTTGTGGTGGCGCTGCATAATTTGAGGTGTAAAATTCGATTTGGGGAGTCTTTAAGCGTCAAAAATTGGTGGTAGGGGCAAGAGGAGAGACTATTTCTTGGATTATTGCATCCAAAAAATATCAATAAATATCATTTAAAACCTCCATAAGCTCTCCGCAAAAAAAAAGAGTAAGGGTTGCAGGCATACATTAGATGTCGCCCCTTTCGACTTTCACCATGATAGTACTATAGTTTTCATATACAAAGGTTTTCATATACAAAGGTTTTATTGAGTATTAACTAGAACACATCTGCTCGATAAAAGAAGGAAATAAGAAAAGAGAAAATTCTCGAACGAGTCGTTAATTTGAAAAAGAAGATTTCAAAAGTAAAACACGAGCGCCATCCTGATGTTGAAACTTTAACTAAATTATTGTTAGGGCGCGTACACATTAATTTTAAGACTCCCACTTTTAGTTAAGAGTTTTTACAAACATTTTTTTTTTAATTTATGATCAAATTGTTACAAAACAATCTTTAAATTTTATGATTAAAATTAAACTGTAACAAAACAAACTTTAAATTTTATGATCAAAGCAATCAATTTTGTCAAAACAAAAATCAAAAACATTTAAACTATAAATTCAAAACATTTAAAATAAATTGTTAAATATGTATGTACATATGCTCGGAACTATTTATGTATTATTGACTGGAACTACGTACATAAATTCGTCATTGTGCAAAAGGTTTGGTGCTTGACCTTTGGTAAAGGCTTCGTCAAGACATCCGCCATCAGTTGTTCACCCGTTGGCACATACCCAAGATTGAACATACCATCTTCAAATTGTTCACGTATGTACATACATATGTATGTACATATGTATGTATGTACATATAAAATGGTAACGAACGTTAATATGTTTAGTACGTTTGTGATATTCTGGATTCCTTACAAGGCGAATGGCACTCTGAGAATCCATGAAGAACATCGGCTGCTTAATTTCCTCTTGCAACTATCTCTCGGTACGGAAAGTCAACTTTTTTGTTGGCTTCAAAATCACTTAAGCTTTGAGAGTTGTCCAATGGTGTTGCGACTGGACTAGAATTCTGCATTCTGAAACGCTGCATATGCTCGCTGGTTGATTAGTATTGACTCATCAGACTTCTGATCAACTTCAAATCCCAAGAAATATTTCCCCTCAGAAACTTTAATTTCAAACTCCCTCTGCAAATGCTGAATAACTTGAAGAATATTGGATTCGTTTTCTGCTGCTATTAACTCATCGTCAACATAAATGGCTAAAAGGATTACCCCATCAGCAGTGGCGGATTTACAAATTTTCAAGGTATAGGCTGAATAGTTTTTGCCGCCCTTGCCTCAACAATTGTCATATCATACATTATTTTTACAATGCAACAATTTTGTTGAAATTGCACGTAAAATAATTTTTCGGTATATTTTTGAGCTAATCGAAGCTCAATCATGTATGGGAGGTAATGTATGCTATTTACACAATAATGAACATTTGGTAAACGTGAATAAATAAATCTTTATTGCGTTTTCAAACTGTTAAAAATAATCGACTTAGTCATGTCGGATTTAATGACGAAGTTTACTTACGACGAAATAGAAGTTCATTACAATGCCTTTTTGCGCGATTTTTTGTAGGCAAAATCATCGATGATGTCGTCGTAAGTGATCTTGTCCATTACTTCCGACTCTATGCACAAAAGAGCTAAAGCGTTTAATTTTTCTTGGCTCAATGTGGATCTCAGATAATTTTTTACCCTCTTTAGACAAGAAAAGCTTCTCTCACCAGAACAATTCGTCGCTGGCGTACATAAGGCCATACGAAGGGCTATGTCCAAGTTCGGATAAACGTTCTGGAAACTCTGTTTTCGCAGAAACGAAGATAGGCTCTCTAATGATGTAGATTCTGGCTTAAGCAAACTGGAGAAACTGTAGTACCTCTGTTGCAAAAACAAAATGTTTGATTTTGAAGCCTGTTCATAGGTACTCTTCAGAGTCGCCCACATTTCATACGCTGTTTCGCAGTTCATTATTTGCAAAAGCGGCTGCTTGAGACATGCACCAGAAATTGTATGACGACGTGCCTTTGCATCAGCCTTCTTCCATACAGCCATATCGTCTGCATAAGTTTCTGCACCAGCCACTTGAGCAACTAAAGACCCATTGACTACGTCCCACAACTCACCTGCCTCCAAATACTGTTTCATTAGAAACTTCCAGTTGGAGCCACCCTTCAATCTATCAATATGGAAACGCTGTCCTTCCATGTCTCGATAATCATTTTTGCAAAACAGACTCAAAAAAAAAAATATTTTACTCTACTTTTCTGGTATGGTCTTGGCCCATAACCTGTTGTTATTAAAAAGACAAAACCAGATTTATTTATAAAAGTTAGTTTCATTGAGTTTTAACTAGAACACATCTACTCGATAAAAGGATAAAAGAAAAAAATAAGAAAAGAAAAAATTCTCGAACAAGTCGTTAATTTGAAAAAGAAGAATTCAAAAGTAAAACCCGAGCGCCATCGTGATGTTGAAACTTTAACTAAATTTTTGTTAGGGCGCGTACTGAAAAACTGCAATGGTTCTTTTTAAAGAAAACTTTCAGATTACCACAATCAACCTCGAATTATATGCTACAACTTGAAACAGACCCATGTATATTATTTTTTTTAACTTTGAATGCACTTTGATTATTCAGAAAAATACTTTCATATCATTATACTCGGTTACCAAAAATACTAGCGAAGCACAGTATACAAAAAAATTAAAGATGGTTTAAGAAATGGGAGGATTGGATTTAACCATTTTGAGCGGTGTTTCGATCAATTATGTCCTATTTTGAAAGAAATAAGATTTGTGTACTTTGAAACAATTTTAAGCGAATCAGAATCCATACATATTTTAAATGGACAAAATTGAAAAAATCTTGCTGAATATCGTATTGAAGTCTAAATTATAGAAAAAATATTGTTGAATAGTAAAGGAATTGAATTAAAAAATGATGACGTCTTTCTTTTTTTCAAAAAAAAACCTGCAATATTTCTATTATTTGTTAAAGTATAAAAAAGAACAGTTGGCAGCTGGCAAACGGTTTCAAAACCAAGTCCATAATTTATTTATTTCATATAAAATTGTTTAAAATGTTTAGAATCTGAAAAATAAAACATTACTATTATTATTTATGTATATTTGTATAAAAAATATAAAATAAAACAAAGTACGAAAAAAATGAAAAAATACAATAAATGAATATTGTTTTTTTTTTAAATTTATATATGTATATTTATATATAATATATATTGTATATATTTATATACAGGGTGAGTCATGAGCAATGCGACAAAATGCTAGGACGTGTAGGTTGCGTTGAGACAAGAAAAAAATCGTATGGGAAGGGGGGGGGGTCTATTCCCCTCCGTTTAGCCGGGAGGGGCAATTATGACTTAAAATGGAAATTATTTAAAATCAACGGCTTCATTCACAATGCTGTGCGATACGTTTTCGAAAAGCCAATAACTTTTTCTTTCATTCTGTGTTTAAATAAATCTATTCTAAGAAATAGTTTTTGAAATAATTATTTTCAAAGTCAAAATTTTGAAAAAAAAAAATTGAAAAAAAAATTTCAAATTCATTTTTTTCAAAATTTTACGTATTTAAGTGCTAATTTTAATTTCAAAATTCAATGCTGTTATTAATTTTAAGTCTAAATAAGGAAACCGGATGCAAAAATTTTATGTCGTTCTCAAGAAATTAAAAAAAAACCAAAACCACCTAGATAGATAGATAGATATATTTTATTTCGCAAAACAGTTTAAAGGCGATGTAACCGCTCATTTTACAATTCAGAGATATGATTAAGCTTATCTTACAACTGAAACATTATCGTAACTACATTAGGAATTTATTTTGGGCAATAGTTTATCTGAAGGAAAATGCTTTAAAAACCTTCAATTTAAATAAAAAGAAAAAGAGAAAAAAAAATGACTAGAATGGAATAAATTAGAAATACTAACAACATTTTCCAAAAATAATTAATATATAAAAAAAAATTAATAAGGCAAAACAATATACAAACGACTCAAGAGTAATCAAACTCGGCAAAAAAAAAAAAATAAATAAATAAATTACAAGTAAATAAGTAAATAAATAAATAACAAATAAATTAAATAAATAAATAAATAGATACGAAAATGAACATTCAATCAAATAAATTTATGAACATCATACAAAATTGATTATTAATAAATAAATAAATAACGAATTAATAAATAACTAAATGAAAATTTTAACAAGTGGATAAATGTACAATTGAACAAAATAGTTAATAAATAAATAAATAAATAAATAAATAAGTTAACAAAATAAATAAATAGATGTAAATATAAATAAATAAATAAATAAATTAATAAATAAATAAATTAATAAATAAATAAATTAATAAATAAAAAAAAAAAAAATTAACTAATAAATATATAAATAAATAACATTTGAATAGAAATCAAAAACATACATAATTTGATCGAATGAAAAAATATTTATCACAGATTTTGGTTACAAAGTTGTTTAATGAGTGGGTTTTCTGATGAATCACAGCTATAAAGGAAGTTAACCCCAAGTTTCTGAATTCTTTCAGAAATCAATTCAACATTCGCTCTTTCGTGGAGATCTTTAGTTGAATGACGCCAGGGTAGATTTAGCATAGTTTTTAACAATTTGTTTTGTGAAACCTGAAATTTTTTAATGTGACATTGGGCTGCGTCTCCCCATACAGGACTACCATAGACCAGAATTGCTTGGAAGATAACCTTAAATATAATTATTTTGTTTTCGTTTGTAAGAGAGCAATTTAATGGCTATACCTATTTTTTTCAATGTGTTGCTTATATGTTGACTAAATGTTAGCTTTGTATCAAGATGTATCCCTAAATATTTTACAGATTTTTCCCATATTATATCTTTTCCATTAATTTTCAGATTACTGCTGGGAAGATAACAAGACTTTCTTTTTCGTGAAAAAAAGATAGCTTGAAATTTTTCAGCGTTCAATTTAATTTTCCATTTGTTATAGAACGCTTGCAATATTTCAACAGCCAGTTTTAAACTCCTCTCAATATTGAGAGCGAGCTTGTCTGAAGAAAATATCGCAGTGTCATCTGCAGAAATGTTTTTTATTGGAAGTACTTATAAAAAATTCTCGATATGATCTCCATTGTTTAGAAGGCATAGATTATATCTCCTTGTAATGGCTTCACATAAGTTTATGCTTGACAAATTTTCCTGCAATTTGACTCCAGCGACTTCAATTCGTTCCTTCAGTTGTTCCAATGATACTATTTCCATAATTTATCGTAAGCAGCAAATAACTATGACGAAGAAAATAGGTACATTTAATTATTTATAATTGAAGAAGAAAAAAAAATCTTTAGTTAGTTTGGTGTACTTTTTAATTTTTCTTTGAGATGTGATCTGCTTGGTGGTTTGAATCGAAAAGAAAGATTTTTTATGTTATCTACGTTAGATTTACAATCATTGCAAGATTTCAGAAAAACATATTATAAAATCATGTAAATAGTACATACATACAATCATACATGTGTATGATTTACTTTTTTTGTAAATGTTTAGTAACTGATATTGTTGGAATTAAGCATAGAAAATGTTTATTTCTCTAAAATCGAGTAATGCGATGTATTGTTGTTTCAAAATCTTAAAGAGCAATCGGTGAAAAACTTTTGTAGATTACTGCTTTTGAATTCTCGGTAGTTTTTCGTTCAAACAACGTGGCCTAGAATCGGCCGTCTTTCGGCTGTCTTATAGTTAGTAAGCTACCATGCCCATTTCCATGGTGACTAAGCTTTAAATACAAAAAGAGAACGGGTAATTTTTTGTTGCTTTGTTTTTTTTTTTTTTTATTTTATTATCCCACTGCCTCTCCTATTGATACCATGAAAACTTGACACCTTTTCCAATATTAACGGTCACGTGGCATCTACTAAAACATTGAAATGTATTTAATGAGTCACGTGATATGCCTGTGGTTTGCAAAGATATTAGGTACCTAGCTTCCTACCTTGCCAGCCTGCCACTTTATCTAGAAAATAATTGTCATCTACTTCCGTATCAAGTCGTTAATCTTATAAAACATAATATTGAAACAAGGAACATCCCTTTCATTTTTTCTAGGTCGTTGTCAAAAGATTATGACAATTTTCCCACCGCACTTTGTCGTATACAACACAAGAAAAAGGGAAAATTATTAATGATTCAGTTATTGAATGTCACAAAAGTTACAAATTGGAAAGCCATTGATGAGCGGAGTGGGGTGAAAGCAAAGAAAGTCTTAAGCAACTTCTTGTTTATGAAAGAAAAAAATGCGTGCGCAAAATTTTCTTATTTGAAGGAAGGTATAGCAACAGTGCCTTCATCGGATTGGATTTTCCAGTCGAATGCTATAAGTAGTTTTTTCTTTATTGATGGTGTCTTCCTATACAGATACACCTCTTAATATTCTTTTTTCTCTTCCACTGACTGGACGTTGTGTAAGTTTTAGTAGGTCCTTTTTTGTATTTTTTCATCTTCTTTCATTTTCTTTTATTGTATAATGTACCAGAATTGATTCAATTTAATACTGTCAAATTATAATAATGACAATAACGATAATAAGGATTGTTCGAGTGGAAAACATGTCCTTTCATTCGTTCCAAACAAAAAACATAATATGAATTTATCGGGTAAGGAATTATCCTACGAGTTATTGAAAAAAAAACTTCGTATCACGTTTATTTATTCAGTCCATTAGAGACAAAAAGGAGTGACTGCTCGAAGCGTGTGAGAGTTGGATTGGGGAAAATAATGTAGATACATATGTACCTACATATATGTATTTTATTTATAGTAGGTAACTTTATGTATATGTATATTCTATTTCGCTTGTTCTTTGAACGTCTTTGATAGTCGATTTCGTTCAGAGAACAAGTTTTAGTTATTGGTCCAGTTAGTAATAATAGTCATGAAAATGCCAAAGAAAAGAAAAAATGTTTTTTGCATATATGTATCTCGAAAACTGGTGTTCTACAAAATTGTAGCTGAGGCAATTGAAATGGTCAAAACAATTTTGCTGTGCGATTTATTTATTTTGCTGGAATGCAGTTGACCTACAATTTTATGCCGAATCCGGTATGAAGCACTCTATCCTACACTCTTCCAAGCCAAGCTTGTACTTGATAGTACACCCCATAAAGGTGCCGTTGATCAGCAGTATTGGAGGAAGGGAAGAGAACTGTACAGCTTTATTTCCGTGATCCTTACGTCCTCAAGCTTCTCTTAAATTCTGTTGTTAGTCCAATACTTGAACACGGCTGTGGTCATTTCGTTTTCTTCCTTGGTTCCTTCATATTCTGCAGGACTCTTACTTATAAATCTTACTTTACTTTCACAATATAAACAGTATCCCAAATTTTGTTTTATTAGGAAATTGATCAATGGATCAATAACATCTCTAAAAGCTCTACAATAATAATAATAATAGTGTGAATAGTTAAGGGCTATCAGTTGATTTCAGTTATCAATAAGTACCTATTAATTTTTAATTTCTTCTGTAAACGACAACCTCAAAAGTAAAAAAATTTATGTTACTGTAGTTTATATTCATAAATCCCTTATCTGAATCGATTGATTTTGCTATACGAATTTGAAGCTATAGTTAAATGTTAATTTGTTGTGCAAACCGCAAATTTTTAGCTCCCTTATTTTTTTGAATTACTTATTCAATTTTCCGCTAAAATAAGTCTGAAGTAAGCGGTATAAATATTTTTTTATTAATTGGCACTTACATTTGTAGTTTTTTGAATGCTTGCATATAGTGCGAACCCCGATTTTGTAGCTAAACGGATTATTAAATATTAAAATTTCCACTAAAATAAGACTGAAGTTGGTGGACGAACATTGGAAAATAAATTGTTTGTGGTTCTCAAATTTATGGCTTTTTGAATGCTAATTTGTTGTGCAAAAATTAATTTTTTGGCTCTCACCTGTCATTTGAAATTCAAATTTTAATAAGGCGCTTTTTTCGCTATCAAGCTAGCGCTTGAAAAATTTTGAATTTTTTTTTCCCAAATTTGTAGTTTTTAAATTGCCTTTAGGTACCTTTGATTAATTGTTTTATTATTTGTGTTAATCAATTAAAAAATTTATCCCAGATTTGATTTTTAAATTTATAAATTTTGCAAAGAAACCCTGTTTAGATTTCTTAGATTGTCGCTTGAGTTTCAGCTAGCCATGCCAACTCTGCTGGTACTGTCATGTACAAATCCTGAACACCTGAGAAACATTATGGTGGACGACAGACGTGGATCAAACACACATTACGACAACTGCACCTCAGGTATGGATCAAAATAAATCCGCGAGGCACAGGCGTTTTCTGAGGTCAACCCAATGATGCAAGTGAAACCTTATGGTTAAACAGTTATGTGAGAGTACTGAAAACAGTCGTTGGAAGAAGGAGAGGAAT
The DNA here is from genome assembly GCA_958431115.1 of Syrphus vitripennis. Lineage (NCBI taxonomy): Eukaryota > Metazoa > Arthropoda > Insecta > Diptera > Syrphidae > Syrphus > Syrphus vitripennis. The sequence goes on along the minus strand of OY288110.1, from coordinate 42,087,277 downwards.
AAGAATGACATTCGTTTTCTTTCAATGTTTTGTTTATTATATAAGTATAATACCTACTCGTATATTCAAACTAGTATCCCCAAGGTCGGAATTAAACCATTCGTTAAATTATAAAAATACGTTTCTATTAAACCAGTTACTAGGTCAAAAAACGGTTAGACAAATGTTTACGTAATAGTCTAAAGATAAGGAGATAATAGATTATTTCATGAATTACGTTGGAAATTCTTATAAAAAACTTTACGGTCTCTCCGTACTTTAGAGGAGAGATCAGAGATAAATCTCAACCTTTTGAAGGGTTCTCAAAAAACTGTTGTTTGATGAGCTTTCCAAAAACGCTCACTCAATAACCTTTATTTTCAACCAAAAAAAAATATCGGGCATGGTCTGGGAGTAACCTTTATTTATTTGGTTACGGTTATTTTTTAGAGAAAAAAATAAATCTCATCTACAATTTTATCAATAAGAATACCCGTTAGTTTAACCGTTAGTACCTATTTTGTAAGTCAGGATTCATGCGGATGTGCATAATGTATTATAATGTATTTACTGTCAAAAATAATCACGTTCTCATCAATCAAATTTGTTTTTGCATTAACCATTTTTGCTTTATTTTCAGCGAAAAAGAATAAGGTTTGACCTTTTCCATTTATTTTTTCGTAAAAAACTCAACCATTAAGAGATATTTTTGAAAATAAAAAATAAGTGTTGACCGATAACGTAATTTTTTTTTTAATAAATCTCAAACCGTAACCAAATTGTTTTCTAAACAAATGAAGTTAATCTCTGAGAAAAACCAATTGAGACTTATTTCTGATCTCTGTTTTAGAGTAATTTTAGAAGAGAGCTTACAACAACCTACAGCAATTATTTTTAAATAGGGATATAAGAGATAGCTTAATAACTTTACGTCATTATTTTTTTTTTAATTATAAGATGTTGCATTAGTATTTGCTTTGGTGGGCATTTCTAAAAGGAGCGTTGGGGCAACAAATGTGGGTATTTTTTTCTCAGGATTCTAAAAATGTTCATCAACCTGAATTAGGTAAGTAAATTCTCTCCACGCAGCTCTTTCACTGTATGAGCTGCAGTTATTCGTATTGCAATTGTTAAAAAACATCAGTGGGGTATTTTTTTTTTTTTTGAAAAAAGAAACAAAATTTTCTCATTATTTGCTAAACCATTTTTTCCATGGGCTAACTTCCTCGCTGTTACTAAACGTCACTAAGGAGCAATTTTGTTTTATTAATGCCATTTGGCTCTGCGAAATTAGGCCCCAGGAAATAAGGCCCCAAAAGAAAAAATGAAATAAGGCCCCAAATTGGGGTATTTTTTCATAATGAAACTATGCCCCAGTGAAATAAAACCCCACTGAAATGAAAAAATGTCCCAACTTGTTCTGACTTTTTTTAGAAAAATGAAATAAAGCCCCAATTTATTTTTGTATATATAAGTTTATTTTTGAAAATGAAATAACACTCCAAAACTAAATACTTGGATTGTATTCTGTATAATTTCACTGTTGTTGAACCTGTTGAAAAAATCAATAAGTAGCAAAATTGAGTGATCTTTTCTCCTCATTTCCTCGTGCTCGTGTAAAAATTGTGTTGAAAACCATCAGGGAGCAACCTGCTATAAGGCATCAAATTGTTTTCTTAAAATAAACTAAGCCCCAAAAACAATTTGGGATTTTATTTCATTGGGGCCTTAGATATTTCATAATGAAATTATACCCCACAAAAAAATGAAAAAAGGCCCCAAGAAATGAAATAAGACCCCAAAGTTTGAGAAATTTTGTTGTTGTTGGTTTGTGTACTTTTTTTTGGGGCCTTATTTCATTTTTTTGTGGGGCCTTAATTCCTGGGGCCTAATTTCGCGGAGCCATGCCATTTTGTACGAAATCCTTCGCTATTCTGTGTTAAATAAATATATAAATTTGCCTATTAGAGTATTCCCACAGTATGCTACTATATAATCTGAAATCTTCTTGGTATTGAGCATTCGAGGTAAATTTTTTGCTTTTTTTTATCGAAGCATATATGTAAATCTATATTAAGTCTAGTAAACGAAACATGGCTAGATAAAAATATAAATCTGTGGCGTTTGGTATAAATGAGATAACTGCATTTTTTGAGTTTCGCAGAAAACGCATTTAAATGTTTATTGAAGCATTGTAAAAAAGTGTTTGGAAATAATGGAATTATTTTTCTAAGTGTATGCATATACACATATGTATCTGCACTTCAAATGCACATTAATTTAAAAAAAACTCGATTTTCGGATTTTGTGGCAGTTATCATGTTTATACCAAATGCAAACGAACAAAAAATATTAGAAACTCTAGATGATTTAAGAAATATAGATACTCTTGGGTTTAAAAATATCAAAGTTCCCTGATGGTTATCAAAACCATAAGAAACGTATATTTAAAAAAACTACCAACAGTGGGTATCAAATATCTTTAAAATATTTTTAATGCATGCTTTAATTTAGCTTATTTTCCTAAAGTTTGGAAAAATGCTATAAGGTATTGCCAATTTTGAAGCCAGGGAGAGTGTGTGAAGTTAGCCCCCCTTTTTTTTGAATTTGTATTTTTTGAAAGTTGTCCCAGGTTGTTGCCGGTTTGTTTCGGATTGCTCCAATTTTTTTTTGAAAAAAAATTCAAAAATGGGGGTTTTAGACCCCAAAAACCATTTTTGACCTAGCCTCCCTTTTTCGAAAATCGAAATTTTGAAAATTGTTCAAGAATGTTCTAGTAGTTCTGAACATTGTTCTGAAGTCACTAGATGATACTTGTATTTATTCATCGGACTTAATGGGTTTTGTTATTGAAACTAATTTGCAATCTGCCTTGGATAATGTTCAAATGTATTTTAATATGTGGAAAATCAAATTGAATGCTGGTAAGACTAAAGCCGTCTGTTTCATAAGAAAAAGAAAGGCTTGTTTTCTACCCAGAGAAGGTTAATAATTAATGGAAATTATACAGAATGGAAATCTTGTACAAAATATTTGCGAGTGCATCTTGACAAAACTCTTAATTTTGGATTGCATATTCAACAAACACTAAATAAGATTAATTTAACCATTAAGATACTTTATCCCTTTATTTATAGAAATTCAAAGCTAAATGATTAGAATAAATTAATAATATATTTATAATGTAATTTTTCCATTCCCATTGCGCTTTTTATTGAATTCTCTTGATAGAATCACATTTTTAGTGAGAAATATGCATACTTTGTTGAAGAACATCGCATAAAAGCAGAAGATGTATGATAACTTTTGGTTTTTGCATCAGCGTTGTGAGTATTTTGAATTTGGTAGTCATCAGGAATATAATAACATATCTCCAATTTGTGAATCATCAACGTAAATATTATTTATCAGACAAAATTATAAAAAAATTTAATTGGTTATAAAAATTATTTAAAAAAGCTGTAAACGAGAAAGTTCATAGCACCCGGTAGCATGTTAAGGTGCTTTTTAAAGAAAGTTTTTAAAAAAGTATGTATCTTTTTTTCGAGAATGGGTACAATATTATAATATATTAAATTAAAGGTGAGAGTTAGCTTTATAATAATGCAAAACATGTCAACGCTGATTTTTTAAGATATCGGTTTTCAAAAGGTAAAAAAAAACATAATTTTTAAGAAGTTTTTTCTAAATATTTGAACAAATATTGTAGGGAACTAATTTTGAATTTATTTAAACGATAGAAAAATGTCTTTCATGTAATACCAATACATTTTCCTACGTGCCTTATATCGTATAAGCAATTATTAAAAAAAAGAAGTGAAATTCTTTTCCCACTTCAAAAACAAATATCTCAAAAAAATCTTTGACAATTTTGGAAATATTGCACCCACATAACGTGCTTGATCTAATCTTCCATTTGATACCACTTTTTTAGTGAACGCACTTGGCCCAGGCTCCATACAAAAATGGCCCATATCTTTTGTGAAAAATACAAAAAAAAATGGGAAATTTCATGACTTATTTTCTGAGTTTGTAACCAACAATTTTCTAAAGAGCTAATTGGTAAATTCATTAGCTTCTTGAACGAAATGTCCAATCAATAAAAATTGTTTCTAATGTCCTCAGCTCATCTTATTACTTCGGGTGCGGGTGAATTCTATGTTGATAAAAATTATATAACTTTTATATAAATACGCCGCGCCGCCGGCGGCTGCTCACTTCCAACAGAGCTATAGTCTGTCAAAGCTCTTCAAATCCAGAGATCTCACCATAACTTCAAAACTGCTGCTGTACAGGACCATGGTCCTGCCAGTACCCACATATGGATCCGAGACTTGGGTGCTTAGCCGCGTTCAAGATAAAAGTCTTGAAGCAGATATATAGTGGCACCTAGCTCGCATGAGCGAAACCTGATCGGAAAGCCCATTGTGGTACATTCTATGCTCGACGGCAGCGTGCTAGACCATGCTTGCACTGGAGAGGTGGCGTAGACCAGGACGCCCGATCATTGTGGCAAACTTACCTTGCACTTTTTTATATTGCACATTGCAACGTGGAAGTTTGTTGTTTTGCAAAATTTTATGTATCTGGCGGTTGATTTTCCTTTTGTTATTTCCATACCCGATATTTTATTTGTCTTTCAACAAAATTTGTCCGCAATTCCATACAATGTATGTAACCTAAAATATAGAAAGGCGAAATCAAATTTAGTGAAAACATAAATATTTCATTAAAATGGAACATAGTAAATGGACCCTAAATAATAACAGAAGAAAACCATGAGTTCCTGAGATGATTTCAAGTCGAAATCTGAAAAGGTAATTTACTCGTTTTCGAATTAAGTTTTTATGATTTTATTCTTTTTTCCTTGGACTGGCCCTAACTTTGCCAAACGACAACATATTACTGACTTTTTTTATAATACTTTTGATTTTTTCACTAACAATTTATAAAATATAATTTTTTACTATGAAAGTCCTATTTGTTCTCATAACATAACATTTTTTTATCAAAAAATACTTGTTAAATTACTTTTATACAAAAATGAAAAACTAAGAAGAATGGAAATTCAACAAAATTTTAATATGTATTCGATTTTACTGAAATACATATTAAATTTTCTTGAATTTTATATGATCTTTTTCTATAATTTAATAAATTTGTATGATTCATTTATTTGATGAAACAAAAATTTACAAAAAAAATTTAATTTATACAATTTTCGTAATTCTTATCTACAAAAAATTACTTTAAGTGAAACGCAAATACAGACATTTGAACAAATTGCCCTTTGGCATTTTGTGTAAAAGAACAATAGGATTTTTTAAAAATTCAATTCAAATTGTAAATCAAAATTTTTAAGTTGTTGAAATAGGCCACTGGTCTAATCGAAGAACACAAGTGAAACAAACATTACTCCATATCACTTTCTGATGCCATTTTCTTCTTGAATACAGATCACACAAAACAAAATCAAATTGGAAGAAACAAGCCATCGTTCACTCTGTTGATTGAAATGTTCGTCTACAACCAAGTTTAAATATAAGTAAGTAAAACCTGCCGTCTCAATAAGCTTCTCCAATCAAGTGCTTTTGAGGAGCACTGCCACCATTTTTAATTTGTATAATTGATGCCAAAAAAAACGCGAACATTTTTATTTGAAAAAACAACTGTACGAAATAGGTAGGTATATCCCTATAAATTATACAAAACCACAAACAACCCTTCAGGGCACAGGCGTTGGGTTAAATCAACCATTTTATTTTGTTCCTCTTAATGTTTTGACATCCAAACAATGCTATGTCACGATTATCAAAACAAATAAGAAAACAGAAATAAAATAAAAGATTTCATTTTTGTCATTTCCTTTTCATATAAGAATTTCAAAGGTTTTTGCAATGAACGCATCATCAATGGTATTAGATGATTCATAATAAAAGGGGGATGTGATATCGTTTATCAAAAGGATGTCGAACAATTAAAAATTAAAAAAAAACATTTGTCATTTGTTGAGTTTTAGGCAGGGATTGATTTCAAGACCTTAATGTATGTACCTACAATTTCGGGACAATACAGAGGAAGTCTTTAGGAATGATTCAAACTTCGTATTATTAATTTTCACATTTAATAGCATTTTGGAGGTTACTTCAAGAAAGATTCGAAAAAATTTGAGCATCCTTTAAACAAAGCAGGTTGCTCAATTCAAGGTGAGAAATGAGTTTAAAATCTGTCAAAATATTTGTTCGAGAGAGGAGTATCCGATTTCAAGAAGTGTAATGAAGAAAACATACACCTACCTACATTTATCGACTGCAAGATTAGTCTTCCTAAAAATTATTGATTCAGTTTAATATGCAAGGTTCGTTGCAACAATTAATGAAGAAATTTATTTCAACAAAAATATTGAAAATTATAAAAAGGTTGAACAATGACGATGATTCTAATATTGAATAATATTGAATTTTAATTAAATAAAATAAAATACAATAAAATAAAATTAAAAAAAATTAAATAAAATTAAATAAAATAAAATAAAATAAAACACCATTAAAATTTGAGTCAACGCATAAATTTACTATTGAATAACCGATACCTACATCGGTCGAAATGTGTTCAATAATAAATTTATAAGTTGACTCAAATTTTAATGGTGTTTTATTTTATTTTATTTTATTTTATTTTATTTTATTTTATTTTATTTTATTTTATTTTATTTTATTTTATTTTATTTTATTTTATTTTATTTTATTTTATTTTATTTTATTTTATTTTATTTTATTTTATTTTATTTTATTTTATTTTATTTTATTTTATTTTATTTTATTTTATTTTATTTTATTTTATTTTATTTTATTTTATTTTATTTTATTTTATTTTATTTTATTTTATTTTATTTTATTTTATTTTATTTTATTTTATTTTATTTTATTTTATTAAAATTCAAAAATATTGATGTCTGAATTTTTGACCACAAGGAACTAGTACCTAATGCTATGTCTGATCGATGTTAGCTCTGGGGCGCCCTAGGTTATGTTCACTGCTTCCGATATCAACTCACAGCAAACTCTGAACGCGCTCAGGACTGTCAAAGCCAAATCAGCTTGTGCAATTTTGTTGAGCAGTGCACTTGCAAAAATATCTTGCTAACTTTTACTATAAATATACAGACAAATTTTCGGCCATTTTCAGTGAACTGTTGACAGCTGTTTTGTTGACACGTGTTTTGGCTCATCTTCGACTTTTACCTATTCAAAAAATGGATCGTAGTGTAAAAATAATTCCAATCTTGGTTACAAAGTATTATGATATGTTGCTCGTGGATTCATGTTCGGTTGTTCTAAAGGGTCCGCCCCTCCGCCATCAAAGGTTTTTTTTTCAACTAGTGCTTATTTCGTGAATGGTAACACTTAGCCCATGTCTGATTTGACAGATAGTTTATCCTTCCGCTGGACGAATATGGTTGTGTATATGCTTGAACAACTGAGCATCCAATGAGTTTTCGCTTCGCTAAGTGGGTCTGCGATCGACTTATAGAAGATGCCGACTTTGCCAAAAAAATCATCTTTTCAGATGAAGCTCATTTTGATCTTGGCGGATATGTAAATAAGCACAATTATCGCATTTGGGGCACAGAAAACCCGCACGCATACATTGAAAAGCCTAAACACCCAAAACGAGTTACTGTTTGGTGCGGATTTTCGTCTAGAGGCATAATTGGGCCATTTTTCTTCGAAAATGAGCAAGAAGTTGCCGTTACATTAATGGCGATCGTTATCGAGCCATGTTGAACGAATTTTTGTTCACAAAAATTGAAGAGGAGGATATTGGCTTGGCAACATTTGGTTTCAACAGGACGTGCCACACAGCCGAAGCTACACTCGATGTTTTGTGCCCTGTTTTTGAAGATCGCATTATCAGTCCCAGAGCTGATGTCGTTTGGCCACCTCGGAGCTGCGATTTGACACCGTTGGACTATTATTTGTGGGGTGCCGTAAAAGATAAGTGTTACGTCGACAAGCCGGAGACAATTGACGCTTTAAAGGACAATATTCGTGAAGCCATTGGTGAAATACAGCTGCACACAATCGATAATGTGCTTTAAAATTGGACCGATCCACTATGGAGTAAAAGCATGCGCAAAAACGACAAAAGTCGAATTTAAAAATTGCAAAATTTAGAAGAAAAGTTTTAACCAAACGTTAGAGAAATGTTCGTAGATTAAGAAACTGTAAACTTTTTTTTTTACTCCAACTAATTTAGCCGCAGCACTAGCTCAAAGTCAGTTAAAAGGAGAACATATTTTTTTTTGCACCATCAACAAAAAAAAGTTGTAATTTCAATTCATTATTTATTTAACATTTTGCAACTGTTAATATAATTTTTAACATTAATAATACAGATGCAGGTGTGTTCTAATATATTCATTCTGATTTTTGTAAAAAAAATTGAGTTTTAATAGTTTTTGTGATTTAATTTAAAAAATGCCTATAAAATGCATTTTTCTGTTTTTTGTTCTTCCTTTCTTAATCGTTTTGTAATTACTTTCCGTTAAATTCCGTTCAGTTGTTTGTGTAAAGTGATAAAGTGAATCATAAAGCTGCAGTTGCAAAAAAAATTGGGTGCTACAATTTGCAACCTTGGTTGTTATTTGTGTTAGAAAAAGTGATGTTTTATGGATTTTTAAGCTGTTTCTTAAAAAAAGTAAATTTTGATATATTTGAAGGATCATCCGGCTTAATAGTTTTTACCAAAAAACGTTTATATGTTGCGATGAAAACATGTTCTAAAGGTGGATTTAAAGCTAAATTGGATTATTTAGAAAAATATTTGTTAGACAAGGCATGTTGTGCGGAGGGTCAACTCGAAGAATTTGAAATTAAGATATGGCATTTATCAATTCTACATGCAAGAATTTGTCTTTTCGAAATCATTTTGCATATTGCTTATAAGCTTCCTTTAAAGAAAAAATTCGAAAACAAGAAGATAAAGATATTTTCAAAGAAAAAAAAGAGAATTGCAAGAAAAATTCAAAAACCAACTCGGTCTAATAGTGGATGTACCAAAGCCAGGTTTCGGGAGTTTAAATGATGGCAATACGAGTCGTAGATCCACAAATTTCTGCCCAAATAACAGGTGTTGACATTCAGTTAATTTATAGGCTGAAGGTTATATTATTGTTGAAGTTCTGTCCAGTGGATATAAAATCGATATTTCCAAGTTTGATAAATTTGCATTCGATACAAGGAAAAATAAGAAAATAAATCTTCGTACATATTCCCAAATAAACGTTATTTATAATTAAAAAACATATTTTTTACTTATATATAACATGAAATATATTTTATACTTCATAAAATATTGTTTCAGATGGATATCTACCCATTGAAGCCAAAAAATAATTTTGTCTCGTTTTTTCATGCATTTACTCCATAGTGCGATCGTGTAGGCTACTGCATGGCCAGCCGAGGCAGCCATTTGAATGAAATTATTTTCCATTATTAACCGGAAGTATTGTACTTTCAAATAAAAAAAGAAATTTGAGAAAATATTCAGCAGTTTTCTTATAGCATTTTCAAAAAAAAAAAGTTATTTGGCGGTACCGTTAGTTCTTAAGTAGTATTATGCTTTGTATATGAAAAGCATAATACTATCATATCATGGCGAGTATTTTTTAATAATGCCCGGAGTCTTGTGGTGGCGCTGCATTTTTTAAGGTATAGAATTTGATTTTGGTAATCTTTCAAGCACGGAGATTGGGAGTAGGAGCAAGAGGAGACTATTATTTCGATTGCCATAACCAAAAAATATCAATAAATATCAATTAAAACCTCCATAAGCTCTCCGCAAAAAAAAATTGAGTAAGGGTTGCCCCGACACTTTAGATGTCGACTGCCACTATAATAGTACCATGTTTGTATTAAGTAGTTTTTAATGATTTTTAAATTGTTTTAATCTAGTTTGTAAGTTTTATATAAAATAATTAAACAAATGTTACCTAAGAAAACCAAGTTTTATAAATTATTTCTTGGTAAGAAATAAACATTATAGCATTCTAGTTTTAAATTAGTTCTTAGGTCGTTTATTTTATTCTTAGGCATTAGTTTTACCCATCTCCTTCGCATTCGTTTCAATGTTCACAAACGCCGCCGCGACGTATGTGAGTAATTGGACGGATCTTTGAAAAAAATGGGCCTCTTTTGTTGACCTAGGAGTCTTGCATTATTCTTTCCAGAACGATGTTGAAGAAGTCACATAACAGTGCATAAATAAATAGATAAATAAATGAATAAATATTAATAACTAATACTAATAACATTAGGAACCTATTAAAAGGAGGAGAAGAGGAGGCTGAATAAGAAAAGGGGAAGGGACTCAAAGAAGGAAAGCAAAGGGAAAAGATAGATTACCGAATGACCTGACTGTCAGAAGAACTGACACAATTAGGCCACTATAAAATATAAGCGGCCGAGGTTTTTGGCGAAGAAGTGGAGGAAGAACGAATTATACCAAAGAGCTAAACGAGTGTCAGAGAAGAAGTATGAACGATATATAATTGGACATATTCATAGTCAAACTTTACTGGAGTTTAAAGTTAGCACCCAGGTTAGAAACAGCTGCTATTTATAAAGAATTTGGCAGCTCTGTTTAGTACAAAAACAGGTTCAATGTATATTCAAATACAATTTTAGTACCTACCAAGGTACCGTATTCAGGGGGGGGGGGTTCACAGGGGTTTGAACCCCCCCCCCATTCATCACTCAATCTCACATCCTGAATTGTAGAGTCCCCAAACAGTCATAATGAAACAAAATTTATTTATTAACTTCCCATAGGGAGTTATTGTAATCGGTCCGATTTGTCAAATTGAAATTTTTGACATTTCTCGACGTTTCAAGGTCCCTAGAGCTATTTCAATCATTTTTAGAGAGATGTCTGTGTGTGCGTGTGTACGTACGTTCGTACGTCCGTACGTTCTGGTACCATTTTTCGTCGTCGATATCTCAAGAACGAGTAAAGATATCAACTTGAAATAAATTTTGTTTTACAGATAATAACTTCGAAAGAAGCTGAAAGGGCGTTTATTAATATTCAATCAGTTGTTTTCTTTCTATAGCAGTTTAAAAAAAAAGTGAAAATTTTGGTTGGGCTCAAATATCTCACGAACAAATAATGCTATTGACTTGAAATAAATTTTATTCGACACATTATGACGTCATACAAATTTGATATGAATTTGAAAAAAAATCAATATACCGTTATTTTTTAAAATCAAAAAAACTAAAAAAAATAAATTTATAACTCGAATATTCTTAGATGGAAAAACGATATTAATTTTGAAATATTTTTATTTCACGAAAAATGTTGTTTTTGACTACTGGTGAAAATTTCAAAAAAATTCAATGGACAGTTTTTTTACAAAAAATTAAAAACTACAAAAAATTCTACCAAAAATTGGTATAAATTGTCTTTCGGCTCAAATTTCTCAAAAACGGGAAACGATATTGACTTCTTGTTAACTTCCCATAGGGAGTTATTGTAATCGGTCCGATTTGTCAAATTGAAATTTTTGACATTTCTCGACGTTTCAAGGTCCCTAGAGCCTATATCAATCATTTTTAGAGAGATGTCTGTGTGTGTGTGTGTACGTAAGTTCGTACGTTCGTACGTCCGTACGTTCTGGTACCATTTTTCGTCGTCGATATCTCAAGAACGAGTAGAGGTATCGACTTGAAATAAATTTTGTTTTACAGATAATAACTTCGAAAGAAGCTGAAAGGGCGTTTATTAATATTCAATCAGTTGTTTTTTTTACTATAGCGGTTTAAAAAAGAAGTGAAAATTTTGGTTGGGCTCAAATATCTCACGAACAAATAATGCTATTGACTTGAAATAAATTTTATTCGACACATTATGACGTCATACAAATTTGATATGAATTTGGAAAAAAATCAATATACCGTTATTTTTTAAAATCAAAAAAACTAAAAAAAAATTTTTATAACTCGAATATTCTTAGATGGAAAAACGGTACTAACTTTAAAACAATTTTATTTTACGAAAAATGTTGTTTTTGACTACTGGTGAAAATTTCAAAAAAATTCAATCGACAGTTTTTTTTACAAAAAATTAAAAACTACCAAAAATTCTACCAAAAATTGGTATAAATTGTCTTTCGACTCAAATTTCTCAAAAACGGGTAACGATATTGACTTCTTGTTTGTTTTATTTTCTACAGAACATAATTGTTAGCAACTGATAAAATTTTGACAAGTATTGAATGGACAGTTTTTTTACAAAAAATCAAAAACTGTTCAAAATTCTGAAGAAAAGTAGTTACAATTGTATTTCAGCTCGAATATCCTGAGAACGAACAACGATTGTGCCTTCTAAAATATTTTATTTTATACATAGTACAATTTTTTATGAAAGGTTAAATTTTGACAAATATCTAATTGACAGTTTTTGACATAAATATAAAAAAAATAAACTAAAAAGTGGTAAAGTTTTCAAGATCACAAATGGGAAGTTATCAGTGTGGGTCGCACCCATCCTCTTTTTTATTAATTTATATTTAAAAGACCATATATGTATCAACATTTAAAAATGCTTTTTTCAATTTTAAATTTGGAACGTTGGCCTTTCTTTCAAGAAAAAATACAAAATATTTTACTCTCTTCATATTAACACCATATTCACCTTTTTAGTCCGAACAAACATAGTTTACCAATCAAGGAAGAAATCCAGAACCTCCAGCAGTGCACTGCTTGACATTTGAAGTTACAACAACAGCAGGATATATGAGAATAATATGTTATTTTTAAACTTATTTTTCAATTAATTAAGTTTTATGTCATTCATACACAATAATTCATCATAAGCAATCTCGATGTAGACGCGAGGTGTGTATATACGTACATATGTATGTAGGTACATATTACGTATATTTATAAGTGGCATCATTTTAAATCAAACTTGATTCAATAAAATATAAAGCTTTGTATGTACAATGTACATACTCGTAGATAGGTATATACCTGCAATTAGGTTTGTATACATATCGGAATATACGAAGTTTGCATATGCGTTGATGGGGTAGCATGTACATAGCATCATATAAATCCCTATATAATAACGCAGCCTGTCACAACGCCTGCCGCCTTTCCAAGTGTAGCTATCTGCTATGTATGTATACCCCACAGGGTGTTTGGCTATGATGTTCGAACTTTCAAGGGTTGATACTTTTTTTAAGCAGTATAAAGTTTCGTATGTTCAAATAGAAAAAAATATCTACATTTTCTTAACTTTATTGCTTTGTGGGAATTTCGATCCTATTTATTTATTTTATAAAGTACCACTCCTAAATAGGTATGTCTCCATTTTTCAAAAATAGCTCAGGTTCAAGATTCACTTTGTTTCTGCTTTGTTGACCTTGCGCCCACCAAGAGAGAACAGAGTTTCTTTCAGAAATTAATAAATAATTACCCACCGGGGAAATGAGACGTGGCGCGGCGCGTCGGTCGGCGGCGTGCGTCGTTGCCTATAGCTATTTTTTATTAGGTATACTGAACAGGGCAAATGAAAGAAATTTTAAAAGACTTATTATCTTAGCTTATTCCGTTCCTTAAAATACCACTCAGATTACTCGTACACAGAGATTTGATATTAATACATACATACATACATACATACATACATGTTATGTCTTTCTACTGAATAATTAATTTCAACAATATAGGTATGTAAGTTAATTCTGAAAAAGCAAAAGATACATTCTGAAGGAAAATTTTGACAAAAACCTTCAATTAAAAGAAAAAAATAGCTATTAATGAATTTACTTAAACAAAATTTAATTAAAAATGTTGAGTGAATTTTAAACTCTTGTGAGACGTTTCTTTTATTTAATTTTTTTTATTTCGATTCAAAATTCAGCAAGTGTTGTCTTTCACGAAAAAGACTTGCTTTTCAATTTTAAGTCATATCTGTTTTGTTCCATCCTTCTTATAAAAACTGATATGCGAGCATTTTTTTTCTACGATGAATTCATTCTTTGGATAATCTCTTCTACGACAAATTTACCATATACCCAAAAAATGTATTGTGAAAGGTAAAGTGACAAATTTCAGGAGTAGGTGTATAGGTTGCGCCAAAACAAGAAAATAATTGTCCAGGTAGCAGGGTATTTCCTTAAATAGAAAAAGAAAAATAGTGTAAAATAACGCCAATAAAAAAATATCATCTGATTTCGATAGCTTTCTTAAATCCAGAAATATTTTTTGAAATTTTCTTTTCAATCAAGTTTGTAAATTATAAGTACATATGTATGTATGTAACTAGATTTTTTTATGGTTTTTATTCAAAAGAAGAAGCCATATCTCAATATTAACATAAATAAGACTAAATATTAGTTATGTAGGTATTTCAACCTCCAAAGTATCAAATTTTGCACTGTTAAAAATGTATTTACTATTTAGTTTTAATATTAGTTTTTATTGTTTCAAATGATTTTTTAAACCAGTTTCGTATTGAAATTTAATACATACCTACATATGTATGTAGTTATTTATTTAAAAGCCTCATTTTAATACAGTCTTTTTCTGGATTCGATTCTATTTCAAATTATGACAAATCAGTGACAAATCTAAACAATAAAATAACAACAGCAACACTGATTGATTTGCATAAAGTATTACAAAATCCCAGAGCCGTGTAGATTGAACAGAGAAAAGAAAAAATCGTCTGAGGGGGGGGGGGGAAATTTTCTAAAAAAAAAAATTTAATACCACCTTGAAAAAAAACATGAATTAGTTACCGTGAGAATAAGGTTTGAAATTTAATTTTTTTGTTAATACAACGGTTATTGTTTACAGTTCAACTTAAACTCAGCATGAACTACATAATGTGGCTAAGGCTCAAAAGACTTGACATTATATTGTTTCATTATAGGTACGTATACATATGTAGATACCTATAGGTATCATTTCTCGTCGAAGCTTTTCATCAGAAGCAGCGCAGCGTCGTCGCGTCGTCGCATGAACATCGCCCAAGACGTTAATGATGAGCCTGATTTCCTCAAAAGGGTTATAATTGGTGACGGAATATGAGTGCGGTTATGACTTCGAAACTAAAGCCAGGAGAGCCATATTTTCATCAACAGCGAAAATTCGCCGAGTATGCAAAACGAGTCCAACCTTTATGCCTGTCACATAAAAATTACTAAAATTACTTATACTCGTTTATACATTATGACGAGTGCACTAACACAAAAAAAATGAAATTAGAACTTATTGAAGTAAAGGAGCTGAATAAGGATTTATTATGTTTTAAAAATTATGCGTTTCATTTCTGATTTTTTTTATAATAAAAGCAGCTACATTATAAAACTAGAATACTATTTATGACTGTTCCTTTTTTAACAACTTATTACTTAGAAACTTATCGTATTTTTTGTCCAGAAATACATATTTAACAACGATTCTGATGGTCCAGAATCTGAATCAGAAGTACCTATACTGTAAAGTGTACGAGTAAGTATAGCACTGTGCTAGTAAAATGTGCTACTGACAATCTAAAAGAAACGAAAATACCCTGTCGGAGTACATATAAATAGACTTAACACATTAAATACGTGCCGAAAAAGGATCGAAAGCAGTTCGTATCACTGACAATGTAAAATCGGCATGGAAATCGAACTCAGACTGTGATTTTACTCCCCAGGACTGCAGATTTTTTGGTTTTGGTATCAGAAATGCTTTTTGTTGTGCACTTTATATCTGTTTATTAGCCAAATTAACAAGATATGCCAGATCATTGAAAATAAAAACTTTTTCCGTTTCCCAATGTTGTAGATAAATTTAGGAACAAATGCGTGCGTGATGCAGGCAGACACTGGTCCTGCCTCCCTTTTGGGATGCCTTTATTCCTTTGGATAGGGGGAAAGTTGTGATCGATTCTTGACAGTATCAAATTTGCTAGTTAAAACAAACATGCTCGTGCTGTGTTTATACATTAATTGAGGACGACACCATCCTTATGCACATTGTGACCGTTGAATCACGAAGGACCTCTTCTTCCATCATATGATTTATTAACACGCGCCAATTGTTTTATTTTTATTTTTTGTTTTGTTTCCGTGCTTTGGGCTATTCTATGCCCGCAGCTGTGAGGAGCGTGTAAATTAAAATTATTACATTCCAGTCCTTGCAAATGGCTTAACATCTCCAAGGATCATGAATGTCAACTCAATCATAACCTTCGGAATGCTTTATTATAACGCCTTTTTTGTAATGTCATTAAGGGTTGTTTCTGACTTCTAATTTGTTACTGTAGATTTATGGACTAGCATTTTTGTGCCTCCTCTGATGCTTATCGGATGACCATACTGAGGGTAGGATATAACAAGGGAAGAATTGGCTAGTGTGCGTTGAGGTGATTAAGGGATGATTAAGGATTTGATTGATTGGAAAAATTATTAACTTTGGTTCGCTGGTTATCGCTTATAATATAGAAATAATAATAATTATGTTGATGAAAAAAAGTTTAATGGGGATAATGGTGTCAATTTGTGGTCAATCATGAGGACTGAGGTCAATGAGGAATTATTTTTATACTGGTGAAAACTCACTTTTCTTACAACAGTAAAAGTAATTGCAAAGCTATGAGATGGCATATAAAAGTGAAAGTAATAGTAAAGAAGCGAAGATTCTTAAATTATAGAAGAGTTTCTTGATCAAGTTGTTGTATAATTACTGATGTTTGAGAATTTGTGTATATTCCCATTTTATTTGATTTTGTCGTAATGATGATAAATGAAAATAATCCATAGAGCCAAATAAAATAGATCCAAAAAGCTAAAATTTTGTTTAAGTATTTTTTTTTTTACTAAGAAAATGTTTTTTTTTTAATTTAATTTTTATTTCAAACCAAATGAAATAATTTTTTTTAAGTTATTTATTTTATTTATTATTAAGTATATTTTATTTAAAACAATACCTACTTATATTTATTTAAGCTTAAAGGCTTTCTGGTTTCCATTTGCAAATTTATGTATTGCGGATAAAATGGCACGTAAGGCTATTTTCAAATTAATTGTTTTGAACAATTTTTGCAACTTTTCTTATCGGCTTATCAATAACCTTGAGCACAAATGAATATTCTATGCTTAGAATATAAACTTTGAATAGAAATTCAATTTTCAACAAAGTTATTGAGTATTTTCATGTCAGTCTGTTTCTTAGTTTGTTAGTCTGTCAGCCTGTCAGTGTGTCAGCCTGTCATTATTTTAGTTTGTCAGTATTCCAATCTTTCAGTCTGTCATCCGGTTAGCCTGACGGATAGACAGACACAGAGACAGTGTGTGCCTACTTCTTGTCTTTCCCATCATAGTAAGGTCAAGTTATTTCAAAGTTTTCTTACGAACAAAATACTTGTTTAATAGTACGCATAGTCCAATTAATAGAAGGATTGAAATGGTGAAGAACGAAGGGGAAGGAAGATATGTGATTTTTGTTTCGCGGTGAGACGTTCGGGGACAATAAAAAGGTAGATTCAGTAGTATACTTATACCTACATTTATATAAATTTATATAGGTATACTAAGATTACACTGTTCAAAGCACACAATACTTTAAATTATGTTTCCATAATTTATAGGAACTTGCCTGTTACCACTTCAGACTTAGTATACCTTTTCACCAACAGATTGTTTGCGCCCTCTATTGGAAAAAAATTATCCAAGTGTTTTATATTTGACACAAACCACATGTTGAATATACCATAAATATCCCATCAATTGATGAAATATTAGAGTAGAGATGTATCCCATACAGAGGTGAAAAACTAAAGTCCCCATTCAATTTTACAATAATACTATCATGGTGGCAGTCAAATGCAGCTTTGTATATGAAAGAATGAATGTATATCCTACAAAGAATGCAGCTACATTTAAAGTATGGGGGCACCACACCCCCTTCATATTTATTGATATTTATTGTTTACGGCAATCAAAATAATATTCACCTATCGCTCCTACTCCCAATTGCCGATGCTTGAAAGATTCCCCAAATCAAATTCTACACCTAATAAATGAGCTGACATCGGCTCCACCACAAGGGTCGGCCCGACATGAAAAAATACTCGCTATGATAGTAGGTAGGTTCTATGTTTTTCATATACATAGGTACTTACAAAAAATATTGAAGCTCCAAAAATCTTTGACTCTCGAAATTTGAACACAATAATTGTTTAGCTGTGCTGTATCTCTTCTCGTAGGTATAGTACTTTCGAAGTTAAAAGGTGCGACTATGTTAATGGTGTAATACAAAATTATGAAAAGTTCAACTTTATGCTTCAACAATTGTTTCATGCAATATAAACATATCACATCAGTTTTTAAAATTGCAAAGTTACATGTGTCATGATTTTATATCTACAATTTCTGAAGAAGTATAAATATTTTCAGATATATACAAAACAATACAAATGTAATAAGTTTGTTTACTTAGTTGGTACGCATGCATTTTCAGTTGTCATCCCCTGATTTCTACAAGGATAATGATTTTTTGTTTACGTACGTGTGTGTTGGGATATAGAAGCTGATATAAAAAAGCACCCTTAATAACAGAAATGCATTTATAAAGCCATTTATATGAAGGCATCAAGTGATAATCATTTTGTATGAACTCATAAAATTGTGATATAGAAAATTATATGCGCTTATGCTTGACAATTCATGGTTCAACATGAGCTCGTCAAGGATCTATATGTTTCTAAGCGTATTTTCCAGCTTTATACGAATTACTCTTATCAAGCATCATCTACTTTTCTACTTAGGTAAGAACCTACCTATGCACGTTTTTTTTGTACCTCTGATTTGTAAGGACAATAACGATTGCTTATAATGACTAAAGCATTGCATCAATTTTGTTGTGTTGTTTTCTTTTTTGTATTCGTTGTTGTACTACTACTCGTATACATATGTATTACGTTACTTGCCTACTTTTCTAAAAATTGAAAAGACGTTTTAATTAAACCGCATATCCTTATCAGATTTTCAGTGTATTTATGAGGAATGGGGTTCTAAATGAGAGGTTGAAGTGGACGTTGTTAATTGGATAATATATGTACCTATATTAAAATGAAAGATGCGAAGTGCACTTAAGATGGAGACGAGCGAACTCTACTCACGCGAAGTATAGATGAATGTCCTTTATTTAATTTTATTTGTACCCACCTATATGTAGGTATTACAGAAAATACTTAAACTTATCACACTCACATTGACTTGAATAAAAATATTTAAGTAATACCTTCAACATACATATATGTACATATTATGTACAAATAAAGATTGACACTTGACAGCTTTATGTAGGAATCCATATTAACAAGAAAAATATTTCAGAAAATTAATTTTAAGGGAGAACATCACTTTCCTAAATTTACGACTGCAGGCAGGCGTGTTCTTTCAAAATGGTCCACTCAGCTCCTATTTCTCTCACAAGTATCGCATTTCCTAAATTCTAACACTTTTAACGTAGTTCAAGCAATTAATATTTCTCTCACTAGTCACCACAAATGTTCTATATGCCAATAGATATGATAAAAATATTCGTCTAGTGCAGCCCACTGTTTTAAGAAAAGAGCACCTCTAGAATGTTCCCGCTGTTTTCCAAATTTTTCAGTCTGTTCTTTAACATTAAAGAAAATATAATATAATTTAAAATAAAAACTTGACTTCACCTAATCAATGGGAACAACTGTTGTTCAATTGTGTATGAAGTGAATATCCGAAACCCAAAACAGTAGTATGACAAAACTGAAAAATGTTTAACAATCCGTTTTGAATGATTCGAAGAAAAAAAAAGAAATCTATTAAGTGATTTACATACAATTTCAAAAATAAGTAAAAAGTAGGTACTAAGTAAAAACCATGGTCAAAATTCTTCAAAATTGCAAAACAGTATGAACTCGATTTATGTAACCTCGTGCTAATCCTCCATTTTCGCAACACTAAAAAAAAACAAAAATGCTAGCTCGATTTTTGCAACTTCATGTGTTTATTCAATGGTTATACTATTTGTAAGCTCTCCTTTCGATTCTGTATTCCTGCCGTTAATTAACAGCTAGTTTGTCTGAACAAAATTACTTGTAAAAATAATACGCACACATAATGGGTTGCGAGATTATTAGTGTCTATAAGAAAACTTGTACAGGAAAAATTGTACTCAGTGAACCTAAGTCGATTTCCACTTTATCAAAAGTTAAATCAAAAGATGCAATCGTTCCTTAAACATGTGTTTTAGATTTTTCTGCTACAAAAAATAAAAGAGAGCGCATCAGTTTAAAAAAAAACTAAAATAGGTATTTAACTTCCTTAAGAAAAAAAAATTAATATTCTGAATGAATAACATATTAATTTTTGTTTAAATTTTTAACATTTCGTTTTCGTATTTAATTATGTTCAAAAATAATTGTTTGTTTTGGTTTCCCTAAAGCTTTTCCATAACATTGTCGTTATCTAAAAGAAAATAAGCTGTTTCAACTATAATTTGTATAAAAAAAAATACAATCCAGGAAATGCATCGAATTTGTACTGTAGGTAGGTACTTTGATTTCAATCACATAAAGCACTATAAAACAAAAAAAAATTTTTTTTTTTTGTGTAGATTTAAAATACAAGCTTACTGCTCTATTTGAGTACCGAACATTTTTGTTCCATATGAGCTAATAAATTATTCACAAGAGCGGAATAACTATTTTTAGATTATGAATAAGACAGTAAGAGAATAATATCCTTTGTACCTAGGTATATGAAAAACATAGTACTATCATGGCGAGAATTTTTTAATGTTGCCCGACCCTTATGGTGGCGCTGCAAAATTTTAGGTGTGGAATTTGAAATTGGTAGTAGGAGCAAGAGGAGACTATTGTTTGGATTATTGCATCGTAAAAATATCAATAAATATCAATTAAAACGTACATAAGCTCTCCGCCAATAAAATTGAGGAAGGGTTGCCCCCACTTTTTAGATGTTACCCCATTTGACTTCCACCATGATAGTACTATGTTTTCCATATACATACAAAGGAATATCCATAATATTATAATATCCCTCTTGTCGTCTGAGGCAGCTATAAGAGACCACATCTAGGCAAAAATCACCAAAATGAGCCTAGCGAAACATAATAACACCAAATATACCTACTTATACCAGATGTCGCAGCTCCTTAAAAGAAACTACAAAATTTTGAGATAGTGAAAGGTTACGGCAGTCAGTACAATACCAATACGGAAAAGATTTTCACACGGGTCAAAGCAAGCAAATAATTGGGAGAAACTCTCAATTGACTTGTTAGAGAAAAAAAGCATAAGCAAGAAAAGGAAAAATAATAACATTAAAATTTAGAATTGATTAGAATAATAGAAAAGCAAAAATTATTAAAAACATATAAAAATAAAGATTAAAAATATTATAAAAAAAGTTATTTTCTTCTTGAAAAAAATTTGGTCAAAAAGACTATACAACTTTTAAATACACCATTAAGCAATTGAGTAAAATATAATTAAATGTAATCGGACCCACAAATAAAAAAAACTTTTTCTTGCACTGCATACATAAATAAAGAAACGGGTATAGGTAAATATAAATAAAAAACAAAAAAAAACATATAGGGCAAATTCTTCAACGCAACATTTGCAAAGCAAACCACATGCAAAGCAAATGAAGAATGCAGTTGAAAAGGCAAAGCAAGTGAAGTGCGCAAGATATTTTTGACATTTGCCGAAATACATTTGCATTTGCGCATGAAAATAAAGTCTACTACATTTAAGGACAATCTGTTTGGCAGGGATGTTTACGTTTGCATTTTGGAATTGTTTGCTTAGCATAATTTGCACAAGTTTTGCGTTTAAGAATTTGCCCATAGATTTAATTAAGTAATAAAAGGACAGGAAATGGAATAAAGCAAAGAATTTTTAAAAATGACTTCGCTTGAAAGATAATCTTTTGGCATTATAATTTAAATATGTATGATTTCTTGCATGTAACCGGCACGGCTGACTGGAAGTCCAATTTTCGATCACTTTTTCCAACATTTGTGGCCATATATCGACAGTTACACGGCGAATGCTGTCCTCCGGATATCGTTTCGGGCTTATCGGCGAAAACTAGAGACTTCACATACCTATCCCCACAGAAATTAGTCTTGCGGCGGCGCGGCGTTAAATAGCACGATCATGGAAGCCAATTCACGAGTCCGAAACGTGAAACTATGCGGTTACCAAACGTTTACTTCAATAAATAAATCGTGGCTCGAGCTGTGGGACTTGTTGTAGCGTTTTGTTGAAACCACAGATCCTGCACATCATGGTTGTTCAATTGAGGAACGAAGAACTCAGTAACCATGGCTCTATATACCCAATGACTGCAACGTTCTGTCCAGCATCGTGATTCCACCAATCCATAAAGCATACCAAACAGTCAATTTTCTGGATGTAACAGTGTCTCGCATACACTTGAGGTTTATCTTCACTCCATCCTACGGCATTTTTGTTTGTTGACTAAACATTTTTGTTCACTTAACAGCTCCAAAAATGACAGCCAGTTAAAAATGTGTTGCCAACTTAATGTTTTATATTATGAAAAAAACGCCTCATACAACACTGCACAGTAATTACACACCATTATTATACACACCAAGCGATCGGTGTGTATTCAATTTTTTTTTCATTTAGATACTGTGCAGTAATATTTTAGTCATTTTATTTTTAAATTATTTATCCAACAAAATATTTAAAAATAACATTTTTGAATTGAACAAAAAGATTAAAACTTTATAGTTTTATTTAATATTCAATACGTGTTCAAAGCTTCGGAACAATTTTATAAAAATTACCACAAAAGCCGAACCATTTTGTACTTAGAGTAAGGTCTTCATCTGGTTCTTTGACGTACTCCCCTTTTAATTTTTAATTATAATTTGTTGCAGCAATTATATACACCATGTTGCTCACAAATAGCATTCAAGAATATTTTTTTCTTCTTCATTCTTTAGCCAACACACAAAAATCCTTACACACTATCCACAGCATGACAGAGCATTAAAATTAAGTTATTTCCTCATATCTTCCTCGACAAGGAGGCCGAGCTGAATATATCATCCTGCTATTCACAAAATAAGAAGAAAAGAATGCTCGCGCGAAGCGTTTTGCAATTTCTTTGCCAAATTGGAAAAATATTCAACAGAAAAATTAAGTTGTTTATTCAATGATGATGATCGTGATGATGAGTCCTTATCCAACTTTGTGGCAACTGTCTAAAATTGAATGTTTTAATTGTATGTTGCAAAAAGGGTAAAGCAAGGACACACGACCACGAATGAATGAATACAAAAAGTCACACCACATACCGATTTTGAACAGCAAATGGATGAATACATATTTTTTAATTAAAATTAAATCTCACACATGAGTTCACCACACCACCATCAGAATCGCAACAGTCCCATGAAACGACCAACGGAAAAAATCATGTTTCCTGAATCGCCTTTCAGGACGTTTTAATTTTTTTTCTATAAATTTGCTTGGGAGTCTTTGAAGGGATTTTTATTCGGGGCTTTGGCAGTTGCTGGAAAACTTGGTCGTTTACTAGATTTTTATTTTCAAACTAAGAGTTGTACTTTTATAAAAAAAAGGGACGGAACACGACTTTTTCTACGAAAAAAAATGTGCATATAAAAGTTTTGGAAATGTGTTTTGCATTGGAATAGGATTTACTTTTCAAGGATTTTGCCGTCAAATTGATGCTGGAAGTATGTTAAAAAGCTCGATTGAGCGATTTCTTTTATGTTGGCAGGTAATCATTAAAATTTTTTGAAATAATAGTTTAAATGAAACAACTAATGTTGGAGTGAAACAATACTACCCCAGCAAAGGAAATACTGAAATTGAATGAAGAACAAATCTATAGCTTACTGGGAAAGATAATCGGGTGTTGTTATGAAGGATCGTTATGATGCTAGGAAATGAAAATCCCGAACCCCAGAAAACCTAATATCCGAGCAATTCAGCAGAACTTTGAATTCTCAAATTTAATGAGGAAAGCCAATCACAAAATTTCGTGATGTCTAAGAACGCATATATACACATGACTATACATATTAGAGTGTGGCTTATTTTGAGAATGTGTGAATTCATTTCATCCCTCCCCCTAATTGAATTGAGTAATTTAACTCCAAGTGTCTGTTAGACGTGTTCGCATTGAACGATTTCAATAAAACTGCTCAGATTTTAAATTAGTTATGCTCATCACTTCTAGATGGGAAGAACGAAATTATTTCACATTTCCAAAATAAGCCCATTAAGTAGGGGCATAGACAAAGTCATAAAAAAAAATTGAATTTGGAAAGTTCGTAAAGAGTTTCTTCGCGATATTTTCTTGAAAAACTATAGGTCCTTAAAGAACAAAGAAGGCTCCAAACGAGCTAATGAAATTTAGTCTGCTCAAAAAAAAAGATACACTTTTCGTCTTCAAGTTTTGTCATAATTGTCTAGTACAATGCAAAGTCTTCAACAAATGTTAATCATCATCAGCAAATTTAATTGTTACTTATCTCACTGACCACTTTTATGTTTCGGGTGAACGGGCGTTGAACCGAAGGTCATTGGCATTGCCATGATCATCGTTGCAATATACAAAATAGTCTTCAACTTTGCCTACATCCTTCAAAAGTTAAATTTTCAAATAATTTTTTCTTTAAAAAAGATTGTAGGATTGATTATAGACCGACCGAAACTGGGAAGAAGTGGTTCCTGCAATGATGGTAATACAGCCAGGATTTTTTTACGATTCCAAAATTTCAGTTCAAATAACTGGAATCGACAAATCGTTGATCGATGCAGATAAGTTCAGAGTTTTTGTCTTGGATAAAGCTAAACAGATAATTGAAACATACCCTTGGTACTATTTACCTGCTTCAGTTGACACACAAGGTGGAGTTGTAGATGCATCGGTGATTGAGCATCATGGACTTATTTCTTTAAGCGAGT
Source organism: Syrphus vitripennis (assembly GCA_958431115.1). Lineage (NCBI taxonomy): Eukaryota > Metazoa > Arthropoda > Insecta > Diptera > Syrphidae > Syrphus > Syrphus vitripennis. Next base: position 42,062,254 of record OY288110.1, on the reverse strand, counting down.
TAAGTGAAGAAGCTACAGATTCCAGGAATGAAGACATCAAAAATGAACAATTGAATCACACAAGGAAGATGTCTCGGGTCGTGCACTAATGAGGACCTTTTGAAAATACATCTTTTAAGTTCTGACCAGCTTATTTCAAATTTGAGAAAATTGCCTGGTAAAAAAAAATCCTTTTTATTAAAAGATATACATTCGAATTGTTAAAAATCTAATTTTTCTAATTTTTTTTTTTAAGAACCACCAAATCCCCTGGATTTGATGGAGTAAAATATCTATACTTGAAGCATCTTCCTATTATAGGCGTTAGGTTTCTCAGAACATTGTTCAATGGATGTTTCAAACTAGGATATTTTCCAAATCAATAGAAAATGGGAAAAATAATTCCTATACCCAAACCTGGGAAAAATTCCAGCATGCCCTGTAATTACCGACCAATAACAATAAGTTTACTAAGTTCTTTGAGTAAGTGTTTGGAAAATTTAATTAAAATAAAACTAGTTACACATGTTGAGGAAAATGACATTTTACAACCAGAACAGTTTGGATTTCGAAGATACCATAGCACTGTTAATCAAGTTCACAGAATAACTAGAGACATAAAAGAAAACCTTTCAGCTGAAAAGAGCACAGGAATGGTCCTTCTAGACATTGAAAAAGCGTTTGACACCGTCTGGCATGAAGGGCTCATCCATAAGCTCTTTTCTTTAAGGTTTTCGTTATATATTGTTAAAATATATTGTTACAGTCCTTTCTAACGAATCGAACCTTTAAGGTATCGGTGAATAACTGGTATTCTGATGAGATAAATGTTGTGGCAGGTGTACCTCAAGGTTCTGTTCTTGGACCACTTTTGTATATTATTTACATAAGTGATTTTCCAAAACTTCGGAACTGTGAAACTGCTATCTTCGCAGATGATTCCTGCGTATATTCAACAGATTCAATTGGTTTAAACATAGAAACCAATTTGCAATCTGCTCTGTTTTCTGTCCAAACCTATTTAAATATAAAATAAAGGTTGATGCTTCGAAGACACAAGCTCTCTTTTTTACAAGAAAAAGAAAACCTTGTTTCTTGCCAAGCAACGCACTGTTACTGGATGGTGTCCAAACAAAATTTAGGTCCAGCGCAAAATATCTTGGGGTACACCTGGATAAAACTTTAACATTTAGCATGCACATTCAACAAACCATTAATAAACTTAATATTGTGATTCGAAATCTCTATCCTTTTATAAGCCGAAAATCTAAATTGAGTGATGAAAATAAATTAATTATTTATAAAACTATTTTTCAAAGTATAATGTTATACGGTTCACCTGTATGGGGTAAGTGTGCAATAAGTCAAAATAGTCAAATAAGTTAATCTTCCCTGGCACTACTCCATAGAAGATCTTCATAATAAGGCACAAATAGCTAAAGTACAAATACAAATTTCCAAGCAATATGAAGGATATTTACTTTAGCATGCAGTTGCTTAGACAACGAATTGATCTCAAACTTAGCTACCTAAGGTGTTGTTATTATTCCCATTCATCTGTTTATGTTTATTTATTTATTACAATATTTATTTCTAAATTTATTTTTGTTTATTTATATTTGTTATTCACTTTTTTGTTCATCTTATTTATGTGTTCGATTATATATTTATATATTTATTTATTTGAACACCTGTGATATGTATTTATTTATAAATTCGTTTATTTTTGTGTTTAACTCTTTGCTTTTCTATTTATTAATTTATTTATTAAACTATATTTATATTTATTTAATTAACATCTATGATATATTTATTCATTTATTTATTTACCTACTTATTTATTTATTACTTATTAATTAATTTATTTATTTATAAATTCTTATAGTTCATTTGTGAACAACATATTTTGCCAGTTTCCGGTGCTGGTACCCCACTTCTCTCTCCTCAGGGAAGTTAATGTAATTTATTTAATAAATGAAGGTTTTTTCTAGTAGCTTTTTCCTTCTTCTCAATGTTTTACCTGTGATATTATTTAAATACAAATTGTTAGTTTTCAGTAGTAAGATATAATCATATCATATCTCTGTAAATTGTGCAATCTAGTTTTAAGAAAAAATTATTATACAAATCTAACTACAATAAATTTAAATCTAAATCTAATTTTTCAAATATTCTATTTTTCTGTATGAATTTCTTTACATTTTTTTATTTTATTAGTTTAAACAAATAAAAATAATAATAAAAATATTTCATTTAAAAAAACCATGTTTTGTATTTCCAAAAATTGAAAATTTACGTTTGTTCCATACAAAATAAGCCAGTTAAATATTTGTGAAATCGGAAATAAGAATACAAGAACCTAAGCATTGATATTTTAAACATTTTTGTTATTTATAAACTTTATAAACCTTTCAATTGATATTAACTCAAACATTCAATTTAAATTTACGAAGCATAAGTAGGTACCTACATATGTACATACATTCCATCAACCTGTATTTTGAAGAAGAACTGATCAATTGAACTCAGGTAATAAAGAAGAGATAATCGTTACCTAATTTGCTAAACTGTTATAATTAAGAGCGATATTTGTACTTGTTTTCCAATATTAACACAAAATTAAGTTGAAACATTTTGTACAATTTTTTGTTTAATTTCAAACAACAAATTTAAAATTTGGCTGTGAAAAAAACTCAAATTTCACACCGCATCTCTACTCTACTACATAAAAATAAAAGGCGCTGCTTTAAGTATTTTTCAGATTATAGATACCTACCTACATGATACCTACATTAATACCAAATACTATGAAATAAAAATTAATTATTAGTAAAAGTAAAATCTCGAGGATGAATAATTATAAAGAATTTATTGTTTCTATCTTTCGTTGCAGTGCAATGTTTCCTTTAGCGAGAAATCCCAATGGGAATTCGATTGTTTTCATTTATCCATATTATCATTCACCTTGCTTGCAGCCTAAACACTCCCTTAATCCTATGGAATATAACCAATTATTATCAGTGGATATTTAAGAACCCGTTCGATGATGTTTTTTTCTCTACCCAACCTGTTTACCACTAAAAGCACTTATAGAAATGAAACCTCACTTAGGCCTCCACAAAAACAATTCCCTAAGGACTCTTTATTCATAGGCTAATATGTCTCTTTCACCTCAATGCATTTTCTCTTCATACGTACAAACAAATTTAAAAAAAAAAAAATAAATTAAAAAAGCAAATGAATTATTGTTTCAAGGAAAATGCTCCATACTCCAGCATACAGAGGTTATAGCGTGTGAAGAGAAGCTATTTTTCGTGCCTACATAAGGGCAAATTAAAACACAACACTCTTTCAAGGATTTGTTAATGCATTTTTTGTCCCTTTTTTCTAATTTTCTATTGTTTACTTATAACCATAAAAAAATTGAAAAACTCATACTAACTAAGCCACAAAACACAATGGAAGACGTTTTCTTCGCCGTTGCATTTAAACAAGGAATTTGCTATGAACCATTGAAATACCCTTGCATGGCATATGGGATTGATCATTTCGTAATTAGTTGGTTTTGGTGAAAAATTTGATAGACAAAGCCGTTGATAAAAATGTTTTCAAATAATTACTTTCCACAGAACAAACAAAGCCGAAATTATAAACCGGTGAGAGTTCTTAATAAATATTAAACCCGAGTGAATCAAGCGTTACTTAAATGTCATGCTATCAAATTAATTTATTACTAACCTTTTAAATAATGGTTGGATATTAATGAAGCTCAAAACTTTATGAGGAATTTTTTTTAGTGTCACCAAAATCGGGGGTTTTACTCAAAAACCTCGTGTCCGGATAAAAAATATATTTGGCTGATGAAGCTAGATTAAAACCATATAATAACGGCACAGGTAAATTTAAATTTTTTTTGCAGGACCTGGACTCAGACATTTGATTTTAATATGGGACATAGGTATGTAAGTCCCAAAAATCGAAAACAAATAATATTTCAATAAGTAGTGTAGATTTATTTTTAATTTACATTTATGCACTCTTAAGATTTTTTCAAAATTGATAAATAAATAAGTAAATTCAACTTAAAAAACAAAACAGGTTTTTTTTTTAATTCTAAAGTGAGGTATGAATGGGGGATGCGGGCATCTGCAACCACTTGCCTGGACAAGTGGACATGCTATAATATTTGGGGTAGGTGCGAGATTACGTGTATGGAAAATAAACCCAACCTCAAACATAACTCGAATACTATTGTGCCAATTTTGCATGCACCCAACCTTGCCAATAGTCCAAATCATATGATATGCCCAGGGATTCTCGGTCATACAATTAATTTTAAAATTTTTACATTTTGAAAAATATGATAAGATGATTGTTTATTACAACTAGACAACAAAGCACTACCAAGTGTTTTATTGTTATTCTCTCTAATTCTGTTAAAATGGAATCTAACGGCTGGTGAATTCGTATGTTTAAGAGCCTATTAACTCAATAAATCCTTCGCCATTAGGTAATAAAAGTTTACTTTTTATAAGCTAGTGAGGAGGATATTTTGATTTAAGAGGTTAAACATCTTGTTTGTTTTGCATTTAAAGAAAAAATTTAAGAAAAAAGTCCAAAATAGATTTGGGCCTAACGTCTCACTTAAATGGAAAATATGGCCTCGGGCCATATTTCGTAAAATCACTAAGAAAATCTTTCATAAAACTTTTTTTCGTAACTCCGAACTTTTTCAAATATTTTTGATATTCCGAGTGGTTGGAGGACCGCTGTCGTAATGTGAACGGTAAAAGTTAGAATTATAATTTTATTAAATGATTTATTAAAACTTTTATTTGAGAATCAGAAATGTCAATATACATTTTGAATTATTAGTGATTATAATCTAACAAACGGCAAGCATGATACATAGTTGCATTTTTTAGTTTTAACAGTTTTTGATGAAACAAATCAATTAATTTGTATATTCTGCACTTATGTGAGCGATATCATTGCAGCGATACATAATTTGTGCTCTCTTCGTGTAATGTGGAATTATTAAAATGTACGACAAAAACATTTTTCCGTTTTATTATGTAAATATATAATTTCAAATCGTTCTACCCGTTTAGAATTTAGCTTGCATGGAGTGGGCGTTTTGTATGGAGTTATCAAATTTTTGTAGCAAATACTAAAAACCACAGATATTGAAACTACGTTTCAACAAAGTAGGTACTTAGTAACATCATGATACAATAGACTTTAAATACCTACCTTTTTGATCTTACAATAATTAGAATAAAAGAAGTTTAAGTGATTTTGAATTCATTGATTCATAGTCAAAGTGAATTTAATTTAAAATTCTGGTGTTGAACTGTTTATCTATAATAGTTTAAGCCAAACTTTTACTAATATGAACATAGAAAGAAATTAATTTTACTGATGAGAAGAGGGACGTCACACAATATCTCCTATGAAACTCAATACATATTGGTTTCAGCACTCGAACATAATTATACAAATTTGAATTAAAAAGGGGTTTCTAAAAACCACTCCAGCTCTCCCTTGTGGAGCACCCGGGCGTAAACAAATGTTTCAATTCTGCCGCACGTAATATACATATATAAAATACATACAAGATATATAATGCCTGTGTAATTGGATAAAAAACAGTTAACTAATTGTAAAACACTGTAGTTGCCTATATCTATTTTATTTAAGCATTTAACATAAAAAGTGATATTCTAAATTTCATTGGCTTCTTCTTTTTGATTTAATTATGACGCAATTTTAATTAGTTCTATTTTAGTACAAACACTTATATCTAATATGTGGTTTATATTCCACACCGCACTGTAGAACCGAATGACTTTTCTCGTTGAAAAAATTAAAAAAAAACTTTAAATGAAATAAAAATATTTTTTTAATTAGGTACCTAGGTACATATTCAATTTTCAGGTATTAATTCAATACAGTTATTTACTTTGAAAACATTTAGAGTGCAGAGTACAGAACATCGGCTAAAGATTTGATGTTATAAACATTTTAATTACGCCAATTGCAAAATGTATAAGGTTAGGCCAACTAAATGCACGTGTCTCTGCCTTTCTTCTGCCATAGTGTTGGAACGTAGTGTGCTCGTGCCTTTGGAACTCGGTTATCAGTTTCTCTTCTTTTTACATGACAGTAGCAGCTAAGTTGATCATGCTGTATATTGTGCAACATGGTTTTTTTTGACGTGATTCCGGAGACGGTACAATCATGAATTGTACGCAATTTACCTTGAAGCAGACATAGTGACAAAAATTAAGCTCGGTAGACTCCGGTGGGCAGGGCACTTAGCTCGCATAAGTGAAGAGGAACCGGCTCGGAAAGTCCTTTGTGGTACATTCTATAGGTATGGTAAACGGCAGCGTGGTAGACCATGCTTGCGCTGGAGAGATGGCGTAGACCAGGACGCCCGAAGCCTTGGGGTGCGCAACTGGAGACTTGTTGAAGGAGGCCAGGACCGGACCCCCGGTTGTCGAGCCGATGATGATGATGAAGGCTTCATCGGATATTCTAATTCGACCAATCATGTGAACTTAAAGTTTTTTTTGTAATTCTCAAACGAATTGTTTTTTACCTCCAAAACTAACGGTAGGTATCTGTTGTACTAAAAAACAAATTTATCTCAAAAACATGTCTAGTGATTCTGATAAAATATGTTTAATTGGGTTGTAAGTAACTTAAAGTAGGTATTTGGTCAGAAAATATTTTCAAAAAATCGTTATTAACAATACCTGCAATAGAGCTGAATTTTTTCTTCTCATTAACTGCAGATTGCAATACTGATATATGATATATAAAATATGAAGAGGTTCTGTACTTATCTTAATCTCAATAATTTTGCAAATCAATATTTTGAAAACGGGTGAATATTTTTTATTTGGAATTCTGTTTTTAAGGTTGTTTTAAAACCTGAAAACTTGCATTTCAATTTTTTGTTACAAAAATTTATCTACATGCATACATATGTACCTACATAGGTAGGTATAAAAAAATATTTTTGTCAAAAATCCCTGTTCTTATGATATATTATAAGATGATAGCTTAACTTTTGAGCGCAAACTTCTTTTTTGTCTTATTTTAGCAATTCATATAGTGAATTTTTTATCTATGGGCATTCTTGTTATGCTTTTGTTTATTCCGAAGTACTTTAACATTAGAGCAGGCTCATGCGATCGAGATTGAACAAATGTTAGATTGATGATATTTTAATTGTTTAAATTCTTTTAATGTATGTATGTGAACACAAAATATACATAGGTACAAACCTACAGAATTAAAAATAAAAGGTGATTGTAAAGTTCTATAGTCGTATAGAATACATCTGCGGTATTGGCTTCCAGTTCGCCTTTCGAGAGAATATTATTTAAAAAAAGTTTAAGTCTTACATTTTGGTTAAAAATTCTAGTCGATTTATTAAAGGATGAGTTAACATTTTACTAAAGTTGAAATCGTTAAATCCCTATTTAATATTTTTATTATCATACTTACTCTAACGACACTTTCGTTCGCTAAAGCGTCTCACTATGTTAGGCGTATTCGGTTTGATTTTACTAAGAAAATTATGTTGCCATGATACTTGTTAGAAAATGTTTAAAATCAAAAATAGTTTAGTAATATGATAAAAAGTTAGCAAATTGCTTACTTTTGTTTCATGTTAATATCTACCTTCAAAGAAGCTTGTTTAAGATTTGCTCCATTGTGTTTGCGTAAAAATAAGTTGATAGATACTAGCAGGTTCTCGTATAGATATTGCTTAGAAAATCTATAGAAAAGAAATAAAAAAATAAAAAATGATTAGGTACTGTACAGAACCTTAAGGATTAACAATTATATTAGCATCTATAGCGGACTTTAGGTTTTTTTTTGATATCATCACAAATCGATTAAAACGAGACTAGTGTGGTTCAGCTTTTATTCGGACAGTAAAAAAAAATAATATTGACAGAATATTTTTTCTGGTTTATTTTTAATGATATCCAATATTAAACATTAGTCTTTTGGGGGAGAGTACGATAACTCAGGCGACAAAGTTTAATGACGGATTTGTATAGAACAGTTAAAAACAAGCATTTTTTACTATGGGAGGGGGGTGTCCCCCCATTTAGGAGGTAGGGGCAATTTAAAAAATATGTACGTTAAATGTAAAACAAATTATTTAAAATAACGGTAATATACTTACAACTAAGTTTTATACATTTTTTTAAAGCAAACTCATCTGCTTATTAGCCAGTTTTTAAATCAATTCAAAACTATGCATAGTTTTTGAAAAAATTGTTTTAAACTCAAAATTTGGAAAAAAAAGAGTTAGAAAAAATGTTTAAAATGTAACTTTTCAAAACTTTAAGACTATCTACTACTGTTTTTTTTAAGGATTCATTGCCCTTATTTGTTTTTGATCAAAAACTGAAAACTAGATGATTTTATGTCTTCTGGTTCTTGAGAAAATTGAAAATTGCCAACAATTTTTATTTTAATTAAATTATCTTTTCCTTGCTTGAGTATTTACGTAGTTTTATTTTGATAGTAATAACCGAATATGGATTAAGAAATACCTAGGATGAATTAATTTTTCTTAAATCCAGTTTATTTAAATGCAAAAGAATTACTATCGAAATAAGACCACTCAAGCAAAAACAAACATAAACAAATTAAAATAGTAAAATAACCACAACTATTTTCAATTTTCTCAAAAACTAAAAGGCATAAAATCATCTAGTTTTCAGTTTTTAATTGACAATTAATAAAAACAAAATATTAAAAAAAAATTATTTATAAACTTATGGTTTTGAAATACTGAAATTTAAAATCTTTTTTTAACTTTTTTTTACTCAAATTTTGAGTTTAAAATTTTTTTCAAAAACTGTGCATAGTTTTGACTTGATTTAAAAATTGGCGAATAGAATAGAATGTTGGCTTTAAAAAAACGTATAATACTTAATTTTAAGTATTACCGTTATTTTTTAATTAATTTTTTTCCATTTAACGTACATATTTTTTAAATTGCCCCTACCGCCTAAACGGGGGGAGATAGATAGCATGTTTTTAACTGTTCTATAGAAATCCTTTATTAAACTTTTTCGCCTGAGTTATCGTACTCTTGCCATTTTTTGTTATCAACTGAGGAGTAAGTATATGTAGTTATGTAACTCAAAAATATTTTCATTATCAAATAAAGCTACATATACCTACAGTATTTCTGTTTAAGAAATTATTCTGTAGTAAAAAAATGTATATCTACAACAATACCAAGCTGTAGGGTTAGTCTGTATGTTTATCAGGTCTTAATTTCTTTGTATTTCTTCAATTTATAACTAAATAAATAAATAAAATGCACTGCTCGATCGCACGAGCTTGCTTGTTAGATCCGATAAAAAAAACCGGAAAAGGCTAAAAATTCTTTTGAAGTGTGAAATAAGCCATAACCGAATATTGAGCTAAAACTGAAAATGCAATCTTATGTGTTATGTACATACATACATAGGTATATCACAAGAATTCGAATTTTTGAACAAAAAAAAATTCAATAATAGTTAGACCGTTTTTTTCAAAAAATAATTGCTTAGGTAAAATGTTAAGTATTTTTATAAAATGGGTCCCGCAATTCTATACGTCTGTCTGTTAGTCGTGCATTTTAGTTTTTTTGCGAATCCAAAATTTGACTTTTGGTCGCAAGTAAAAAGAAAATTGATTCAGTTTTGAGGCTGAGAACATGAGTTTCCACTAATGACGGGAATCCACAATTGGCGAAAAAAAAATTCATATCGCTTAAAACATGCGTACCTACATTTTTGTTGTCTTAAAATTTAAAATAAATAATTAATTTCACTTTCACATTCCTTAAAGTTTGTAGTTTGCTATATAGTTCTCAGAACTTGCCCAATTTCAATTCAACAAAGGATCTAGTTGATTCAACAAAGGACCACCGTATAATTAATTAGTTGAATTTATTAATATTCAACATGATATACTCGTATCCTATTATTTTGACAAGTTATTTTGGTACAAAAAATCGTATTAAACTTTTTATTTAAAATTAAACAAAATGTTACTTTTACATTAAAAAATGAAGATTATAAATAATCAAAAGTAATACTTCGGTAACTTACAGAAATTGCGAAGAAGGTTTTAAGGTACCTAGTTATCAATATTGGCGAAATTCTTTTTTTTTTTATTTTGAATTTCTAACATGCTAAAATGTTTGAGTATTTTGTAAATAAACAATATAATATTTTGGTGCGGTTTTGACATTTTGGGAGTTATTTAGTCAATTTTCAACCGTTATATTAATTACAAGTAATTTTTTTTGCATATAATCGATGCTGGTAACCTTTAGAAATAAATATCAGTTAAAAAATCTTAAAAGAAATTATTACTTTTTTTTTTGCAATAGAGGGATTTAAGTCGTAACACGATGACGTGGAAGAAAGGCAGATCAAACGAATGCAAAGACACCTGCATTTGATTGGCCTTAGACATCGAACAACACAAATTCTGGGGCCAATCATCACAATCGTCGCGTCGTTTATGAAAAAGAAGAGGAACTTTATTCGAGGAAAAGATATTGTTTAACAAAATGAGGACATTTATGGCCAATCCCAAATTTAGCCATACAATAAAGTTATAAAAAAGCAGCTTCGAATATCAGCGTGACTTTTAAAGAAAAACGTTACTTTGGGCATTGTGAAATACTTATTCATAGAAAATTTACTTGAAAAGTGGCAGGTAAGCATCATCATGTGCATACATGCCTTTTGATATAAGTAGGTATAGAAACTGTACTCTGTGGCTTATAGGCAAATTCTTCCACTTCAACAAATACCCAAAAAATAAAAAAAAATCCTAATGAACCGTTAAAATATGAAATTTACTATTCATATTTGTCTTTATATTAAAAAAGGAAGTGGAATTTTAAGCAAGAAAAACAATCTTCAAAAGAAATGATGTATCCCTCCATCGAAGTGGAATAAATACGTTGCACACTTTTTTTTCGTACGTCGCTACAAACAACTTTTATCACTTAATCTACATACATACATATATACTATATGCACTTGCTTGTTGCAAGCAATACCTTAACCATATCGCCCAAAAAATCAAACAAACATTCTTAACAATGAGAAAAAAATACAAACAAAAGTTTATGCAAGTTGGCATTCGTTAAAAACCAAAATGCTTTTATCGCCAAAAGTCAATTATCGATACCTTTGATGGAAATAACTCTAAGCATTTATACCACCACCACCGTCATTAAGCATAGGAAAACTGAAACCGCTTTTCAACCCTTTGCACCTTTACAACATGCAAATGCATTTGCCAGCAGGAAGTAAATGTCTTTTTTCTTACCTATAGTAAAGACTTTTGTTTTTGCCATATTGCATAGGTACTAGGTGGTATAAGGCATTACCTGTGATGTTAATGATGGCTGCAATTTATTGACGACAAGTTGAGGAATGGTTACAACTACGCCGACCGGAGACGGCACGCGGCTGACGTATATGAGGTGTGGTGATGCCGTGATGGTAATGGTGGTGTGCAAATATTCTCCCGTTATATCACATTAAAATAAAATCCTTATTGAAATTTGCCGAAAAAACTTTTCTACTTTGCAAAAAAAAAGCGTTCAAAAGTAGATAGGTTTGTACATACAGAATATGCAACAGAATGTTAAGGTTTTTATAAGATAAAGGTGTAATAATTCTTTACTTTGGACCAAGCTATTACGTAAGATATTTTAAAAACGATAACCGTTACCTTTTTTAGCTTTTAATTCTTTTTTCTGTGTACATATTCATTTGTGGACATCCCAAACATGAGCCTTCTAGTCTACTAGGTTGTCTTAGGTAGATATGTACCTATGATGCATGAATTTTGCTGTCATCCCCCTTTTACAGGGTTGGATTTGGCATAATCTAGTACTTAATAAATTGTCATATAGCCATGGCATTTTTTAAATTCATTTTTATTATCTTAAAGCTAGACAAAAATGCATGATAAAATAGCGTCAATCAATTGAGTTGTACTCCATAACATAATATTTTAAAACGTATGCCTTTCGGCCTACGAACTAATGTAAGACTAGAATGCAGTATTTTTATTTTTTATGAAGAAAGAACTACCAGTAAGGTAGTAGTAGAGACACAAGAAGTGTCTCATCGAAATTGAGATACTGGAGCTGCAAGCAAGCGTAGTACGCGTATATGAAAAACGTATGCAGATGGTCTTAAATTATTTAGAATTAATCAAATAATTTCTTCTCTTTATTTCTCTTTTCAAGGATTTTTTTTAATCAACGCAACCGTAACCACACGACTTACGACGCAATCAAAAGACGAAATTGAAGGCTTTCCCATTATATGGAACACTTCCTACTAATTAAGATTTATTGTTTGATTTCATTTTTAAAAAGTTTTATTTACACAAAGGAATGAAGTCAGACAAAAACATATTTACCTAGATAAGAAGGATATACCTTGGTACTGTTGAGTGTGCTTATTTTTTCATTCCGGATAGAGGAATAGAATAGATGAAAAAGACGAAATTAATATTGGTAGGTATAGAATGAAATGAAGTAAGCAACAAAAAAAAAATGGCAATTAGCACTTCGGTGAAATGTCAAGACATTAAATCAAAAAATGTATTTGTTTTGAATAAATATGTGTTCTCAAATTGCAAAATGGATGAAAATGAGTATTGAATGCATTAGACTTGTGCTATATAAGCAATTTTTTAATTTTTGTTTTGCAAGTTTTAATAGCAAGTTTTAATAAAATGTGAACCTACCCAAACAGTGCTGAACGCACTAGATGTTCGTTGTATTATATCTTTCACATATAATAAAAACAATGCATTAAAAATGTTCGGGAACAAATAAAAAAAACGTAATGGTGTAACCGGAACATTCCATTGTTAGATTCGTGACTACAAAATAACAGTAATTTTTTCGAAAACTTTTAATGCGGTCACACTGTACATTCTCGTGTTTTAGTTCGACATTTTCATTTTATTTGACAACGGGCTCTCATTAAGTTGATGTTTGATGTTTGTTAAGTTCATCTCTCAAAAATTATAATCTTTTTGTTGAAAGCATCAACAAAATGTCACAAAAGTTAAAACTAACCCCCATAATGTTCAGCCGTTATATCTGGATGAAAACTAAATAATATGGCGGTAATACATACTTTTGAGATGCCTGGGTGCAAAAATCTGTTAGGTATATCTGTCGAATCAATTTGAAATAACAAACCTATTTATTCGATCCATTACCTATGCTAAATTTCAAGGCTTCCCAATTTCAATTTTTAATATACCGCCATCACAATTTATCAAATCAAATATTTTAAACCAATTGAATACGACGACGTTGGCCAAAGAGGCTTTTTAATAAACTTCGCCTTATACATAAATACTGGTGCGAGTAACCAACCTTAAGATTACAAAGCTCAACATAAATAGATACATATATGAATAACAAACTAGTTGAAGTCAAAATAAACCGGAAAATATAAAAAGAGAAGTAAGTTTCTTTAAAAAATTGATATTGAAATATGTACGAGTATTACCAATAAGTAGCAGTTTTTTGTTGTTGAATCTATTGTTAAATTTTGACTGACTGGGCTGCAGTTTGTCATCATTGCGTGTTTGGCGAGTTTGTGCTGTTCAAAATATGGCTCTCCTGGGTTCTTCTACTGGGATGATTCTTTGTATACGAAAACTATAGTACTATCATGGTGGAAGTCGAATGGGGCGACATCTAATGTATGCCTGCAACCCTTACCCTTACTAGAGCTTATGGAGGTTTTAAATGATATTTATTGATATTTTTTGGATGCAATAATCCAAAAAATAGTCTCCTCTTGCTCCTACCACCAATTTTCGACGCTTAAAGACTCCCCAAATCGGATTTTACACCTCAAGTTTTGCAGCGCCACCACCAGGACCTTTGCAACCCTAAAAAAACTCGCCATGATAGTACTATAGTTTTTATATACAAAGGATTATTGGGCTTAATTTCGACGTCATAACCATATGCCCATGTTTTAAAGGTAGGAAAACGATTTTTATCGAAAAATCCAATTTTTTCCCTCCTATATTTTTCCATGATTTTGACAAATGTATGCCGCGTGGTCTTTAAAAACATATCTTTTGTTTTATACCTAAGTACCTTAAACTTAAAACTATTTTATAATTTTTGCTCTGCCTGCTCGGACATACCTATACATATATCTACCTAATTTTCTCAATTTTTGATTGCTTGTAAATTATGGAGTTTTAGTATTATTATAACAAACTGTATATTAGTATTATTACTTATATTATAAACAAACTATTATAACAAACTGTATTTTTTTCAAAAACGCAGAATTTATTATTTGTGATTATTGAATAAATATTTTATTAGATTGATCCCAATATTCTCAAAAGCGGTTCCTTGAAAATATTTTATATTGAATATTCCTCGAGATATAATTTAACTCTCTCCAACTCTTCCGCAGTAGTGCTAATTCCTCTTTGACCGTTCTTTATCAAGTACTTCTGTGTAAGTCAGGCCGCTTGGTTGCCTGAGTGCGTGGGATGATTACATCGCATCCCATGAATCGAAATGCACTCGTTTCTATTTCCTAGCGTAAAGACGGTTTACTATCACTTAAGTCTTCCTGGTGATAGATTCAAAGGGTTCCTGACCTGTTCTTGCATTAAATTCATCAAATTGTTTCTATATGATTGACAGTATTCAACTAACCTGATTAGTAAGTTTTCATGTTATTACTCAATTACTCACAATTTAATAGATTTTAAAAACTTGCCAAATGAACCAACCCAATTTTAATTATAAGTGACTGTTTCTTATTTATAAATTGTAATCCGGCCTTGCCACTTTTTCGATCTACGTGCATCAATGAAATTAGATTTCAGAAACATAAAAGAAGTAAGTAGAGGAAATTTTTTCTTTTGTAGATTTCAATTGGAAAATTAAGGACAATAATGTAGGTAAAAGAAATCAAAATCTCTAGAGGAAATAAAGTGATTATGAAGAATTAACAAGTGTAATGGCCGTAAATGGATTTTAGTCCTTGTACCTATATGCTTGTGGATTTGTTGTCGCTGAAATAAAAATATATACATATTATGTAAGTAGATGCATGTTTGTGAAATAAAATAATGCACACCTGAATATATGTACCTATCTACTTATATCTTAAAGTTATGTCTACACAACCATAAAGAATAATTTTTCCAAAAGCTCTTCTTTTTTTTCTTTTGATGAAACAAAAATCATTTGTAAAGTTAAAGGATATAGGTAGGTATTGTTTTCTTAAGCACAAGGAGATATAGGTATACATATGTACATGCATGCGTATATGCATCTGTATTTGGGTAGGTATGTATATGTAGTTATGTACATAAATAATGTTAAAAAGAGAGAAAAATAAAAAATTCAAATCAATTGTCATTAAAATGTTAGCAATATAAATGTCTTTATTGTTTTGATATGCATAGGTACCTATATGATCTAGTTGTACCTACATATAAACATAAAAATACATCAAATTTGAACAAGTAGGTACATAGGTACTTTCTTAAACGGTTTATAGAATATTCTCAAACGCGACATATACGTAAGCCGATATTCTACGACACGCGCACCAGTTGAAGTGTTTTTTTTTTTTCATTTATTTTTATTTTAATTAAAACTTATACCTAACTATCTTAATTCTAGACAAAAATTCAAGAGAAACTAGCCTACTTATCAATAACTTACATCTAACTTATTGGCCCTAGGCGGACACTCTAAGTTAAACTTCATATTAGGTATCTTAATATTAACGCCTTTCGGCCTACGGAATAATTTAGAACTAGAATTAAATATGCTTTTATTTTTATATTTTTACCAAGAAAAACTTGAAAACTTGGTTTCAATATCATTTTCTTGAAATTTTATATAAAACTTACAAACAACCTAAAATTATATTTACGAGTATAACCAATTAAATATTAAAACTACTTAAGACTAATGAAAACTATCTACTTAAAACTAATTAACCACTTAAGAACTAGAACTGCTGTGACAGCAGCATTTTGTGATTTTGTTTATTTTTTTTATAACTGTTCTACTTCATGTCGGCCACCAAAACTGGTTCTCTTGTTTCTTTCCATCTATTGGGTCTCGATCGGACACAGTCCTACTGAACTGAAGTCGATTAGCGCCGCCTTGTGCGAGCACGTCTCGCTCGTAAAGAAGCCACACGCCGCGATGATCCACAGTTCTACAGTAGACGTGGTAGATTAGCGGAATAACCGGCTGTCTGCCTCTCAAACACACGAATCTTTTTCATTTGAGATGGGGCAACGTTGAACCACACGGGGCACCCTAGGCAATCATCGGCTTGATGAGGACCATGTAGCAAATCACCTTTGCCTTGGATTCAATATGGCTGCTATAAAACAAACGAGTTGAAGTTATAATAACGATACATTACTCCGAAGCATAGGATAATCATTCACATTATTTCATAAAAAACTATAAAAGGTAGCTATAAATTCAGAGTCAAACAACAAACGATAAATATTTTGACTCAACATTTTGTTTTAAAAATTCAATTATGTTTAAAAAAATTTGTGAAACAAAATTCTTTACAGAATTTGACAGAGTAATTCCCAATCCCTGATAGAAGGTATATTCGTTATGATTATAAAATAAATTGATATATGTAGGTACCTATGTACCCACCTACTTTTTTTTATTATTATTTTCTACAACAAAAAAACATTTCAAATTGAAAAAATATTTAAAAAAAACGGTAATACCTACAATAAAATATATATTTTTTAAAGCTAGAAGCCTAATCTATCATCTTGTTTTTATCAAGTCAATCTATTTATTTTTTTGAATATAGGTACTTAGTTAAAAAAAAATTAACTTCAAATTCCTTTTTTTACAAATTCAAAATTGTGAACTATAAGCTCCTCGGGGAGAGTACGATAACTTGGGCGCCGAATTGATAACGGTTTTTTGTAGAGGGGTCCAAAACAAGCATTTGTTACTATGTGGGGGGGGGTCTATCTTTCCCCGTTTGGGCGGTAGGGGCAATTTTATGAAAAGAGTATACTAAAAGTAAAAAAAAATCATTAAAAAATAACGGTAACACTTAAAGTTAAGTTTAATACTGTTTTTTACAGCCAACTTTTCCCCAGTTGTGCTGAATCGTTTATCTGATGGGAGATTGGGAGCGTTCACAAAAAGTACTTCTAGACCAGCCTGCCAGCATCACTTGAATCGCAATGCACACCTATAAAAATCACTGTCTCGTAAGGCTTTGTATTATAGAGTCTATGGGTTTCTGTCCCGTCTTCGCCATCATTGGAGATGCGGTTGGATCAGAAAACCATCAATATGTTTTCCAGACAAGACGAGGCCCCCGGCGCGGCGGCGCACTGGACGAAGTGCTTCTAACTCCAAATTTCTTCCTTCATTTATGCATATTATGATTTACCTAAAAGTGTTTGAAATTATTTCAAATTCTAGTCATTTTTTTGACTGGTTCGTCACTGTTTGTTTCTTAGGCCAACAGCAACTACTTACTAAGTGACAAAATTATCGGTAGAAGACAACAAATACCCGAAAAATCAACACCAAACTAGAACAGTAGGTACGACAAAATGCTAGGCGTGTAGGTTGGGTTGAGACAAGAAAAAAATCGTATGGGAGGGGGGTCTATTCAGTTGTAACCTTTTTTTCACACACTTACGTACCTAGGGGCTGCGTAAATCAAGGAAAAGGAAGGTTGTAATTGTAATTGTAGGTAACCTTTTTTCACACCCTATAGGTAGGGAGTTAGGTATATTGGAAACAACAATAAAGTTAAAAATTTAATACCAAGGTAGGTACCTACCTACCAATCGGTTTTCAGTAGGTTAACATTCTGCATATTAATAGCACTAAGGTAGGGGGGCCAAATAAGGCCCACCTAACAGATTTTTCTAAATATCTTCTGGGTTTTTGAGAATATCCGAGTAAACTAAAAATTTTATGATTCTTTGTCATTTTATCTACATAAATACATAGATTTTATTGATTTTTTTTAATTGAAAAATATATATTCTTGACATTTAAAAAAAGCTTATGTATACATAAAATAAACAAAAACTTAAATTTAACAAAAAACATAAACAAAAAACGCTTAGAAGCTTCACGCTGTATCAAACCGCGTTTTACAGCCTGCAACGCGTTTTCCATACCGACTTCTGTCCAAATATAAGCTCTTTTTTGGGTAAAGTTGACATTTTGTCTGAAACACACTAAAAATACAAAATAAAAACCAATAATTTAAAAGGAAATTTGCGTATGCCCAAATTTGCGTATGCAAGACTTTTAAAAACAAATTTATATAAAACTAACTACCTATCAAACATTTTTATTTACTCAAAATATTATATAGGTATTATACGGTAAAAATAAAAAATATGTACTTACTTTGTTAAAATTCGTTGAAAAAACACAAAAAAAACACAACTTTTTTTATAATTTAGTAGGCTTTCACCCGTCAACAAACTTCATTCAACCGCAGGTCACGACACGAATCGCGCAGCTGGCTTTTTTTCCTTTGTGTGTGTTCTTGCAGACATGGTTTACTAATACAAAGGAAAAAAAGCCCCGTTATTTGTTCGTTTCTGTGTTTTCTGAGAAGTGGGCCTTATTAGGAACAGGGCCTTATTTGGCCCCCGTACCTTAGGTTTCTTTTTGATATCCAGAGGGGCTGCTAGTTCTTACATGGCAGGTACCTACCTACCAACGAAATGTCAAAAACGTCACTTTCCTCTGCTTGGATCGGTTCTGAATTATAATGGCAAAGTAGGTACCTAATCGGTTCACAAATGACCAGGGACCATTTACCTTACAATACCTATACCTAGGTAATGTCCGACGCAGCTTCGGCTCGGCCGAAATTCGGCCAAAACACAATATTCGGTCAAACCTTCAGCGCAATCTGTTCATTTATAGAGCATCGTACTAGGCGCCGGAAAAAATTTAAATTTTTGAAATTTTTGATTGCAATCTTTTCTTCGGTAGGTATTCAAAAATTTCAAAAAACATGTATGCCCATCATACAAGGCGCCGAACAAAATTTCAATTTCAATTTTTTTAAAGGAGAATTCTTGACTTTTATCAACCTTAGGCTTCGGCTTCAGCCGAAGATTTTCTTTCAGCCTAATAATTCGGCTTTGGCTGAAAATCGGCCTTCGGTCGGACACTACCTATACGTATAGGTATTCATCTACCTAAGTGCTCAATACCTACATGTCTACATACATATGTATGAATGTAAATGTAGGTATACTTACATATACAACTAAATCTTGCTTTTTAAAAATCTTGCACATTTTTATGTCATGTTTCACTTCAACAATTTTTTCAGCACGACGGCAGTTATGGAAGCTATATGCAGGTTATGTACCTAAAAGTATGGTTTTACTAGGTACCTTCTCATACAGTTTATTACAACAAAAAATGTAGGTAGGTACCTATAGGTTAATAGGTTCATAGGTACGTAGGTACCTAGGTACTTACTTACTTAGGAATAGGTTCGTACCTAGGTACCTATTTGTAGAATAAAAGCACCTAGGTACACAATTACCTACTTTTCTGATACCCGCCTCTAAGTCTTCACTTACCTATTATTTAGTTACCTACTATCTACCTATTATAGGTATAAGGAGGTGCCTATATAACACCTAAGTAGGTAGGTAGGTACCTAGTCAACTATCATTCTGCAAAGCCATGTAACTTACCTACCTACTCCCTAACTCTATACCTAACTAGTTACGTACCTACCTAGAAGTTAGGTAGATACAGCCACAAGCTGACATTCAAACACACAAAATGTTAAAGTAAATATTTTACCTACATATATGTATGTAGGTTGATAGGTACCTATCTCTAGACAAAGGCATAGATATTCTTGTATTATTCAATAAATTCGAAACAAAAAATTGAAAGAGTAAAAATTAAACGAACAACATGTAAGACAGAGAGGCAACAAGACGCAACCAACATTCAATTTCAGAGTCAAAACGAGAGAATGAGAAAAACGAACATCCCCCAGCTAATCGATAAAACTGACTAATTATTGGCATTGCTAGGTAAAATTCTTAATTAACATGTTCTCTCCACTCAAGCTAGCTAGGGCGGCAAAATTTCACAATAAAAATATAAAAACCCAAACTACCCACACCCAACCATCCAACAGATCAGATCAACCAAAGAAACGAAACGATGAACAATCGAAACGAACCAAGCCATCTTATTTTAACTGGCCAAAATGAGATGCCAATAGGTGTGTACCAAAAAAAAAACTAATTTCAGACTCCCATCCTACTCCTAACAAAAGTATTCCTTCGCCATCAACCTAACTCACTACACTACCTTAAGATTTTCCTTTTTTAACATTCGACCTCTCTTTCTCTCAACACCCGAAGATACAAACTACACTAATACATCCCGAATGAAGTTCATGGATACGTAGCGTGTGTACACCTATAGTGTCGGTGTAAATTGGAAACTGGAAGCCTCACAAGAATGAGGAGTACATTTCCAATGGAAATT
Source organism: Syrphus vitripennis (assembly GCA_958431115.1). Taxonomy (NCBI): domain Eukaryota; kingdom Metazoa; phylum Arthropoda; class Insecta; order Diptera; family Syrphidae; genus Syrphus; species Syrphus vitripennis. The sequence goes on along the minus strand of OY288110.1, from coordinate 42,041,643 downwards.
GGATAAGTGGAATGCATATTGTAGCTCCACCCGTTCAAAAGATAAATCTGGATGGGACAGCAGCTAAAAAGAGTTCGAGATACTTTCCAAATCGTTTTACAGCTAGAGCATCCCCTCAGTGTCGACTGTCGAGCACATCACGGATGGAACCAAGTTCAGCTCAGCTGCAGCGTCAAGGGTGGGTTGTAGAATTTGTGTCCGTCTCGGGGAGAATCGGTCTGTTTAGCGTGGATTAACCGGAATGGCAATTGGAATTCCTACTCGGATGCGTAGCAATATCTCGAATCAGTTGTTCTCAGTACAGCAAATCGTGTACACGGTGTGAAAAATTCAGTTTTTGTGTGAACAACTTTTGAAGGGAACGTTCAACGAACTCACTTCGTCGTCGCCTTTTTTTTGTTTTGTTTTTGGTCTGTGGTGGATGATTTGAGATTTGTTTCCTCTTTGAAATTTAATCCTCGTAGAGAAGTTGTTTCTTCGCAAATATTTTGCCCTCCCTTTGTCGTTTTATACCTACCTTAAATATCTTTTGTCTTTGGGTATGGATTTAATTAATTGAATGTATACCTACCCATAAATACACTAACAGTGAAATGATAAGTGCAATACCTACATAAGTACCTATTAAATGTCTTCAGAAGTTGAAATGTGCCAATAATAAAAAGACAAACGTGTTAAAGTGCAAAGAGAGTGTTGTTTTTATTTTCTTATACTTACCTACCTACCTGCATAACTACCGACAATCAATCAATATACCGTCGGCAAAGAATTAGCATACAAAATGCAGGCGACAAAAATGAGGACCCCGTTTGCAATTCAAGAGATCCTTGGGCTTGGTGTTGGAAGACAATCCAGCAATGTTTCACCACCGATAAACGTCACATCATCAGGACTTTCACCCACAGGATCAGCAAGAGATACTGGCTCTATGTCGCCGGATGCTGTTAAAATGGCAGCGGCCGCTGCTTCAGCCTCCAATCACTGCCAATTACCTGTTTTTAATCCAGCGAATTTTTACGCTGCCGCTGGGTATGATCATAGTACTTTAAATGCGGCACATCACCATCATATGACAACTCTGGCAGCAGCGGCTTATTTACGTGGATTTTTACCGCCGGGTTTTAGTACGCCGCATGAATTTCGAGGGCATTTTCAGCAACACTTTGGCAGTCAATTTGGTGAGTCATAAAATAGAAGGACGTTAGACTTAGATTTCTACACTACATGTATACCCCAGTGCATATAGGCACCTACCTACCTATCTATTAATTTATAAAAGTGTACCTATGTATGTATGTATGTAGGTACCTATTTAAGTAAGCTGATTTCGTTTGTAGCAAAACTGCAACGGGTTAAAATAGGTATAGGTACTTACTGCTAGGTAATACCTATGCAGTTTCAAAATTTTGTAAAATTTGTCTGGCCTTGTTTTTTTTAAATTAATGTTTGACGTGCACTTAAATAGGTGCCGTAGGCAAGGTGGCTTAAAATAAAATTGAAATGAGATTCAGCAAGTAATGAGTAAACTAAATAATATTTTGATTAACTTATTTTAAAAAGAAAAAAATATTTAAACATAAATTTTTACAGTCACTTTAACAAAAATCTACATTTTAGTTGAAGTAGGTATAATAGGTACCTATCTCTATTACAATAAGGTCATTCCTTATTGTTGAAGTTCAAACATTTTGACTTGACAGCTGTTTAATAATATCTGGAGGTTGTCAATCTTTCGTTGGACCCAGTACCATTTTTCTAGGTAAACAAAAGGACTGTGTAATGATAAGTGTTTTTTAGCTATTGGGCCATTTCAGACCACCTTTCTCTTAGTAAAATAAAAAAAAAAAACATTTGATCAGCAAAAGTAATAAAGTACCTACCTACCTATAAACATCTTCAGGTAATTATAATTTATTTCATAAACTATTGAAAAAAAATATTATTATTAGATATGCTATAATTAACCTGCTACTCAATACTTAGTTATTTATATCTACATTACCTACATATATTGACACAAAAAAAAAAGTTTTAAATTTTTCTTTAAGAAAAGCAACATCGTACCTACCTACCTAATAATTCTAAATAAATTTCGAGTTGAAAAGAGATATTCGTTATTAGATAAAAGGCCACATTAATTTAGTGAACTGAAACTGATTCAAAAATTATGTAGGTACTTAAATTAACAGTCTTTATTAATAGCATTTTGAAAAGACTAAATTAAACAATTATATAGGTACTTGCCGACATTTTATTCCTGTTAGTTTTTTTTTTTTTGAAAAGGTGAAATCTTTTAATTAATCAATCATAATTTATTATATTTATTATTATTATGTACATACCTACCTAGGTAAGGTAAACCTATACATTGAATTATAAAAATGCGTGTTTTTGACCAGTGCGAAGATTTTGGAAAACAAAAAAAAAACATTTGCGACTCTATCAGAAAAAAGATATGAAAACTTCATTAATTTTTTTTAAATATTTAAATGTTTTAATTTCTTGTTATGTTTTTCTTTGCATTGCATTTGCATAATGTGGTTTTTGTGAACAAACAAAATCCAGATATCGGGTTGTAATTTACTAGAAGCGGCATATGCTAAGATCATAATCGACGTCAGTGTAAAAGATTTTTGTATACATTATTTTGTGTTTTACTTTCTTAAAGGTAGATCATTTGTAGGCATTTTATTCATCGAATGGATAATTGTTGAACTATTATATTAAAAAGAAAATTATTTTTTTTAGAATTTTATTCTAAATCTATTCTTTGTTATTCCGAAGTAATTGATAAAATGCTTCGTTAATTGTATGTCATGTATCCACTCGAAGATTTGCCAATCAGCAAGAGTTACCAAAGTTTTTAAATTTACATATATTCAAAATTATCAAATTCAGAAGTTAATTTTTGCATTGCTTTAAAAAGTTTAATTTAAATATCTTATTTTTTTTCTGCATAGTTATCTCTCTGAAATTCTCTTAAAGCAGTAAATAGGTAGCTTTGTTTCCATAATAAAAATATACAAATAGGTACCTACCTATAATAACAAAATCATATAAAATAAAACAGAATCCTACCAATTTTTATTTTATTATTTTTCAACACGATTGGACATGTTAAACTGGGCAATATCTGAGAACCAAGTAAACTTCAAGGTAAGGCAAGTTTCGGTTCACTTTATTTGCAGGCAACTTTTGAAAACTGATCATTTAGACAATCGAAACTTGGACAACCATTCAATTTGCTTGCTAATCTGAACATACCCATTGTCAACGCGCACCTGGAACTAACATGGTACTTTTGTGAAATCTTCATGGTTTTCGTCAAATTAAACTTATGAATTGGTGAAATTATACAAATGTAAATTAGTTTGCTTTTATTTACAAATTATATATTATTGTTATTATTTCAATTATGCAGGGTGTTTTGAATAAGGTCAAAGTGTGCAAACTGCTAAAGCAAATAGGTAGCTACCTACGAGTAGGTTTTACCAAGATAGGAAGAATCACTCAGTTTATACCGGAGCGCAGGCACAATATTCTTAAAAAAAAATTAAATAACCTAAATTATCTAGACAAAAAATATTAAAAAACAATGGCAGTAAGTATTTCATGTCGTGCCTTGTCATGCTATAGATTAGTATATATGTATGTACTTATGTATATATACTTACATGCTTTTAAATACCCAGCATTCCATTTTTTTCAAGGAACTTTACTTAATTGTAAAATTTTCATTCCAAATTTTACGTTGTCCAGTAGGTACACCTAGGTAGGTACTATTCTTTTCAATATTTGATGCTCTTATAATTTTGAACCTGATTCTGAACCTAAAACTTTTCTGTATTCACAATAACGATTTAACACAGGTAGCAGGTTAAGGCAGAATAGAGATATGTAATTGAATATTTTCCATAACCTTTGAAAACTTTGAATTTTTGATCTGCAAATTAAAAATTTTACAAAACTAATTTTTCGCTCGGGTGTTATTAAGAACGAAATCTTCACACAGAAAAAAAACCTAGGAACGTAAATTCAAATTAATTTAAAAGACTTTGGATTGAATTTTTCCTCATGTTAGTAGGTAGGTATAACATCCAGTTTTAAATGAAATCAAACTAGTTCTCATATTAAAAAACCTATGTGACAAATCCCATCGGAGCCAATTGCGTTAAACCTATTAAAGTAAATTCATTTCCACGTTTAAATAACACGATTAATAAAATAAAAAAGTAAATTGTAATTTTCAATTTTCTCAAAAACTAGAAGTCATAAAATAATCTAGTTTCCAGTTTTTGATTAGGAATCAATAAGAACACCGAAGTAAAAAAAAAATTATATTAAATCTTATGGTTTTGAGAAATTAGACTTTAAATCTTTATTTTGTGTTTTTCCCGAATTTTGTGTTTGAAACTCATTTTTTCGAAAACTCTGCATACATTTTGCCTGATTTAAAAAATGGCTTATAGTACAAAATACTGGCTGCATAAAACAGTATTTAACTTAAGTTATTACCGATATTTTTTAATGTTTTTATTTCACTTTTAGTACTTTTTTCATAAAATTGCCCCTCCCGTCCAAACGGGGCAAGATAGACCCACCCCTGCAATAGAAAAAATGCTTGTTTTGGCCCACTCTAGAAAAAAACCGTTATCAATTTTCGGCGCCCAAAATATCGTACTCGAGTCGAAAAATTATTATGAAATCAGTTTATGGAACCATTTGTATGAGTATAAAAATTGTAGGTACCTATGTTAGTTAGAATTTGAAAATGTAAAAATAACTTTTCATTTTATTTGAGAACCTTGTCCGCTCTGCTCTTTTGGGTATCTGTCCCAAGGTTTCTTTTTTCTACGGGAGATAATATTTCTGCAAATTTCAAAACAAAATTTAAGAATTGGAATATTTGTTAGGAAAAAAAATTATGCTTAGGTACCATTTTTATTTTAATGGGACTAACAAAATAGATAACGTTCTTAATAAATTCTTTCGCCACGCCCCACGAAGCGAACTAAAAGCAACTGATCAAACTCGTTCAAATATTTTCTGTATTGGAAAGATTTAAAATTTTGTAGAAATCAATTATATACCTACTATTATTTCAGCACGATTTCATCACAACCATAAATTTTTTCCATTGAGTTCCAATTTAATATTTAAGTATTTAAGGTACCTACATACTTATTCCTAATTCGATGTTGAAATGAATTATTTTCGTGTTGATGTATTATAACTTTTTTTTTATATAGGGATGGTTTTTTTTCATCAACTTGTTGTTCCAGTTTTATTGTCATCGATAAGAGCATCTTTTTTTGGAAATCTAATAAGAAATTATATGTACATATGTAAAAAGATCATATCTAATATTAACAATTTTCATCAACAATATAAATAAACAATTTTGACGCCATTATCAAAATAAGATACAAAAATGGCAGTCCGATTAATAACTACTTTTATCATGAGGAAATATTTCTTTTAATTTTAATGAAAAGACGTCCTGTTTCTTACACAACAAGTACATTACCTACTCTTAAAAACCAAAATGCCTTCCATATTTAATTAGTTTGTGTTGAATCTAACCTATTGATGGTCACCAAAACAAAAACATTTCTTTGTTTAACAGTAATCGTAGGTAGATATATCGAAATCTTATTCCTCATATTGAATATTCGTCCCCAACTCATTATGTTAGCTTTGATTATTCTTCATCCAAAAATGCAAAGGAATATGTGAGTATTGAATTTACGCCTTCTTTATACTCTATTTATGTAGGTAGGTACAGCCACTTCAATCCGACTTAACGCTAATTTAAAAACTTTCTGCTCTTAAGTATGCCAATTTTTCCGTAATAATTTACCTATTGTATGCACCTAGTTACCCATATAAGTATAGCTTTATATCTGTATAGGGTACAAGTATGTATAATGTAGGTAGGTACATCACGATAAAATCTCCAACAATTCTTCAGAACTCTAAAAAACGTCCCAAGCAGCGAGAATCACTATAGATTTTTCAATCCACTTGCCACCCATTATGTCACCCCGCATTCTCATGTACGAGTATGTGCATCTTTAGCCAACATATACATATACAAATTCATATTCTTCTTTAAATTATGAAGATATTTAAGCAAAAAAAGTCATCATAATGCAATTGCACAAGTGCACACACAAGACATTGACATGAGCAAGGCATAATTGGCCTACGAATTCAAATCTTCACATGGCATAAGGAGCATTTTTAATTTATAGTTTACTTGATTCACGATACCAGTACCCTATACAGGTTTTTTCCAACAACAATGAATGCTAAGAATGGAGCTTTTTAGTTTTGGAAGCCCCTTGTTACTAGGTATATGTGCACATTTATTTTCTTTTCTTCGATAACCCTTCTTCTCTTTGATGGGGAAGAAGATTTTCTATGTTCTTGCTGGGAGCCAGCAGCCACATTTATGTATGTTTATCATGGAGTAGAGTTGGATTGGGCATAGCCCGTGATGCAGTGAGCCGCTATCCTGAGAACATCTCCAAAACGTGGAAAAATAAGGAAAGAGTCTAAGGCCAGTCGAGCACTAGCAACTACTGTTGAGAGAGAAGCGGGCAAATGAAACACATCATAAGCAATCAACGAAGTAAACAAGAACCATCCGATACACAACATCTTTATATAGTCTGGCTGAGATTGTTGTAATTAGTAAAGGTGACTCTCAGGTTGAACATCCTGAAAGTACCCGATACAAGGAACATGATAGACTGATCCGTCTAGCCATAAACATTCAAAGTCCATCGAAGGATGTCAAAGATCTCTATGTTTTCTTTAACTAACTGGTTATTTAGATAGATAGACAGATAGATTTTTATTTTTGTATTAAAAACTTAATTTGATAATCTACCGCACAGTTTACATGCAGAGGATTTCATATTTATGTACTACATATTATGTATGATATCTTTCTACTGAATAATTGTATCAATATATTAAATTTAAATAAAGTTAAGAAAAGAATTTTAAAGGAAAATACAAACAAAACCTTCAGTGTGAATCGAAAAGGACAGGTACATTTGACTCGAATAAAATTATATCTTCTTAGTTATGTAGAAGGTTAGTAAAAATGAAGTTAGTATGAATAATAATAAGTAAGTTAGTGAATAACAATGATAAATAAATCAAAACAAAACAAATAAATGACCAAATAAATAGATAACCAAATAAATAAATAATCAAATAAATAAATATATACAAATTAATTAATTAATGAATAGGGCCATAGGTAAATAAATAATAAAATGAATAAATAAATATAATAAATAAATAAATAATATATAAATATGTACATATATACCCACATAAATTAACAATTCACAAATAAATACAATGAATATGTATAAAACAACAGTAATTAGAAATAAACATATACGAGTATGTATATGAAATGAAAAACAAATAAATTAACAATTATTAAACAAAACTTAACTACAAGTTACATAAAAAATAGTTACGGGATTAATTGATAAATAAGAGGATTGTCAGAGGCCTCGCAAGAAAGTCCTCGTAAGTTTATTGATTCTAAAAGAAATCATTTCAACATTTGTCTTGTCCTGTAGATCTAAGGTTGAATGGTATCGTGGGGGGTTCAACACAATTTTTGTACATTTTTCCCAAACCTGACATCCATACAGAAGGATCGCTTTGAATACTACTTTTTGGATTATCATTTTATTATCTTTGCTTAGGCTTGACTCCTATTTATAAAAGGATATAGTATGTTTATTACAATACTTACTTTTCGCAGAGTCTTAGCAATATGCCTCTCAAAAGTGAGTTTTTATTTATTTATTTATTTATTTATTTAGTATTTATTGGAATATAAAATTACAATAAATAGTGGAATTTAAAAAGGCATTAACAGTAAAGCCATCAGCCTTCTTTGTAGGTTACAAAATACATTTATAATTTTAATTTATGAATTACAATATTTGTTTTGAAATTGAATAGTTATATAATTTTTTTTTTTTTTTTTTTTAAATTTTGTTCAAAAGATTAAATTTTTTTAAAAACTCAATGATTTTTGAGAAATTTTCAGGATTAGGATGTCTTATCATATCAATACGATCAATTCTACGATCAACTGGTTGTAGATGTGAGTTTTTGATCTAAGTAAATACCGAGGTAAGCGAGTACCAGGTACCCGCGTAATGATATCTACAAAGCCACCTGGGTATCACCTGATGGAGTCACTCGTAACCAAATTGACCACGTGTTGATAGACCGTCGCCACTACTCGAACTTGATGACGGTACGAACGTACCGAGGTGCCAATATCGACTCGGATCACTATCTTGTTGGTATGGTTTTCCGAGGGCGGATTGCCTTGCGAAGACGTATTGCATCCGCCGATCAGGTTCGAATCAACACGGCTGCACTACGCAATGAAAATACCAGTAACACCTTTGGACATGCGTTAGGACTCGCCCTGGAACCACTCGATCCAGGGAGAGTAAGTCCTGGAGCCAGTATGCTGGGCGTAGATGAGAAGTGGACACGCCTTAAAAACACTGTCATTAGTACTGCCAACTCCATCTTAGGCAGCAGTCGTAGAAGTCGGAACGACTGGTTTGATGATGAATGCAAGCTAGCGACTGAACGTAAGAATGTTGCGTACCGAGCAATGCAACAATCTCATAGAACGCGGGCACGCGAAGATGAATATAAAGAGCTCAGAAGAATAGAAAAACGGCTTCACAGACAGAAAAAATCAGCCTGGGAGAAGAACATCATCTGTGAATTAGAAAGAAGCCGAGAGCGAGGTCCGCACCAGGCGCGGAAGTTCTACCAATCCGTCCGAAACATGACGCAGTACACACCACGCTGCACTTACTGCAAGGACGGAGAGGGAAATCTGATCACCGATCCCCAAAGCATACTGGAGCGATGGGAAGGGTACTTTAATGAATTGCTAAATGGTCAGCTCACTGCAGAAGTAGAGGCTCCACTACTTCAAGAAGATTACCCTATGTTACCGCCACCAAGCATAGAAGAGGTTGAGAAGGCTATAGCCCGGCTTAAGAAAAACAAAGCCCCAGGAGCCGATGGCATACCAGCCGAACTATTCCACCACGGCGGGCCAGCCTTACGCCAAGCAATTCATGATATTATAGTGCACGTATGGGAGCAGGAAGAAATGCCAGAAGACTGGCGAAAAGGTATAATTTGCCCCATACATAAGAAGGGAGATGTCACAACGTGCAGCAATTATAGAGGTATCACGTTGTTGAGTACCGCCTATAAGATACTCTCCTCTATCCTACAAGAACGGATAGCCCCATACGCTAAAACCATAATCGGCCAATATCAGTGTGGTTTCATTCCAGGCAAATCAACAACTGATCAGATCTTTACCCTTAGGCAGGCGATGGAAAAATGTCTAGAATTTAACATCCCAACATACCATCTGTTTATAGACTTTAAGGCCGCCTATGATAGCATAGCCAGGGTAGAACTTTACAAAGCCATGAGAGAATTCGGCATCCCAAATAAGTTGACACGACTTTGTAGGTTGACCATGACCAACGTAACAAGCCAAGTAAAAATAGCCGGATTGCTATCCAGACCAATCAACATCTTTAATGGACTCCGACAAGGGGATGGTTTGGCCTGCCTCCTCTTCAACCTGGCGTTGGAGAAAGCAATCCGTGACTCTGGCACGGCAACAAGAGGGACCATCGTCAACAGGTCCAGCCAGATACTGGCTTACGCAGACGACATTGACATCATCGGAAGAACCGAACAAGCTGTACACGATTCCTTCATCCAGATCGAGCAGGCGGCACAAAATCTGGGGCTGCACATTAGTGAAGGTAAAACAAAGTACATGGTGGCGTCGAATGCGAGAAGAACAGTTGGTCAAACAATCAAGGTAGCGGAGCACGAATTTGAAGTGGTGCAATCCTTTAAATACCTTGGGTCAATAGTAGCAGCCGATAATAATATAGAAGAAGAAATACGCGGGCGGCTGCTCAATTCCAACAAAGCCTACTATAGTCTGTCAAAGCTCTTCAAATCCAGAAATCTCACCATAACTTCAAAACTGCTGCTGTACAGGACCATGGTCCTGCCAGTACTCACGTATGGATCCGAGACTTGGGTGCTTAGCAAAAGACACTCCGACCTCTTAGCCGCGTTCGAGAGAAAAGTCTTAAGGAGAATTGTTGGCCCCATATGTGAGGAAGGGCGATTCCGGAGACGGTACAATCATGAATTGTACGCAATCTACCTTGAAGCAGACATAGTGACAAAAATTAAGCTCGGTAGACTCCGGTGGGCAGGGCACCTAGCTCGCATGAGTGAAGAGGAACCTGCTCGGAAAGCCCTTTGTGGTACATTCTATGGTAGACGGCAGCGTGGTAGACCATGCTTGCGCTGGAGAGATGGCGTAGACCAGGACGCCCGAAGCCTTGGGGTGCGCAACTGGATGGCGTCGGCTCAAGACCGGGATAGGTGGAGAGACTTGTTGAAGGAGGCCAGGACCGGACCCCGGTTGTCGAGCCGATGATGATGATGAAATACCGAGGTATTGCACACTTGATTCCCATTTGACATTCACACCATTAACGTGATCGTTTAGTTTGTGTTTTTTGTACAACAAAAGGGCCCAACATTTTAGTCGAATTATTAAGACGAATGCATATTATGAGTTAACATTTTACTGAAGTTAAAATCACCATAGGAATATTTTGTGTCTTTGGTGTGTTAAATTTTTAAAAGGTATTTATGAAATGGGCTATTATACTTTTGTATGTTTTAAAAAAAAGGTTCAACACAACAAATTGAATTTGGGGTTTTTCTTTATACTCGTAGCACTAAGTAGTTAGAACTCTAATCATGAATTCATGAGTCTGAGGAAGCTCCCAGGATTATATGATCGGAGTCCTCTGATTTAATCATGAAACTGAACTTAACTTATGCTCTTTGAGCACGGAAATGTGAAATTAAATAAAAAATCGTGTGAAGTGGGTTGCGCTTAGCGTTTCCACTTGCTGGAACATTTAATTGAGAGCAAACACAAGAAGCTCCGTGCGCCATCTTTTTCATAAAATCAATTATTAAAGTATTACCATTCGGAGTAATTCACTCAAACCCTCTGAAACTACGATATCAGTGACCGTGACATTATAAAAAATGTTAAAAAAAAAGTATAGCTTAGTTATAAGAATTCAGGTAAAATTATAAAAATAAAAGAAACAGTTGACATCCAACTCTAAATTGGTATTTTTATACACTTTATACAGAGAAACGATTTTTACTTGCCAGGATTGTTCTTAATCGAACACCGAAAACTAGATGGTTTTATCTCTTCTAGTTGCTCAAAAAATGAAGCCTAAATCTTTTCATCTTTCATTAATTTGTGGTTAATTTGAAATTTGCTAGATCGGTTTAAAATAACATGAACTTAGTATCGGCATCTTTTTAAATTAACTGTCTTCATCTTTTCGATTTCGGCGATTGTCATTGAGAGCACAACTCCAACACTCTGTTGCTTCACACTAAGGCTCCAATTGTTGTGTTCGCCGCGTTGATCTCAGAAAACGGCGACAGACCTCCCGGTTTTTTATTGTTCCATGTCTGAGGCCAACTAAATGCCTAAATGTCCATGCATTGGCGTTTTGCGCCTGCCTTTGTTTCGCGTGTGTCGTCGTGTCGTTACGTGTCGTCGGGTGCAAGATAGTACTTTTGACGAACCGTTTGTAAGTACTAAACGAACAACTGCCGTGTAGAGCTTTCCTTCATAGCTTCCGACCACTGACGATGGCAGAGTTTTCTCGACCCATGTTTGATGTCGTCATAACAAGATCCTTCGCCATTGACCACAGATCCAAGATATTTAAAATTTAAGCACTTAGCTTTGTAAGTTTCATTCAAATAGAATGGCCTGTGTGAATCAGAAAACGGACAGCATAGGTATTCGGTATATTTGCGCTAACGCGACATCCATTTCCCTCCAGAACATCCAACTACGTACATATATCTACATATTATTATTTATATTTTTACATGTTAACAATCATTTGCTAACTTATCCTATACACTATAAAACCGGTTTCTATTTCACTTTAACCAGTATATTTTAACAAATTGGTTATCTTTTGGTGAATTTATTCTGTTATTTAAATTAGTTAACGGATTTTAGTAGGTATCACATTAAAGATAGACCAATAATTGTATAATGTGATAAATATCATTGAGTATTTTTATTTAATCAATTCATAAGATATCTTTCATTCTAAGAACTTTTTTTGGCTCATATTACAAATTTACATGGGTATAATGAATTGTAGGTATGCATTTTGGCATTGTGACATTATTTGTTCATAAATTTAAATGGAGAGCAGTCACTTTAAAATTACACATCAAACGCACATGAGGTGTGAAAAATATAAGGGATAAGATTTTTTAAATTGGTTCTTTTACGTGTTAATTCGGTACGCGCTCTCAAGTGGAAACAAAGAGAAATAAGCTTCAGAACAAAAAAAAAAAAAAAAAAATTAAAAAAAAACATGTACCTATTTGCCTTGTCTCATAATCGTCCAACATTTTATCGCATCAACTCCCATTTATATAATATGAATATCTCCTTACTGTGTCACTGCAATATACAAAATAGACACCTCAGTGAGTCCTTGAGAAAACATAACAAGTGTCAGACCATAAAAGCATCTAATTAGCTATGCGAGTGACGTTTAACAAGAAACGTCAAAGAAAATATCCCAAAGAAATATACTAGCATGCAGTAGGGATTGTTATGAATGTGACAAAAAAGTGGAGAGGGATGGGTAGCGCTTTTCTGGCTTTCTTCTTAATATTTTGCACACAAATATTATAAGATACTTGGCGTTGCATCATGCCCTCATATAATGTAAATATGTATGTATGTCCCGGTGAGCCACTCACTAGCATAAAAATTGCAAATCTACAATGAATGGTTGGTGTGAGATGAGTCCCTTTAGGACTTTATTGTCGTGTCTTTTAAGAAGCTTTTTCTTGAATGAAATCGGTAAAGGTAAAGGGGTGCAGAACAATAAACAGTGGCTTAAAATAATAATGTGACGTATAGGTACAAATATAATATATATATTCAACGCATAGTCATGCTTTGAAATGCAATAGTATTTGTTGCCTTTTGTTGGGCCTTGCCCTTCAGTCGAGAGTAAAAGTAACTTTAGCCTTAAGATACTACAAGGTCGCACTAACTTGTTCTTATGGCTGCTGTAGCATTGCGTGGTGTTGATAAAATGGAGAAATTGCTGGGAGGAATCTTCCTAGAAAAAAAAACAATAAGGCTGGTTTTCACCGAGTCCTCATAACTTTATGAGCGCTCTTAACTCAAAAAATCACCTCTCATCAACTCATAGAAATTTATCTTGCATGATTTAATGATGGCGGATTTTCTGAGTTATGAGCGCTCCGCGAATACTGACATTAGCATTTGTTTTATATCGGTATTAATAAAAAACGGTGGGTGTTGGGCTAAGTAAATTCGAAAAGTCAAATATGGGTCTATTTAGACTATTGAGATTTTTGAAGTTTAGCAAAGCGATTTAACGAATGTCACAATCGTTAGGAAGTGAACATTTTAATTTCTTCGCTCGTTGTCTAGCTTACCGGTTCCCAAAAACGGAGAAAGCAATAGCTAGTTAGAATTGAGTCTTTTTAGCTATTGCAAAATGCATATATAAAGAAAAAAATGTTTGATCTTGCAGAACGGTTCAATGAGCAAAAAGCCATAGAAATTGTATTCCCGGCTGGAAAAGGATTTAAAAATTTGGAATCGAAATTTGAACTTCGATTCTATTTGACGCTCATGGTGTGGTTTCAACGTAATGAAAATTGTTCGAATGACAAGAAAATATTCGGGGTCGACCTTGGTCCCGATGAATTGAAATGAATTCCCTCTTTCGGTTTACTTTACGTATATTAATATTTGCTTTAGTAAAGACAAAAAACCAATGGTGAAATCAAATTCATCAAAAAGTTTAATATTTTTATTTTCATACAAGCTTTAAATGAGTTAAAATGATTATTATTCTGGAAGGAGTAACATTCTTGTAAAAAGATGGAAAAAGTCTGAATTGCAGACACGTTTAACACTCGTTTTATCGTATTTATTGAAAATGTCTTAATCTATCTAAATCAATTACTAATCCATTACGTCCCTCTTTTCTACATAAGGAAGTAACCTACATTGTGTATATAATACATATACCTATACAATCCTACATGCATCTTCTAGTCCATTTACCGGCGATTGTAATGATCTCGTGTGGGACCACAAATCTGCTGCTTCACCTTAAGACTTGTGGGGTTCGCCGTGTTGACCTCACAAAACGTGGACGACCTACAACCCTACATATGTACATACATATATGCATATTAGGGTGCTTCTTATAGCATCTCTCGTCTTTTTTTTTTTTGTTACCCGTGATACTTCGTTTTTGTCGATTTAAAAAGCAAAATTAGGGGTCTGCTACCAGCAAATGAAAAATTTGAAAAGATATCATTGGCAGGATTTTTATTTATTAAAAAACAGAATTTTTTTGTAGGTTTCTCAAAACCTAGCTAGATTTCTGAATTAGTTTCAACACATCAAAAAATTTCGGAATAGCACGTAATATGCAGGATTTTATAGTTTTATTTTAAAAAAGAAAATGGTGTATTTTCTCAAACTTTGACATGTCGTGGTAGGGACCCCTAATCATAAAAAAGCGTCGAAAGAAGCGAACGTGCGCCGCGTCGGGTTGACGCTACTTTTCCAAAGTAGAAAAATAAGAAGCACCCTTATACTCGTATATACACATGTGAATGTATGGCAATGTAGAAATATGTTCAAAGGGTATAGAACAAGCAGGTCATACGACGAAGGTTAATTAACTTTAATGAATTGTTACGTAGAAGCCTGTTGAAATCGAAAGCATTTGTAAGTTTTTGTGTAAATTAACCTTTGTGAAAATAAAGATTTAGTTGACAAGTCATTTTGCGGATGTGGGACCAAGAAAATAATAATAAAAAAATAATTCTGTTGACAATTGTAAGCACTGCACACAAAACAAATCGGATCACAAGATCATTACCTGGTGGTGAAACATTTATTAAATTATTGAATTTTTTTTCAGATTTTGAATTTTTAAAGACGAAAATAAAATTGAAGACAGCTTCATATTACATTTTTACTGCACCTTAGCTTTGGAAATCGGACAACTAGAACAGAAAATATATGAAGGTACACTGACTACCTCGACGGTGTTTAATATTTTTTGGTAATATTTGTCAGTTTTTGATTTTCATATTTTTAAGAAGTAAGTAGTTTTTAAAATCTAAATAATTTCTTGGTAAATTCTTTCTCCAATAGAAAGCCATGTATAATATACCTGAGTTTATTCTTATAAAAATTCAAGAGGTGACGCTAGAATCGAGTTATTAACAAATTCTTTATTTATTAATAATTATAACTTATATTACATTATCCACACAATATACCTACATATAGGCATGTAAATCTAGTGTCAAAAAAAAATAACAAAATATTAATCCAAAAGTTGAAATAAAGAGTAACTCCATGGTTTTTTAGTTCAGATAACTTTCCTTATTTTTCTATTGGCCCTTGAATCAATCCGAAAAGCACAAAGCGATAATTTCGAAAAAGCTCGGAAGATGCTTGCATGGGACTGAATCTTTAGTTGCCATAGCGTCTTCATTTTCTGTCAATAACTTGCGAGGAATAGATGATACAAGGATTTTTACTCACAAAAGGAAAAGTGAGTGGAAGAAGTGATTTACTGCTAACACATACAAGAAAACATTATTTTCTAAATTCCATTAGTTTCAACAGAACGCCACGCATCGGTGGGATTTAATGAGAGTAAAACCTGATTTCTCAATCCACTGTAGGTACTAACAAAAAATCTATCATATTCATCTATTTCCCCAACGATGCTTACGATGATTACTAAAAGTACTTTGTATGTATTTTTGTGATAATTCACTTTCAATAAAATGGTTAAAGTTTATTGGTTCTTTTCTGTGCCTCGTCCTCCCCTACTAACTAGTACAAAGTATAATAGTACCTACATACATTTTATTTAAACTTGTAGGTATACTCTTATATAATAATTTATATTTTTCGGAAGAAAATTACTTTGTTATTCATTAGTTAAAATAAAAAGTTGTTTTTAGGAGGTCAATATAAATCAATACATATGCTGCTATTCGAGTTACTAAAAATAGTTCTAGCAAAAATTTGTTTCAAAAATTATACTTCATTATTCAAAGTGTCCCCTGTCATCTGTCAAGTACAATTTGCAAAACAATTATGGTAGAATTTTCTATTCTCTAGTAAAAAAAAATCTATTATACTACCAATTGACTGAGTTTTTGGTTTTGTTTTTGTTGCATTATATTTGCAAGCAAAACTAAATGTAGGTATATCGTATATTTAAAAATAGTACTTACCTAATATTATTTACCCTAGTTGCAATTTCACTGCAAATATATCAAAATACATATTGCTCTCAAATTTCTGTAGTGTACCAATACCTTAAACATGTCAACATCCAAACAAGCCCCCAACAAATAAAAATAATATTTCTTCTTGGTTAACGACCTTCTTATTATTATTTATCCAATTACTACCATCAATTAGTACTCTTGGCAAAGGACACAATTTAAAACTCTACTTAAATGCCCGAAAAAAATATTCAGTATAGTAGGTATAGGTACGTAGATATCCCTGCATCTACATCGAATTGGTTGTTTCTTTGTTGAATTTCGCAGTCTTGTGTCTGTCATCCCATCAATAGGTAACGTGATACTTTCTCTCAATTATCATCTTCATCAACATCGTGGTCGTCATCTATTCAATTCATTTTGAATTGAAAACGATATTTAATTGATGACCACAAATACCAAACAAACGAATCGAAATCAAATCAGTGGAATCGCCATATACTCGCAAAAGCAAATGGTGCTTGGGCTCGAACGCCTAATTGTTCAATTAACTAATTTCCCCTAGCAGTTCATTCGAATATTGTTTCCTCTTTTTTTCTCTTCCAAGAGATATCTACAAAAATAACTTTATTTCTCAGTAAAACGTTCTGCATAATGCTGAAGTAGTTAAATACCAATGAAAACACTTGACGTGAAAATTATGAAAGATAATGATTCCTGGAAATCTGAATCTCATCACCTATGAAGTGTTTGGCTGCTGCTCGGGATCAGATGCTATAACACTGTTTGTCTTCTACTTTAGAGTAAAGAGTCGCTGATATTTTCACGGGACGAGAAATGAGATGAGATAAATGTGTCTATATACGATACGTCTCAACTGATAGGTACACGCATAGCATATGTTGTTGCAGCATTGGAACTTTCTGTATGGAAGATCCATCTATTCAACCGTCACACCAGCATCAACGGCATAAGTACGCAAGGCCTCAAGTGGAAACATTCACTCATCATGATAATCACCATTGGGCAGTGGATACAACTACGTCATCAGCGGATCAGAAGTCATCTATGTTATTTTATTGCTGTGTGTCAGGTTTTCCAAAGAAAAATACAAAATCATATTATGTATGATTGCTATATCGAGGAAGTTTTTCTTTTGGGGTACGGTTTCAGTAGAATTTCACTCAGGTCTATATTTATATACTTATATTACTACTATATACATAGTAGTAATTGTATTTTCTTCATACTGATTGACGTAGTTATTTACACTGCTAAAAGATTTGAAGCTTCTGATACATATGACAATGGAAAAACACGCGATGTGGTTGTACGAACGAACCATTATATTTGTCCAGATTAAATTTCGTTTATTGATTTATCCATCATTAATGGTAATCTTAAAATTAAGCTGGTTTTAATGAAAGTGTTTGAAAGACTATTCACTTGCTTGTCTTAATCCCATCGAACGCCATCAATTGTCAACTCACTGACTGAGATATTATATGTGCTTACATAAAAGTACAAGTTTTCAACGGTAGATCAGTGTATACTGTGAATGACTTAATCTCAGACTAAATGAAGTAAGTATTTTAAAATGAAACTGAAAAATTGAAAACAGAACACATTTTCACATCCCCTCCTATCAAAAGCCATCAATCTGAGAGATCCAGTGGCTAAAGTTGGTTTTGGGTTTTTGCGTCAGAAATTAGATACATAATTTTTGTTTGTTTTCGATTTGAGATTTGAGTATTAATGTGTTTATAATTACTCGTAAAGATACACTTATTTAATAGTTTTTGACGATTTTTTTGGGTTGGGTCCAAATACTGTAAGTACATGGCAAAATACTGTATTGAAAATACTGTATATTTATATTCCGTTTGCGCAAAATGCTGCATGAATAAAATACTGTAGTCAAAATTCTGCACAGCAAAATTGTATTGGGTATTGATAACAAAAAAAGATGCTCGTACATATTTTGAATACAGTATTTTGCCACATACAGTATTTCTACCCCATTAAGGTCCAAGGGAAAAGGAGAGAGAAAACAAAACTGTACACTTATTCTTTTTTCGATCACTTAATTTTCTCTCCAACATTATTTCATGAGTTTTCCCGTCTTTTTTGTTAAACCTCAATTTTTAACATATATTTATAAACCGTATTTATCTTTAAGACAAATTTGATTTGTTATTTCCTAGGATTTACTTACTTTCTAACATAATTATAGTGTTATAACGTGATTGTCAATAAACACAACACAACTATATTCAAAACTGATATTATGTATTTGTTTTTTACAGTATTGAAAACACAGTATTTTGACGTACACCCTTTTGCAAGCCAGTATTTTGTTCATACAGCATTTTTATGTACAGAATTTTGCGTCTACAGTTCAATTACATACAGAATTATGGTCTTACAGTATTTTGACCATACTGAATTATGTCGTACAGAAATTTGAAAAACAGTATCATGACCAATACGAAACGATAAAAAATGCATTTTGCATTATGTATTGCCTTCAATTGAGCACTCCGCTGAAAATTGTTTTCACTAAAAGATTCATAAAACTCTGCAAAAATATTTCATTAGCATTTGAAAAAGAATATATAACATATTTTTTAAACTTCTGAAAAAATGGAATTTTTTTAACGTACCTACATTTGTAAGTTTCCCTAGAGAGGAAATTTTATTTTTTCTTAGCTCCAAAAATAACGGTACCTACCTACCCATCATATAACCGTTAAGCCAAATATTTCAGTTTGGTTTTGTAAATAATTTAAATTATTTGTTTAAAATATATTTTCCAAAAACAGTTATAAACGGTACCTGCCATGGAACTGAATTTTTAATCTTCTATTTTCTCAAAAACGGTTTAGCAAACTGCGATATTAATTTTTATGAAAGAGGTCCTATGTGACCTATGTTGAAAACGGATTGATATTTTTTTTCGAAATTTAGTTTTTAAGTGTAATGATGGCATTTTCAGTTTAAAGCTCAAATTTCATTTTAGCGTTACTTTAGCTTTTCACATTTTTCTCTAATGACATTCTTTTATGTTTTTTCCAAAATATCTTGAAGTAAAAAACACGAACCCTAACCACAAGGTCAAAAAATTACGCAAAAAAATTCTAAAATACCTATACGTAGGTATGTTTTCATTCAAAACTTGTTGACTTTCTTTAAAAAGTCAGGACTATATTTCCTCGGAAATCTATCAACACTTGTCTTGTTGATTCTTTTACCATTTGGTGTTCAAAATTGCTGTACAGTCGCAACTATTATTTTCATACAAAATGTACAACACTAAGGATCCTGTAAAAACATCCTTGAGTGTCATTCGTGATGGTGTATTTTTTTCGCACCTACTCAATAGCCACTTCAATAAAACGAATGAAAAGCCAAAAGAAAATTGTTTGTGAAGAAAAGAAAACTTCTTACTCTACCACTATACACATAAAATGTACACAAAAACTCTGTAGTGTCCTCAGGAAAAATGTTAGACCATAATCTTTATTTTCACCAGAAGCAGAAGGTACTAGGTATTTTCCTTGTTGTTTATATTGCAACAGCGTAAATTGAACGGCAGAAGCAGAAGCATGAAATTAAGTCGAACTACTTACAACACACCACTAAAACGGATAATATGTCATCATTAAATTATTTACACAAAACGCCTACTTTCTTCAAAGTACTTGAGCAAAAGGACCAAAAAGGTGCACTCGGTATAGCAAAAGGTAAGAAAGGACATATTCATGGAGTTGGTCTCATGTGTCCGGACATCCTACTTGGCTTTGTTAACATTTTTTTTTGTTTATTTGTTTCTTGTAGAAGGCTGTTCTGTTGATGTGGATTGTAAAATGCGGTTGCGCCTTTATTTTTATTTTGTCGGTCAGGAGTGTAACGAAATCATCTACCTAAATAATCATGGTCTATAGGTGCGCTTTGCACTCGTGTAGTTATGGGATTCATAATTGTAATCCACTTAAGGAATTTTAAGGTATTTAATGTTCTCTATTTTTCTATTGTCAATTCGGTTTCTTTTTGGTGTAATTTTTAATAGAATTTGATATTTATTTTCATGAAATTAAATACATGATCAATTTAATCTGACATCGGGATCAATGCATCTCAATATAAGTAGTTAGGTAGGTATTTATTATACCTGTGACTGTTTTTTTCGATGCCGGCTGTGATTTAATGATATTCTTTTAAATGCCTGGGTAGGAACATGTTTTTGCAATTTATTTTTCCGGAAATAATGTTTTTAATAGAAAAAATTACTGAATTCAAGTATTTCTATAGGATACATTTAGATAGACAAGCTTCTTCTTCATGCTAAACTGATAAGCTTTATTCGTAAGTACATATAGTGTATACGTACGAGTAGATAATAACCTCATCTTAATCCATAAAATTTAATTTAATTTTCAATAAAATTCCATTTAATTTTTTTTTTTAATTGAACTTCAAATGAATAGGTATCTATAACTTCATCACTTCTATTAAGCCAAATATATTATCGACAGAACCCATTCACATTAAAGAATTCCTAATAAATAAATCCCTTAAATATTCCATCTTCCCTTCCTCTCTATTCTTGTCAAATTACCCAATTATTTCGAAAATAGCTTTTTCCTTACAAACGTCGTTGTCGTCGTCTTCAACTGAAATCCAATAGTATTCATCAAATACCTATCTTCATTATTTCCCTCATACTTGTCCCGTATTCCCATATTCAACATTTCAAAGCGCAGGGAAATCCAAGGAACCAAACCAGCAAGCAGACATCATATACATAATATGTACATTGTACATGTGTTCATACCTAAATATGTACGAAGGTACAAACGTATTTCTGTCTGAGTGGTTTGTTAGCAGCCATCATTATTTCCGAGTACCTTCCTAGGTATACCCTCTATACCGCTTCTGTCCCACCAAGTAATGTTTGTAACACTTCCATGCCATAGTTACGAAGATTGGGTATCACATCATCTACATCCACCGCACCACCCTATCAAAGAAGAACGAAAAAGCTGCTACGAGGATGATGAGGAAACTAACAAAAGTGCGCAGCGCAAAATCATAGTCAATAAGGACCCACCATCATCATCATCACACCATCAGTTTCAAGTTCTCTTGTATAGATGTAAACATCCCCAATCTACCCCCATTTTGGAATAAATACGTATCTCAATGTTTTGTGTTTTTTTTTTAGCTTCTTCAAACGCTTGAGAGATCTTTTTTCAACCACGCTAGTTTCGAGGTATGTAGGTACGTAACGTACCAGAGATAAAATTTCAATTTAGAACTCTCTCGATGATTTTCAGCAGCCATTGTGCATAAGTTTAAAGTCGCGAACCTAATAACCATATCGCGTTTTAAATCGTAAATTGGCAATTTCGTGTATATCCTGTTGTAGACGCCGGGAATTTGGTGGAGACGAAATTTTGGCTTTCTTCCGCTGTCCCCCTATAAGACACTCGCCCTGATTCAAAAACATGGTTGGTATATGATGAAATAAACGTTCATGTTGAATGTTGATGCTCATTTTCTTATGAGTATCGTGAATATCTACAAAGTTTAATCATAAGGGTGTCAGTACATTTTTCTCTAAACTCAGTTAAGTGTGTAGAAGAATTAATGACAAAATTCTTAGCACCAAACGACGAGTTACTGAGCGGTACATTACAAATATTTCAATATATTAGAGCTAACTGTTGAAATTTCGAATGCCTGTAACCCAAAATTATGATTTTGGATCTATGTAGGTACATGTATGTATATAAATAATTCAATAATTAATTTTTTCATGCTACGTTCTTTGTTTTACATTTGTATAGAAATTAGTTTAAAAAATTAAGTTTTAAGGAATTCAAACTATTGTACGAAACCATCAATTTTTCTCTGAAAGATTTCAATCTCAATGGCTCGAAAGTTCTTGTCCCATGCCATGCAACCAGTTGTCGGACGTGAACGTGACGAGTTCTCATCGTAGTTGTCAAATCATTTTTAAACAATGAAAGTAGGTACCCGAGGATATAATTGTTTTGTCACTTGAATTCGAAAAATTGGCCGCTAATGAGTAAACGTCTTAAATCCGAAAATAACCACAAACGAATGTTAACGGTCGTAAGTTTGACAATTGTCATTGTATATAAAACTTATAGTACTATCATCACGATGATTTTTGAGTTGTGTGCTGTGGTCGTCTGAGGGCGCACTTGTATATACACAGAAACAGCAACCAAAAAATTAGTAAGTGATGTGATCGCTTGGGGGCCGACGTGTGGTTGAATTTATTTCAAAAATTAATTCCCGCCGTGAAATCGCTCGCGGTATTGTGATTTAAACAACGGTTCATGTCTCGTTTTCTAATTAAATTGTGAAACGGGCATCATATAAGTCTGACGTGTCTATCAGACGTGTTTTCTTGCACTCTTTGATTTTCATAACTCTTCAAAAAAAGTTTGGTTTTTAACTTTGTGTGTCGTTGTGGTGTATGTGTATGATTTTTTTTTTTTTGAATATGATACGAATTTTCAAATGTGCATTTTTTTTATTTGTTTTAGAGGTGAAATCTCTAAAATCTAGCTTTATCTTTCAACTTTTTCTGAGGAAGAGAATTGGTCGAACGAGACCGAGAGAAGACTGATTTTTTTTTAACTTGTGACTATGCCTAGTCCCGGTTGATCAATTGATCAATATTGCTAGGTACATTAAGAAACACAAATAACTTTTTTTTCAGTGTATGGAATTCATTTTTCTTTTATTGATTTTAAAGCTCATTCAATTTTATTAAATATAGCTTAATTAGTTTAAAAAATAATGGATTTTAAATTTTTGTCACAATTCTGTCATAGCAGGCCGGGCTATGTGAGGAGTTGCACCATCTTGCTGAAACCACACAGAGTTGAGAGATTTTCTCATAATTCGGCGTATTTCTGGATAGAGAAAATCTGCGACACACTGCGACACGAATTGGATGCAATTCCGTCTCATGAAGTATCTGGGGGTTGGAAGCACGCCATATTTGACAATTTTGTTTGTTTATGTTGCCGTTTTATTCAGAATGGGCCACGTTAGACATAAAAAGACATTTCAACATGTTTTTGTCCTCTTCCAAGCGAATCGACAAGTCTGCTGCGTTCATTTGAATCATTGTGCATAAGTGACTGCAGTGCCCGTCTGCCTATACCCAATTGAGCAGATAAGCTTCTTGTCGAAACTCTTGGATTGTTTTGTAATAAATAAATTTTTTTAAGTAAATAACACCTAATATGGGAAATTAAAAATTAATCTGCAAAATAAAGTAAATTAACTAGATTCATTCAAAATAAAAATAAATAAATAAAATTTTTAAGTTCATGGAATTGTTTTCAATTAAACTGGGTAATTATGTAATTTCTTATCCCAATTTAACATTAATTGCCTTGTCCAAATGTCTATGGCTGGCTAACACAAAATTACATAATGTTTATTCTCAAAACACGGGCGCCTCCACCCTTTTTAAAAATCTTTTTAGGTATTTCAATTTTCAACCCCTTCTTTTTAACCCGAGTCATATTCGTTCACATAAGGCACAAATAAAGTGAAGCAATGGGTACCAAAAACCCATGCGTATCTATA
The DNA here is from genome assembly GCA_958431115.1 of Syrphus vitripennis. Classification (NCBI taxonomy): domain Eukaryota; kingdom Metazoa; phylum Arthropoda; class Insecta; order Diptera; family Syrphidae; genus Syrphus; species Syrphus vitripennis. The sequence goes on along the minus strand of OY288110.1, from coordinate 42,017,508 downwards.
TACTTTTTTAAATTAAAAAAAAATTAGGTACATACCATTAGGTTTGTATCTTCAAAATAAAATAATACAAGTTGAACATACATTTTTACACCCTTTTCTACTTCGTAACAAGTCCAAGAAAAGTGTAAAAGTTTACACCCTCTTTTCTGAAAAAGAAAGGGATAAAGCAACGGCTTTCATGTTGTTCTCAAACTCCAAAAAAAATGTAAGTGTTCTGATGGTAGGCCGTTTTCAAATATTTATCAACCCATCAGAACGTGCAAATTGCGTTTTGGGTGTGATAGCAACGATGATGATGACGTTTTCACCCGTGGGGTTAGCAAAAAAAAAAAAAAAAAACAAACAACCCACAACCAACCCTCTAAAAGATATTAAGTGTGAGTTAACAAATTGTTCACGAGTAATATTCAATTTAAGCGTAATGTTTCTTATGGCAAAGATATACATTTTCAGTTCAATACCGGCGGCGATGATTACAAAAGTGAATAACACAGTAGAACGAAATGTTGTCGCGTCAACCTTAAGTACAATGCTTCTCAAAGTGACATCTTATTTTAAAGAGAATACTTGAGATAAATAATTTATTTATTCAACAAAGTACCAAGTTGGGTTTGGTTTGGCTTTTTTGAAATACTAAATGGGAAATTAACATTGGATATCAGGACTATGATATGTAAGTATAGATTTTTGCTGTTTAAGCTAATAATTGAAATTCATAGCGGCCTCAGCTATTCGTTACAAATTAGTATTTTTATAATTTACACATGGCTCACGGTGCTGGGCATGAACTAAGACCACAGCCAACAACTTTTTCCTGATGGCTACTCTGTTCCTAGTTACGTTTTACTTAACTAAAACTTACAATTTAGAATTTATTTCACAACCCATGTTTCTAACTCATGATAAGGGCTAATAGTCCTAACTAAACTAAAAGTCTCAATAATTTAGTTATTTTTATTCATATTGTTTTGACTTAACAAAAAGTAATTGTTTAATCAAAAAGTAATTGTTAATCAAAATTGTTTTAAAAGGCAGTCAATCTAAGAACAATATAACAAACATAATTTATAAATTATTATTATATAGTAGTTACCACTTGTACAGGCGAACTACCATACCCTTAAATATTATACAATTTCTATGCAGAGGAAAGCGGGCATATCGGGCCCTTAAGGTAAAAAAAAAACACCAATATCTTATTTCTCATGTTCAAACAAAAAATATTTATTTAAACAAACATTAATAACATAAAATAAAAAGATAAAAAATAAATGAAATTAAAAATTCTTCAATTTGTGATAAAACAAAAAATTGATTCATTTGCCCATTTTGCCCCGTGTCTGGGGCATAATGGACACAGTAAAGAAACGGTGGGAACTGTGTTTTTTTTTTATTTTCAAGTCGATCTTTTTTTTTTGGGGCAGATTTGAGGCTTTTAGCTTCTGTCTCAAGTTGAGCCTTTATGGCGATTCCGTTATGACATCTGATTTCCCCCTGCGCCTATTGCCCATGTGTTATTTTATAAAAACAATTGCAGATTTATGTTTTAGGTGAGTTAATAAAATGAAATAACCGGATTTACATTTAATAAATAAACTTACTTTGATATTGAATGGGTAAAATTAAACTTAAAATGCAACCCATGCATAAAAACAAGCACTTTACTACAACTATTAATACATAAACTGGGTAAAAAAGATTTTTTTATTTACTACTCTCCACAAGTGTCACTTTGACATAAAAGGGGGATTCCCCCGTATTGTCAGGGATAATTTGAAAATGATAGATGCAAATTCGGAGTTCCCACTTCATACAAACAAGAAATACGAGGGGGCCTGATATGCCCTGCTTTCCCCTAATAGTTGCCCATTTTTAAAATTAACTTTTCAAGGAATGTAAATAAAAATCTAATTTAATCGTTCTCAACTATTGTGCTTAAAGTAAGTTATTGTCCTTTCTTTGCTCAGTACACCGTCCATACAATCCACTTGTCCAAGTCTTTTCATCTTTTTGACAGGTTAGAAAGGTTTCCTTCGAAATCGAACTAAGGCCTGTTAACGTTGTTAGGGAACTCTCAAGAAAGAAAACTAAAATGACCGAATCGCAGGAGAATTTAGTCAAACTGTTTATGATAAATGAAGAAAGTCCCCTATATACTGCCATATATCTTAAGCGTCATCAAAAGAGTAGTTTCCAAGAGATAGCTTATCCCTATAAGTATGTATACTCATATATTGCTCTTTAGTCAATAGAATTATCCTCTTTTGATCTCCAACTATTACAAATAATTGAAGATAAATTTAAGTGCCTGAATAAAAAATTCGCATTTCATGGTATACCTACACTCTTGCAAGAAGTAAACGTTTTTAAATCCTTCTAATTGAAAAACATCAATCTCACTTTATCAAAAGGAACAAATGTAAGCAACATAACGCCTACTTCTTTTTGCATCAATAGTCCCTTTTATATTCATACTGTGTCTACAAATTTATCCAGGCTCAATTTACCATAAACGAGTTGGCCTAAACTATACAAGGCTTACCTATTGTAAATTGTGTTGTCACAATATGGCATACCCACTTTTTTATTCGATCCCATTTTCCATTCATAAAATTAGGGTTAAATAAAATATGCTTTCAACAAAAAAAATCATATACCTATGTACCTACATACATAACTGAATGCAGCACATGTCCTTTCTTTGCAAAAGGACAAAGATTTGGCATAGATTACAAGGAAAGGATTGTCGTTCCTTTCCATGAGATTATCAAGAAATATTTTTCAATACTCAAGAGATACTCAAATCGAAAGGTGTTAAGCCTCGAACTGATATTTGATATGATGAGCAGTACGGACTAGAAAATATTCTTACTATTTTGTTCCTTTTGTCATCAAGTATCTAATGTTAATTTTTTATCTATTTTACAGAGCAATCTCGCAACGATTATCACAATAGTTTAAATAGCAACGATGAGCACTGCAATAGTGGCACTGGAGTTAACACATCGAATACTTCTCTGAGACTGCACCCTGGTGGAGCTATCTCGCCCGTCGAACATTCCCCGGCAGCTGCAGCAGCAGCCTTAGTTGGAGCGCATCATGCTGCCGCTGTGGCAGCGGCAGGACATCATCACCACCATCATCTTCATCACCCGCATCATCATCATGACAGCGGCTACATTAATGGTGGTAATGGCGTTTCTGGGCCTGGAGGCCTCGTTGGTAGTAATAGCGGCAAGAAAAAGAATAAAAGGCGACATGGTAGAACAATTTTTACCAGCAATCAATTAGAAGAGTTGGAAAAGGCATTCAAAGAAGCGCATTATCCGGACGTTAGTGCAAGAGAGTTGCTATCGATGAAGACGGGCCTTGCTGAAGATAGAATTCAGGTAACTATAGTTGTTTACATTTCAAAGCTCATCAAAGTCATTCTATAAACCTCAACTGTTTCCTTTCTTAAATTTCCCAATAATGAATCGCATGAAAGCAGATCTCTTCTTAGTGGAAATAAATACTTTTTGTGATGAGTTTGATAATGCCAAAGTCAAAAATTTCCATATAGTGCAGGCTGCTGACTTTATAAATTGAATTCTTTCGAGTATGATGATGATGCAGGCAATTATTTTCCTTTAAATAGGGAAGAACCTGCACAAGTGGGTTTTAAATCGCTCCATATACAAGTTGTCCCAAAAGAAATTTTATATTGAGTTGATCGATTAAAAAAAAAGTAAGCCGTGTATCGAACAAATGTTTATTGATTAGTTAACTACACAATTTAATTCAACATTAAAATTACATATGACGTAATTTAATCGTAATTTAATCTTCACGATTAACTGATTAACACTCTCAACTTTTTGTACCGTTCTTGATGACCTTGAATGTCCGGATTTTGGATTTTGAACCATCATCATCAAATAAGAGCAATGCTGGCGCATCATTTAATTGGCGAAAACCTTGAATACTGCAGAATCTTCTACGCGCTACAGTCGCGTAGCCGAGTTACCGCTTTTTCAAATTCTCGCACGGACAACACGTGGCCTGGGGCCTGCTCTCGATAAACGTAGCGAATGAATTTCCAAAAGATACCGATTGACATAAGCCCCTTGGATTCGTTGCGTTCACGCTGAAGGCTGAATAAAATAAACTTTGTTTTGATACATCTTGTATGAGGCCAGCTAAATGTAGGCACTGTTGCATTTGTTTAAAGCAGGAGACATTGCGCCTTCTTCTTCCGCGAATGTGTTAGAGTGCAAAAGTTGTGAACCTTACCGTATTCTTGTTGTGTTTTTAAATGGTTCTAAATTGATCCAAACGAAAGCAATACACATCGCCAAACACACAATAATTGTATGGTATTTTTTCCCAAACCGATCTGAAATGATTTCCAATATTACGGTTGTATTTCTTCCATCCCGGCTGAAATTGTTACTCACACATTAAGTCTAAATAAAAGTATATGACTGAGGCCGCACTTCGCGGGTTCTAAGGTTTTTAACTCTACTTTTATTGGCACTATGCAATTTCTATAAGCTACCAATTTAATGACTTTGAGGATGTGCTTATATATTTTTAAATATTATTTACTTGTGCATAATGCACAAAGCTGTTGAGCAAAAACAAAGCCACTACCTTCGTTCCCCTTTTCCAAGGCTTAGGTGCCCCGCATGTAAAGGCATGATGGCTGGCTTATTACGCACACGATGGACATGGAGACCATGCCTGCCATATTGCATCACATTTTAAGATGAATGGTTGCATCTTGCATGTAGTAGGTATGCTATTATTCAAGCATAGCATGGCCTCTCTCTATTCAAAGGTTACCTTGTGCATTGCATTTATTTGATGCCTATCCCCTTAAAAGAGAATGGAAGCGAAACAGTTCGCTATCTAAAAAACACACATACATGGCCCATTTTGGCCCCTCTATACCTACGTCTCAGTACGTGAGTGCGAGTACACGAAGGTAATAATTGAAGAGGTCCTTTCATTTACACTGAACACGCTTCTCCTCAAATAAAACATAGTCGGTTGCAAAACCTTTCATGTCCGTTCTCTTTTTGTGAATTTTTTTGCACCGTGTATCTGTGTAATTTATAATCTTCTTGCTTCAGCCGCCATCGTCAGAAATGTGAAACAGAAGAAACAGAAATGGCTGCCGCAACCTTTTATACATACATATGTAAAAAGTGTGGAACATGTCTTATATTTTACCTAAATCACATCAATGGAAAGCTTATTAAGATATCAATGCAAGCCCTCTTTTGGGTTAATTTTATAAAGAGAAATGAATTATTATTCTTCTTTAATTTATTTTTAAATTGTATAGGATTAGGATTAGGAATAGATGTTTGGTAACTAGTAAAATTGACTGCTATAGAGACTTATGTATATCCAAAGTATTCACATTTTTGGTTAATCCTGTAAGTCATACTGCTTTCTTGCCACGTTTGTATTAAAATGTCCGTGCATATTTATAGGTATAAATAATTTTAGAAATTGGAGTTCGATTTCAACTTTACTCAAGAACAATAATGTTTGGTGCAATTCGAGCCAAATTTGTAAAGAAAATTCTTGTTTTAAAGCAATTTTAGTTTCAAAAAAAAATTAAATGTCTTTAGGTACTGTAAAAGTGGAAAAAAGAGGTTATCATACTTACATATATCAAACACCACAGATATTACATTTTGTCTGCTATTTTTCAATACAAAAAATGTGAGCCATTCCGCAAAATTGATTTCTATCAGAATTATTAGATACTTCTGTGACAAAAAAGACAAAAAAGCAAATACAACCAAATTTACTTTGTTATTTTTTCCGAAGCATAAGTATCATTCTAAATATATGCGGAATCCTGCGTCTTCGGGTTCGAGCGAGTTTTTGAGGTGTTCTTTTCTTCTTTCCAGGACGATTCTTTCTATTACTTTGGTTATAACAGAAAACACGCAAATCCCTTTCCACTTTTCGCACCTTTCTTAGGGAGCTTGACAATCATTCCTTTTTTCCACTCTTCCGGGCTCTCTCGACTAGTAGGTGCAGTACTTGTTTACGTTGCTCGTAAGAGCTCTGCGGGAATACCGTTAAGCCCAGCTATGCAGATGTTCGCAATTTTACTGTAGCAACCATCTGATGGTGGTCTTGGGCCATTCCCATGTCTGCACTTCTTCTGTTTGGAACGGCCTGAAGACTGCTCCTAAATCACCGACTGATCACAAAATGATCAATTTGGTTAGAAGTTACATGTCTGTCAGTCTACACCCAATTAACTTTGTGGCACGTCTTATGTTCAAACATGGTCTCTCATGTAACAAGGGGGTGGCATTGCAGAAATCAAAAGGCCTTCGCCATTATCGTTACGGCTGCCAATACCATGTTTTTCCATTACATGTCTGAGCCCATCGTTGGCGTTGCCAACCTTAGAATTCAAGTCTAAAATTACCATTATGATGAGTTGAACTATCATAAGCAGCACTCAGCCGGTTATAAAAGTCCTCCTTCTACTCGTCAGAGGAGAGCTCCATTGGGGCGTAACCGTGTACGACGGTGACGTGACGAATTGTAGTCCGGGACCTGGCTTTCAGAATCCTATCACCTAAAAGCTCGCATCAGGAAATCAAGCTTTTGAGAGCTGCACAGTGTTACCAGTTGGTGGCTTAAACGTACCCGAGCCCAACCATCTAACTTGGATTAACCCTTAAATGTCCATTTTGTATCGCATGAATTCTTTACCTAATTGGATAAAATCTGCTATTTTGAGGACCTTCACTTCCGTTGTCAAGAAGCGTCTCCACATTTCAGAAACCTATCTTTGTCCGGTTATAATAGCCAAGAGTTGTCAACGTATTGTTATTCATTATCCGAGGCGTATAGTGTTGGTTTCGGTAGCGCTGTTGAATTCAAGTATGAAAGTTGCTAACCTCCGTAAACTATCCTAGAGAGCTAGGCTTTTCGCTCTTGTAATTTTAGCATATTCACTTGAATCAGGCACACAGAAGAGAGCCACTCTGTGGAAACATTATCAATAATATTGGTTGAATTATATAGTTAAATTTTTTGGGCTTTAATTGTAACCCTACTTTTGAATTAAGATGAGAAAAATAATTTCCTACAAATTTTTCAACTTATGATGTCAAAAGGTTGGTAGAATATACAATTCTTATTATAAGACAAAATCATACTTAGATGATTCTACCTCGGTAGTGACAGAAAATTTGGTGATATAATGTTTTTGAAAAAAAAAAACAGCACTCTTCAATTATCATCCTGCTATGACCGGGTTAAATGTGCAGATTGATGCAAGTGAACGTGCAGATAGTTGGCTGAAAGATCAAAGCAAAAATGCTATAAACCGATCGCAACACGTAGCAGCGGCCTATTTTGAGGCAGGAAACGATTGAGAAGATTACTTAGTTCAACGACCAATAGGCATAATTGTATCAACTAATGGTGTAACGGAGTTTGATGTTGTCAATAGAATATTTGAAATGCTTTCGTCTGTGTGCACAAAGCTGAAACCTCCGAGTCCAACATGAAATCCATCGTCCTTTAAACGCTGTGAAACCTGGAAATGCTCCACTATTATCCTAAGCACACTGCAGGCTTTTTTCGACACTTTCTCAAGATTCTATTCATAAGAAATGTTGAACTGTGGGATAGGACTAAACGGAGAGAAATTAATCTTGATATAAGACAACATAAATGGCGCTGGAGTGCCAAACTTTGACGAAAATTGAAAATTGAAATTAATATATTTAAATTCTGTAATAAAAACTTAGATTTTATTTTAGTAAATTTTATCAAGCTTTTTTTACCTCAAACTTCATTAAGGACAAGCACACCTCTTTTTATTAAATTATGATGTATTTCATTTGGAAATATAAGGTTTGTTTATTCGGTTGTTTAATCCAGATTAAAACATAACATTAATTCAGATACATTAGGTAATCCACATAAAATAGCAGATTTTTCTAGAGAATTTATGTTTAAAAGAAGAAAATGAAGGAAATGGATTGGGTAAGTAGTCTGGCGACTATATAGTACTCGCATTTTCTTAATATTTAGTTAGAAACAAAGATGTTGTAAAACAGAAACGTTGCAAGACTACAAGAAAATTCCTTACTCTTTTTATTTCTTAAAAATAAGTATTAAGTTGACTTTACTAACAATTTTCTAAGTGTGGAATATAAAATCTATGTAAGCATTATGCTTACATTTTGCCTAAAACGGATTTATTAGCGAAAAATAAAATAAATAAATAAATTGTAATGTTGGGACTCCACTCTGAAAACACATTTATATCGTTTTGAAAAGATACAGACTAGAAATGGTTTGGGCAGGGAATTCTCGAATTTTGTAAAATTTTGCTCGCGGAACATATAAAACAAATAACCCCCATCTATTTCCCAATCCTCAATGCTTTGAACATCATACAAATGCATCTATTCTTTTAACCCCGTACTTCAGCCATCTTGCCATCCACTTGAAACACATAAATAAAAAAGGAAAAGAATTAAATGATTATCCTATTTCATGCATTGTATATAATGAGCATGAAAATTATATTCTCTCCTTCTTGAGAAAGCAACATTTGCACGGCATCAGCAAAGAAAGTCAAAGTGTCAGCAATAAAATCCGGGTTTTGTTTCCTGTTCTCATTTAATGTGATTTTTCTCTTCTACTTCCTTTCTTTCATTCTTGATTTAATTAAATTTAATTTCACAAAAATAATCATATAATTATAATTCGTAAATGACTTGCCTTTGTTGTAGCCAAATAAAGCACATTAAATAAAATAGTTAAAATATTATAATTCTACACAAAAGAAAGCTGAAATTAAAATGCAGTTGTCAATGTTGACGGAGACCCTTTGCCTTCAGCTATTATGTATCTACACTTTAAAAAAAATTTAATATTAATGTTCCTATCCGACCTGATAACGTACATATGTACAGTACATACATACCGTATTACTTTTCAAATGATTTTAGAGTGATAGACAGTTGCTATTTCGTCTAAGTCTATTTCTAAAGGCTCTCGTACGCAGTGAAGTTAAAAAATAATCGCTTCGATTTTACCCTCTTAGTTTTTTCTATTTGCCAACTACTTCTTCTCAACTAAAATATCGAAGCAGCACCACTTTGAAAAACTATACAAGGTAATGAAACTATTATTTTCTATTTTCAAAGTGTTATTTTGAACAGATGTATTTTTGAATGGTTGCATTGAGATAAAGAAAAAGGATACTGAAGCTTCATAAAAAATGAAGATCTGAATTTTCTTCTGATCTTGAAATTTAAAAAAAAAAACCTTTTTGTATATGTATATTGGTGTTACCAAATATTAAAATGTAGTTTTGAAAACCTGGACAAAATTCCTAAAAGAAACTTTTATCTTTTCCTTTCGCCGTATGAAAAAAAAAAAGATTTTTGGTATTTTGCAAAAAAATACTAATATTGGAATGAGGTCTACGAGTTTAGACTGTAAATGTTTAGATTAATTTCACAAACCATTTTCCCGTACTGGATAATTAAAATACTAAAAACATTTAAATGACAAATTTTATTGATTTTATATTAAAAGAAAGCAAAAATGAAAATATGTACATATTTACCAATTTATTTCAAAAATATGCATTTTTTGAAAAAAAATTATCGAAATTTTGATTTGAGTTTAAGAACATATTTTCAAAACATACAACTCTCCCACTTAACTGCTTCTTCTTAAGGTTCTACCGGTGGGGCTCGCTGGGTTGATCTCAGAAAACATCTGTTTTGAATTGTTCCAAGCAAAACAAAGTGATGTTCCTCGAGTTATCTAATCAAAGTCAGCAGAATAACTGCTTAGGCATTAATTCATCCTTAATTATTCCAATTAATTTTGAATTGTCCTTTAATTTTTTATAAGCAGAAAAATTTCTAAAAAATAACTTAAAATAAAATAATAAATCTTAAAAATAATTTTCAAACTTAAGATTAAATTATTTTCTAATTATATTTGCGAGTCGATTTTTTTGACGAATAAATACATTAATTTTAAAACTTACTTTCGATGATTTGATGCAAAGAGAAATTGAATAATTTTTTTAATTATTACATTTTCTTTTGTATTTTTGTATTTGTATCAAAAAGAAAAACAAACAACATCCGATTCGGTCGATCTTTTAGCTCTGATCCAATATTGGTTTGACTTGCCATAAACTTAAATTTTAAACTACAAACTCAAATGGAATGTCACAATGCCAACATTGTTTTCTTTGGGGTCAAAAGTATAACAAACACGATTTCTCAGGAGCAAAAAAAATCTTAAAAATCTTACATTTTGCTCAAAACTATGTTTTTTGACAGAGTGCTGATGTATATAATAATGTATATGTGTGCATACTTTACCACCTTTATTGAGAATATCAGTTATCAATTTCTTGTTGATAAATATTTAAATTTGAAGCAATTTATTAAAAAACACGTCATTTTTTCATTAAAAATCATTTATTTTCTTCTAATTGATAAAAATAAAAATCTATTGAATGGTAAAGAATGTTGTCAATTGGCTTCTAAAATAAAAAATCTCAGAATTGATAAGTTAAAATTTCATAGTTTATAATAACAATAAGGAAATACGTTTGATAACCGCATAAATAATTTGTTTATTAATGTTCATACCTACTCACACCTCCTATAAAAAAAATTCTTTTCTTACCCCCGATTTTATAAAGCCCTTTTAAAAATTTAACAGCCTTTTTTGGTCTTATAATGACGTTTCTTCCATACAAAATACGTCATTTAAAAATTTAAAAGCTTGTTAAATTTTTATGAAATTGGCCATAAATCAGCCAAACTAAAATGGATATTTTTGAAACTCTATGTGATGTAATTTCTATATTTATGAAACATTGACATTTGACATATGCGATTTACATAACTATTTTTAGTAATATGAGTAAGTTCGGATACTTGAAAGACATGAGGGAGGCAGAAAAAACAGCTGAAAACAACAAAATCGTTACCAACAAAACAGAAAATAATTCACTTACTTTTAATAGCTCAAATAAAATCTGAAATCTGGATAATTGCATCAGCTCAGGCGTTCGGGATTCTTAACAAAAAGTTAAGTTTTTAGTATGTTCGTATTATATTCCTTTAAAATTAATTTTAAACATTTCAATTTACAATTCCTTCCTTCCTTAATTGCTAGGTTTTTATACTCTTTTCTAGAATCTTGATCCTAATCTTATATTTACATATATGTGTGTACACAAATGTTTCTTGATATTTACAGTAACATCTCAAAAACAAAATTGGGGACTTTTTTTGGATTTCAAAAACCAAACGAGAAAGAAAGCAGGATTCAAAAGTTGTTGTTGTATTGCCTAAGCTGAAAATTAAGTCAAAGTCCGATACGAGGAATCATACATATATGGGTTATTGGAGAAATGGAGATACTGAACTTCCGCTAATAACCGAATTTTATTGTATGTGATGAACCGAATAGATCATAGAAAATAAATTATATAAATTATTATATGGATCCCACTAACAACTGTGTTATACGTCTGTCTCTTTTTTCCTTATACTGTTTTATTTTCATTTTATTTACATGACGAAAAAACGATCAGACACAAAAGCAACTTATCCAAGCTGGGGTGTTCCAGAAAATTTTCGGGGTTTTGCTCAACCGCGGATAAAATAGGCTAAAAGCGATAAATTTATACATGTTATCGATATTTTGAATGGAAACTCCATTCAATTTTGAATGGCGTCCTTAAACCCAGATATCGTTTTTTCATCTACAGCCCCGGGGTTAGAATATGACTATTATGAAATAAATCATTGAATACAATCACTTCAAAAGACATCCACATAAACAAACCGATTATGTACTTACAAAAACACTGCCTGAACTTACTTAACAAAGAAATCATTGATGTGTAAATTAATTATAGTATCCCACCGCATAGAAATGAGTAACGACAAATACATCTATGTTCTGCTAGGGATTTTTAACAACTACAAACATCAACTGAACTGATTCAACGACCGCGGATTGTGTCGTGCCGAACGCCTAGCCGCCGCACTGCCCGCCGCCACAGCGCCGAACTTCCAAAGAAAATTACATTTTTTAAATATTAATATGTATAACTTGTTATTTTTCGGAAACTAATATCGGCATATAATATCGAGTTATGAGTCCTCAAATCGCACAATTGCAAGATGAAGGGGGTGAAGCTTAACTGGGTGGAAGAAGAATATACATGCCTACATACATATATTTGTACATTAAACATTAATGATGGATTTCCTAGAATCTACAAGAGATACAAACACAAGGGTGCGGTTAGTTTGAGTGGAAGAAACAAGGGGCGCTAAGATTTTATCGCTATAAAAATCCCTTTAGAATAATTTACCATCCCATCACCAGCAATTGAAACACTCTGTTTACTCATCCTGATTTAATTTGACATACGAACAAGTAGTTATTGTAACGATAATTTTGCCAAACACTCATTTCATTATTATAATGTTTATGATCCTTGGAGAATTGCTGCAGACGTTAGAGCCTCGCATTCGTGGTGGGAAAATTTGTCGCTAGATATGATGTAAACTTTTTGTCAAGTGGATGCACCGTCCCTTGGGAGATGCGAAATCCTTGAAATTGACCATTTAATGGTGTGCATATGATGCGATGTGTTGGTATCTGTTAAGGCAATTAGTGAACGTAAATTGAAAATTAAAATTTAAAACACACAACCGGAGGTTAAATTTTAATGAGGGTGAGACGATTTCTATGGGAACAAAAGCGTCTTTTGTTTGTCCATTACCTGAATATTTTGTAGATAGGTATGTCTTGTCCATTTTGTGTTTGCGTTTGACAGTGCAAATATTTATAAGAAAAGGAGACTTTTCACACCTCTAATGTTAAGTATAGATATTCAATCTTTTGTTTTCAAACAAAAATTTGACCATCCAGTTATTTGCATTCAATTCAGATCAAATTACAATGGGTATTTTCTTTCCTATTAAAACTAATTACGTTCTAATGTAGACTTGAACAGATCACGATACCAAAGCAAGCTATAGGTTTGTTTAGTTATATCGTATACCTACCTGGACCTGCATATATTATTCTGACTTTGTGATGGTCCTTACTTAGTTTTAAAAATGCTGCAAATTTCGTAATCCTTTGTAATACAAAAAAGCAAGATGAAGTCTCCCCTACTAGAAATTTACACAAGGACAATTCTTTTTTTATTTTAACCAATCATATTACTCGCTCGGCAAACCACAAAAATATAATTAGACCTTAAGTAAAATCATAAATAAGTTACCAAGGTAGATTTTAATTCTGCAATTTGTTTCTTTTACTGTATATAGTATAATGCAACCGCACGTCACGTGTGTGTAGGAATAAAATGTTACATTTGAAGGTGCCGCACATCATACTTGTTATTCAATTATACTGCATTTGCTCTTTAGCTGATTTTTTTTTTATTGAAATCTCATTAGGAATATTAGTGGAAAAAAAGGACTAATGGCAAATAATGCAATAATTACATTGCAAAACTTGAGACTTTATAGGAACCCTCGAAATGTATATACTATGATGAAAATGCATTAAGACCGCACACACTTAACAGTATGGCTTGATTTCTTTTATAATTAAAACTCACTTTGAAGGCAGTGCCGTTTATTATTAGAGGACTTCGTGCAGTAACAAGTGCTTAGCGTTATTGCGAATTCTTGATTTTTAAAAAGAATTTTAAGCTACTAATGGGACATTTTTTGGTGTGTTTCCTGTAAATTGCAGTTTTGAAGTTATTTTTGATTGATGTTGGCAAATTGTGATAAAGAAAGGGTTTTTGTGTAAATTTGAACAACAAAAAATGCATTATTACAGCTAAAAATGAGCTTGATCACTTCACGCAATTGCTTTGATCAAATTCCTATAACGCTTTGTTTCATAAAAAAAAAGAAATTTTGAGCAAAGTAGGTACATATTGTGGGCTTGTGCATACCTACGTATTTAGGCAGGCTCGGCATAAGAGATTGAAAAACCTTATTAATAAGTAACTCGCGTAAGCCACTTTGAAAACCATAAATGCAACATATGCAATATAACATAAGTATAAATGCAACTTATAAACTAAAGTGTAAATGTATAGGTACATAATTAAACCACCTTTGTCAAACCTATGACATGTCATTATGTAGGTACCTAATAACATAAAAACTGATTTGTTTAATATAAAGGTCTCAGTATAGGTATCTGTAAAGATTATTATACACATTTCTTTACTTGCTTATTTTTTTTATTAAAAAAATGTTAAAAGAATTTTCTAAAAAAAACATTTTCTTTTACCTTTACAGGTTTGGTTTCAAAATCGACGTGCAAAATGGCGTAAAACTGAAAAATGCTGGGGGCACAGTACAAAAATGGCGGAATACGGTCTTTACGGTGCAATGGTACGTCACTCTCTCCCACTACCTGACACAATATTAAAATCAGCAAAAGATGATGAATCTGTAGCCCCATGGCTCTTGGGAATGCATAAAAAATCTCTTGAAGCTGCTGACATTCTTAAGAGTGATGAAAGCGATCGTGAAACACCAACTTCTGATGACACGAATACCTCATATTCCGCCGGAAGTACGCATAATTCCCCAATTTCATCATTTTCAATATCACGTTTACTTTTCGATGGACCCAGAAAACCTGCTGAACCACAACAAATGCACCATCAACATATGCAGCTACAGTTACAGCTGCAACATCAGCACCAACATCAACAACAACATCTACATCTACATCAACACCAACTACAAAATGAAGAACACCACCAAAACAATATACAGCGACACGAGCCTCAACCAAATGAAAGACAGTTGCATGAATCACAGCAACATGACTCTCATCAACCGCATCAACAACAAAATCAAGAACGTCAGTTGCATCAACAGCAGCAGATACTTGTAAAGCAAGAACAGAACATAACAATTAAGGAGCAGGACCCCAGATGAAGGCCGACTCATTTTTAAACAAAACAATACAGCCGGGTGTTGCATTGACCAGGATCACCGCATCGTCGACATTAAGTCAACTGAGTATTTTAAGGTCTTTCTTTGGACAGTTTTCAACCTTCACTTCGAATTGTCAAGATCTGATAAATCATAGGGCCAAATAAATACAAACTGACTAATTATGCGATTCGCGGTTAAACTGGTCACTTTTAAATCAAGTTAATATTTAGTTGTTTTAAGTAAATTTGTTAGAAGCTCGAAAAAAATTATTTACTGTACAAAGAAGATTTTTAAAAATATTCTTTTAATATATAATATATGTACATATGTATGTACTAAAAAAAACACATCGAATCGAATAACATACATAGAACCATT
Source organism: Syrphus vitripennis (assembly GCA_958431115.1). Taxonomy (NCBI): domain Eukaryota; kingdom Metazoa; phylum Arthropoda; class Insecta; order Diptera; family Syrphidae; genus Syrphus; species Syrphus vitripennis. The sequence goes on along the minus strand of OY288110.1, from coordinate 42,002,119 downwards.
AAAAGACAAATATTTATCAACTCTCATAACCAGTGAAATGCACAACGATTTTTATCTCATTTTTCATTTAAATGAACATATGTAAGTTACATATAGATTTTAAATTTACATAGATACTATAGTTTCCTCTAAAGGTCTTAAAAAGGATTTGATTTACACTTAAAGTAGAACTGCACTAGGCGCAACTGGACTTCAGTGGAACTGCGCGGCAAAATGTTATTAATAAAATTGTATAACATATGTACATATGTATGTACATCGCACTAAGCGGCAACTGAACTTCACACAATTTCATCCGAATACGTTGTGACGACTTATACTTATATTTAGGTAAAAACGATTCATGATCATGTTATATACCCCTAACATTAGAAAACGATCTATTTTGCACAGTTAATCCCATCAGCGACTTGCACTCAATAACATCCTTAGAAATTCATATTTTGTTCCACTCCCAAGATTTGCTTTCCGATCATAAATAATATCATCCATTTGAAATTTTGCGCCATTTTTCAACAACAGACGTAACGTTGGGTAGTCTACTACGATTATGATGAATTACTTTAGTAGTAAAAACTAACTTATCCATAAACAAGCCCTTGTGTTCAGGGTAACCACACCATGGAACAAGAATTTTCCGGACTCAAACTAAATGCAAGGACTTGCTGCTCCATTTGGTAGCAAGCATGTTGCAGTGAAGTTTCGTTGAATATAGGAGCTTGCATAGCAATTTTTTGTTTTTAAATAAAGGATAATAGAAGGATATGTTCGGAAGCTAATGTCATAATCCAACGAAAAGTAAAAATAAAAACTTCAGAACTTTTCTTAAAAGCTGTTTATATTTAAATTTGTTTTAATATTACATATTAAATTTTTCACACTGTTTTTAGCATTTACCTCATTAAATTTCAAAAGGTTCTATGTAATTAATAAAGAGTGAAAGCACAATTTGAAATTACAATTTATAACTTTATTACACACTGTAAATAAATTCTACAATAAAATATTAAATAAAACATTAAGATAAGACTCAAAGGAATTTTGCAAATATGTATAGTTTTTTTTTTTGACTAAGTTGTTAAACGCTGCGTTTTCTAAAATCAAACATTTATAAGTATTTTATATAAACTCCGCTCTTATTGTGATTTATTTTTATAGTTTCATTTTTAGAAATAGAATTTGTCTTGCATTTTATTTTCAAGAAAACAAGTTGAAATATTTGTGCTGTAAAATAAATCGAAAATTAAAAATTTATTACATTATTTCACTCAATATTTTTTAGGTACCAATATGTACATATGTGGGTACCTATGTAAGTATTATAGTTTTTAATATGTTTGACATTAATTTGGCAGCTACAAAGTAATGATACAAGAATATTTAATTATATAATAATTACCTAGTAACATGAATGAAAAAAGAAGATATATAATACATTTAATGAAAAAAAATAGTTTTGTCTTCTTCAATAACCACGATGACATTCAGCCAATGAATACATTAAAGCATGAACCCCTGGATTTGTATATGGTAGGTATACTTGATTGGAAACATGTTTGTGCCGCGGAGAGTAACGATTTTGTCGAAAATGAGAGTATGATGCCATCCTGTGAGCCAAAAATATTGTATTTTATATTTATGCAAGTATTTTTCTAATTGCTTATTTTTTAATCATTTATTGTTGTCCACTTGCATAAGCTATCATCATCATCGGCTCGACAACCGGGGTCCGGTCCTGGCCTCCTTCAACAAGTCTCTCCACGTATTCCGGTCTTGAACCGACGCCATCCAGTTCTGCACCCCAAGGCTTCGGGCGTCCTGGTCTACGCCATCTCTCCAGCGCAATTATGGTCTACCACGCTGCCGTTTACCATAGAATGTACCACAAAGGACTTTCCGAGCCGGTTCCTCTTCACTCATGCGAGCTAGGAGTCTACCGAGCTTAATTTTTGTCACTATGTCTGCTTCAAGGTAGATTGCGTACAATTCATGATTGTACCGTCTCCGGAATCGTCTTTCCTCACATATGGGGCCAACAATTCTCCTTAAGACTTTTCTCTCGAACGCGGCTAAGAGGTCGGAGTGTCTTTTGCTAAACACCCAAGTCTCGGATCCATACGTGAGTACTGGCAGGACCATGGTCCTGTACAGCAGCAGTTTTGAAGTTATGGTGAGATTTCTGGATTTGAAAAGCTTTGACAGACTAAAGTAGGCTTTGTTGGAATTGAGCAGCCGCCAGCGTATTTCTTCTTCTATATTATTATCGGCTGCTACTATTGACCCAAGGTATTTAAAGAATTGAACCACTTCAAATTCGTGCTCGCATTCGACGCCACCATGTACTTTGTTTTACCTTCACTAATGTGCAGCCCCAGATTTTGTGCCGACTGCTCGATCTGGATGAAGGAATCGTGTACAGCTTGTTCGGTTCTTCCGATGATGTCAATGTCGTCTGCGTAAGCCAGTATCTGGCTGGACCTGTTGACGATGGTCCCTCTTGTTGCCGTGCCAGAGTCACGGATTGCTTTCTCCAACGCCAGGTTGAAGAGGAGGCAGGCCAAACCATCCCCTTGTCGGAGTCCATTAAAGATTTTGATTGGTCTGGATAGCAATCCGGCAATTTTTACTTGGCTTGTTACGTTGGTCATGGTCAACCTACAAAGTCATGTCAATTTATTTGGGATGCCGAATTCTCTTATGGCTTTATAAAGTTCTACCCTGGCTATGCTATCATAGGCGGCCTTAAAGTCTATAAACAGATGGTATGTTATGATGTTAAATTCTAGACATTTTTCCATCGCCTGCCTAAGGGTAAAGATCTGATCAGTTGTTAATTTGCCTGGAATGAAACCACACTGATATTGGCCGATTATGGTTTTAGCGTATGGGGCTATCCGTTCTTGTAGGATAGAGGAGAGTATGGTCGTATGTAATTTTATATGCATTGATTTTGCGTAGACTTTATTATTGCCAAATATTCTTTTCCTGTATTGAGTTAATTTGTATGTGGGTACCTATGTAAGTATTATAGTTTTTAATATGTTTGACATTAATTTGGCAGCTACAAAGTAATGATACAAGAATATTTAATTATATAATAATTACCTAGTAACATGAATGAAAAAAGAAGCTTCTTCCTATTTGCCATCAACCACCAACGAGTTCACTTCAATTTTTTAAATTAAATAGTCTTGAAAATTAATTAATCGATCGTGTTTTTGAGTGAAATTTTGATTTAGAGATAGATAGATAGATAGACAGATTCCTTATTTTTCATCATAAAGTTTAACAATTTGTATACTTAAGAATAAGGACATGGCAATACTGCCGTCTGTCTGAGATGACATTTGATTATATGATTTAAAAATAAAAGAAATAATAAAAAACAAAAATTTTAAAATATAAAAAAAAATAAAAATTTTAACAAAAGATATGAAGAAATATTTTTATATAAAACAATGATATCAATTTTAAAGTGATTTGAAACACAAAATAATGCACAATTCGGTTAAGATTAGCTGTTTATACAATATTATCAATTTTAACATGATTTGAAACACAAAAGAAATATTATTAAATTTAGTATGATCAGCAACAAAACTATAAAAAGTTAAGTATAAAATTTGGTTTAAACTGCAATAAGCGGGCAATCGACTAAGTCATTGTATATGAATTTAGATAGTACTCTCATGAACACGTTCCACACGTCGTCCCCCTGGCGATCACACAACTAACTAATTTTCTGGTTGCTGTTTCTGTGTATATACAAGTGCGCCCCCAGACGACCACACAACACAACTCAAAAATCATCGTGATGATAGTACTATAAGTTTTATATACAATGACTAAGTTTAATTTGTGAAACTGTTACGGTAAGAGAGAGCATGTTGGCAATATTTATAGAGGCTGAGCCAGCCCGTTGCTCCATTTAAAATTTCAAAAAAATTTTCCAAGGATATAAAATTTCCCCGAAAATTCAGCCGACGAATTTCTTGTAGAATAGGACAAGCAGCAACGAAATGGTAAATATCTTCATTCACTCTTTCGTTACATATATCACATAGCTGGGGCAAGTCTGATCGATGAGGTACAAAGTTTAAATTTAAAATTTCAACTCTCGCTCTAAAAATAATAATTATAACCGAGGCTGAAAATTCATTACTAAAGTAAGAGACCTCCGAGGGCAGTTGCTGGATTAAATGACTATAAATAGTTCTTGAAGTAGATGAAGATGCTCTGGAAAGATTATCCAGAAACATTTTGTCCACCATAGCAATCACATCAGCAAACTGAATCTGCCAATCGGTCACATTAGTTTCTGTTAAGTTTAAACTTGTTTCGTAAGATAAAGCTACTCGATAAAGCTACACTCGAAGTAATTTTCTTAAAATGATTTTGTGAAGACAAGTTTCACTTCTTTTCATCACTCTAGTAATGAAGTTCGCACTTGCCTTCAAATTTTGTATATATATAGGGACTATTCCTGACTCTACATTTATGGCGTAGTTGGGTGTTGAGTTAGGCAAACGAAATATCTTCTTAAAAAAGTTCCTTCGTACAGTTTCAAAAGCTTCGAAGTCTTGAACGCCATATACCATGCATGCATTTACTATCGCGTTGAAAACTTTGTACTTGGACGTTAAATCAACATTTTGGTTCGAAAAAAAAACTTTGGGCAAATTATATTAAGTGCCAATTTAGCTTCGTTACTTTTTTCTTTGGAGTGCTTTAGAAAGCTTAAATTGTAGGCCAAGAGGACACCCAAATATTTAAACTCCTGTACAACCTCAATGTGTGTATTGTTTAGAGACCATTTTTCTTCCCCTCGCCTTCTTGATTGTCTCTTTTCAAATATAACAATCTTAGTTTTTTGGATATTAATTTGCAAGCCCCAAGACTCGCAAAATGAACTTAGACGGTTTATTTGCATTTGCGTGAAAGGATTATCAGCAAGCATAACTAGATCGTCCGCGTACAACAGGACTTTGATTATAGTGTTAGCAAAATTAACTCCACCTGGAAGAAGCTCGCAGACATCATCTATAAACAGGGCAAATAATAATGGACTGGAATACAACCCTGAGGAACACCTGCAGCTGTTTCAAATCGATTTGAAAATGTGATACCCTCCCATACCCTTGCATTTGTTGAAGAAATAAAACTTGCATATACTTGGAGAAACTTTCGTGACAAACTAATACAAGAGAGTTTGTATATTAAAGCTTGTCTATTGACTTTATCAAATGCAGCTTTAAAATCAACAAAGCAAGTGTATAGTTTCTTTTTCCTATCTATAAATTGTTTAGCAATGCTTGAAATAGCAAAGATATGATCCATGGTTGAAGAATCTGGGCGGAAACCGGCTTGATAGATGCTCAAAAGATTGTTATACTCAATCCACTTTGTGAGCCTTTCATATAGGATTGCAGTAAAAGTTTTTCTTATTGAATTTAAAATTGAAATACTTCTATAATTTTCCGCCGCGTTAGCATCACCTTTTTTAAAAATGGCAAAAATTACAGATTCGTTGAAACTGTTGGGGACACATCCATCATTGTACAATTTGTTATAGAAAGACACAAGGTAGTGTTTAAAATCAATAGTGCTGTTTTTATAAAACTCGACTGGTATGTCGTCTAATCCAGGAGCCTTGCTGTTTTTCATTTTTTGGAGCGTTACTTCCAATTCGGGCCAAGAGAATTCTTATTCCAGCTCGTTGACTCTAGTATCAGGTAGCGCGTAATCAAAGGTATGAAGGTCTTCATCAGCTGAGAGTAGTTTTAAAATGAGCTGTTAACGTCTCAGCTTCTAAAGAGAACTTCATACCCTGATTGCGCCCACCAAGTTCTGAGCACATTTTTTTTAAATCATTATTAACGCGAAGATAGATGTTTTTGAAAAATTTGAAAATTGGTCGTTCTAAACAGTTTTAAGTAAACAAACGAAAGTTTACGGAGATTTTTGCAATCATTTTCAAACCATAAATTTTTAGCTACAAAAGTGTGTGTACTCTTCAACGCAAAAGGGGCTGCGGTCTTTATAACCCGTTCTATACTTTCACACACCACTTCAGACGAGACTACGGATTTTTGAGGCTAAGATAGTAAGTGCCGAGAAAGGAGGCTTCTATAGAGGGTTGCATTGTTCTCCGACCACTTCAGCTTATTTAAATTAGAAGGTGTAGCTTTCTGGTTTAACTCCGTTAGCTGAATTTTAATTACAATTGGAAAATGAGCCGAATAGTTGACTAGTGCAACTTCAAAGTCATCGATAATGTTCAGCCAGTTTCCTGAAATCGGAGCAAAGTCAATCACGGATTGTCCCTGCCCCCTAACAAAAGTGAATTCACCACATGCATCACTATTAGAAGACCCGTTTAAAACGAATAGACCGAAAACTTCAAAAAAATCTGTTAAACTCCGCCCGTTGCGGTTATAAATTTTATCTTTAGAACATCTACTCTCAGCCAGTGCAACTCGTGCTCGTAAAATATTAGCGGAAGAATTTTGATATTCACCAATCCTAGCATTTAAATCACCGACGGTTAAAACATTGTCAAGAGAAGTGTTATTCATAAATTCCACTAGTTCATCGAAATCGTTTAGCCAATCATTGCAATTTAAATAAATAGGAATAATATAATAATTTAGGTTGTTGCTAACCATATGAAAAATAATTTTAGATTCAATAATTTTAAAATTAATAAGATTACCCCATAAAGATTTTTAATCCCATATAAAATACCCCCACTGGCTCTTCCATGCGAATTTGATCTTATCGCGGGTGTAAACATTACTTTAAAGTCTTTGAAATATTTTAGAAATTCATTTTGATTCTTTTCTTCAGTAAAAGTTTCTATAAGAATTATAACATCAAATTGTCGTAAATATTTTTAAAAAAATCGGAATTTAAAAGCTTACTTTTGAGACCAGTTATTATTACACGAGCATATATTTATTTTTTTGAAAAATAATTGTGTTATGGCAGACGACAGAATTTACCTATTGTGTTTCATCCCTAACATGGTGTAAACTCCGATTCCCAGATGGCGCTCGCTGCGGTTGGTGGCCGATAGCGAAAGAAGAGTTTGGAACCTCGCTCCCTCGCTGCAGTCGAAGTAATCGTAACAACTGTCACCAAAACTTTTTTTTGGATTGTGCTACGGTCGAGGATAGACGTGTTCTTTTAGTAGCAATTCAGATTGTGCGCAGTAAAAAGTTTTACATCAAAAAAAAAAAAAAAAAACAGAATAAATTAAAATTAAACTGATTAAGATGAAGGAGGTTGATGAGCCACCTGAAAAGTTCAAAGGCTCTAAACAATTTAAGGCGGAAAAGCCTAGTAATACAAAATCAGTGAAATTTCCATTTTCGCTTCTAAGCGAAATGGATAAAAAAAATATCTATAGTGAATTAACTAGTGATGGTTGGTGGGAGATGGGTAACGGCATCGCACCATCCAAACCAAAAAATACATCTCAACGTAGAAATTGTTCACCATCACATGTCAACGAAATTGAAATGGAAGATGACGCGCCCATCCCTGTTGCGAGTGCGAGTGAAAAAGGAGTCATATCTCCAAAGTTCTTAGTACCTGACAACAGTATAGTGATTGGAAGCGCAACAGTGCATTACAAAGACAATCTTACAGATATTGGCGTCACGCCAAATCAAAAAACAGCTACTTTGCTAAGTGAAATGCTTGCAAACAACAAAGAGGCGTATACACACATTATGGCGCGCAAACGAAGACAATTTTCATCTAATGCAGATGCAAAAAAAATCAACAGAAGTAATAAACAACAACAACTACTTCAAAATCTTAGATACGGAGACCGATGCTGAAAATGGTGCATCTTCGTCTACACACAGCAAAAAAGGTGCGATGACTGGAAGTTGAAAATCAACTTTCAGAAATCAGAAACTATTCTGTTTAGGACTCCGTTGGCTGGAGCCTCAAGGGATACGAGAAAGAACTGGAAGAATCTAGTGATCGTGGGACCAGAACGACAGCCACTGGCGAATAAAAGTGTAGTAAAGTACCTTGGCATCTGGTTGGATCAGTATTTGTATTTCGACAGACATATAGATGCTGCGCTGACCAGAGCTAGGGGAGTTTTTGCCCTGACGAAACGCCTGTTTTACAGCAGTCCTCTGGACGCCAGGGTAAAGGTGATTTGCTACATGGCCCTTATCAGGCCGATGATTGCCTATGGATGTCCGGTGTGGTTCAACGTTGCCCCATCTCAAATGGAAAAGATTCGGGTGTTTGAGAGGCAGTGCCTACGTCGCTGCCTTGGATTACACAGAACACCAGAGTCGGAGTACAAACATTATTATTCCAACCAGGTTCTATACAACGGAGCCAACATAAACAGAATAGATAATTTCTTACTTAAGCTGATTCGGGGTCACATTGCAAGAGCGATGTCCTCAGCTAACAGCCTAATCTTCGGGGCTTACTACCCCAACACAGAATACTTTGAGAGTGTGCGTTTGAGTGGTTTTATCCCGCCTAATGCATTCCTCTACCTAGACAGTCGAGGACTGATCCAGGATAGAGAGGCGATTCCGCTAATCTACCACGTCGGCCGAAGAACTGTGGATCGGCGGCTTCTATACGAGCGAGACGTTCTCGCACAAGGCGGCGCTGAGCGACTTCGGTTCAGTAGGACTGTGTCCAATCGGGACCGAAGAGATAGGCAGAAGCAGGAGAACCAGTTTTGGTGGCTCTTGTCGGAAGTTCATAGATAGTTAAAAAGTCAACCAGCTTGACCTCTGGCCGACTTACATTAGGTATAGGGATTAGTTTTAAACAGGGACAGTCGGGATGGCACCAAAAAAAAAAAAAAAAAAAAAAAAAAACCTACAAAATAAAAAAAAAAAAAAAAAACAACAAAATGCTGCTGTGGCTGTTCTAATTTTAAGTAGTTTTAAGTAGTATTAAGTAGTTTTAAATAGTTTTAATTTAGTTTTAGATAGTTTTAAGTTTTATATAAAAATATAAAAAATGATAGAGATACCAAGTTTTTTTTTAAATTCTTTCTTGGTAAAAAATAAAACCACATTGAATTCTAGGATTACATTAGTTCGTAGGCCGAAAGGCATTAGTATTAAGATAATGAAGTATAACTTAGAGCGCCCGCCTAGGGCCAGTAAGTTAGTTTTAAGTTATTGATAATTAGGCTAGTTTTTTTTTATGAATTTTTGTCTAGCTTTAAGATAGTTTTAAGATTGAAGTAAATAAAAATTGAATTTCAAAAAAAAAAAAAAAAAACAGCAAAAAAGGAATCAATCCGAAAGTCAACACAGGAAGACCCCAACGAGTAGAGAGGACAAACTGGTGCCCTCCAATTTTTGCAACAGGGGTTTCTTCGAAGGATCTCCTTAACATAATAAGTAAGTCAAAGTTTGATTTTAATAATATTAAATTTGAAAAAAAAAAGTTTGGTAAATTAAAAATTTTTGTAAGGGAGGTGGAACTCCATTGTCTACTCCTTGAACAATTTAAGTTAAATAAAATTGATGCGTTTTCCTTCACCCCGAAGGAAAGCAAAAAATATAATATTGTTCTGAAAAGGCTTTCTGGGGAATTTTCCTCCGAAGAGATACTTAAAGATATTTATAGTCTGGAGCCATCATTGAGGGTTGCAGTAAAACCTTTCGAAACCAAACGGTCTAAGGAGAGTGGAATTCCACTTGACCTTTTTTTATGTGCTCTGGGGGATAGGGAAAGCATCATTAAGATTAAATCGATTAAATTCCTACTCAGACACCGTGTCAAATGGGAATCGGTGAAAAGTTCTGGCACGAAGCAATGCTTCCGGTGCCAACGATTCGGCCACGTGACTATGTATTGCTCATTTGTGGCCAGGTGTGTCAAATGTTTGCTTGAGCATGAAGTAGGAAAGTGTGAACTCGGTCCAAAAAGTGACGCTTCAGTCGCGGCTTGCGTTAACTGTAAAGCTCCGGGACATCCTGCTAATTTCAGAGGATGCCCAAAACGAGCCGAGTATCTAAAAAGAAAAGAAACAGTCACAAAAACTCAAAAGATTAAACATTCCTTTGTAAATAGCAATGTTTCCTTTTCAGCCGCTGCGAAGGCAGCCTGGGTTGACGAACCAAATACACAACCAAAGCCACAACAGAGTCCTTCCGTGGGCTGCGATGTTACGGACTTCCTAAAAGACTTTCGCAAAATGATAAGCCAGGTGCTTATTTGTGTTTCGTGGCATCCCTTTCCCCTTGAATTTAAATTTAATCACCGCAAACGTTAATTCTATGCTTTCTCAAGATAAAAAATTAGAAGTCGAGCAACTACTGGATGAATTGTCACCAACAGTGCTCCTTTTGCAAGAAACTTGCATTAAAAAAAAATAACTAATCATAACTTTAATAGTAAATATAAAATTATTTCAAACAACTCAGGTAGAGGTACAGGAGTCATAGTCAACAATTCTATTAAATTCTCACAAAAATCGTACATTAATCAAACAATTTCGGCCACAATTGCCTCAATCCCTCTTAAAATGCAACATACCACAAAATATCTTGCCTTAATCTCAATTTACGTGCCATGCAACATTGGAGCACTATTAAAACCAGCTCTAGATGATCTTCTTTCTTTTGTAGCTGATCATGATTTTTTAATTATTGGCGGCGATTTCAACTCCCGCCATCCCTTATGGGGAGATACGAAAATCAATGTGAATGGGATACATCTCTCAGAATGGTACTTAGACAATCGGTTCCTTGATTATGACATAGTCACGGCAGAAGGACCCACTCGACCTTGTTCAGGATCTCATTTAGACTTTTTCTCAATTTCAAACAACCTCCGTAGTAATAGCCCTGATGGGAACAATGTTGCCTGTATCATACTTGACCTAATATCCGACCACTTCCTGGTATTCATTTCTATTCAACTTCAATCTTTTTCAACCTTCCCAACCGTTCCTCCATCGTATAAATGTTTCAAGAATACAAACTGGATAAGTTTTAATCGCTCTCTAAATTTTATGTTAAACAGCTGTTCACCTCCAACTGATAGAAACCTTTCCAATGGAGAAATTGATTCCCATATTACTGCATTTACTAACTCCTTAACCAGCTGTATTAACTCGTATAGCGTTGAAAAAAAATTTCACAACAACCATCAGAGAATTTCCGAAGCTACACTCGACTTATTTAAAACAAGGAAAATTTGGAAAAAACAATTGAAAATAATATATCACCGACTAGGTGACCGAGTAAACCATGAATATACTGAACTGTCATCTCGTACCCGATGTCTAAGTACCATCATAAAAGAGTCAGAACTGAAATCAATTCTCAATTTAGATCCAAGCTTAAAAGTTTCAAACCATCCTCAAATATTTTCAAAGTTATTGACCAAATAACTGCAAGAAAAAAGCCTATTACGTATGGGGACATAATATGTGATACACCTTCAGAAAAGATCAGGGCTTTTGAAAATTATTTCACTGATCTATTCTCATTAAAAACTCCCCATTTTGACCCTATTAACTCACTACAAGTGAACACATTTAATTCATCCTTCTAGTTGACTTCGAAAACCTTCTATCTGATCCCATCCCTATTTTGGCGGGAGTTCCCCAAGGATCTATCATGGGACCATTATTATTCAATTTGTACCTATTCGACTTCCCGATCCAACGCAATGATTCTAATACTATATTATATGCTGACGATACTATCTTATTCAGCTCTCATGAAAGATTTGAGAGAAAAATTATAAGAAAGTGCACAAACAAGCACCGCAGACCCTCTGGAAAATGGCATCTAAACAAAACTCTATACGAAGAATCTGGTATCACTCTACTACTTCAGTACCTAGTCTCACTTTCTAAGAAGAGAATCTCATCTATGCAACATCACGAAAACCCTATCCTCCAGAGAGTTTTTTCTGAAAAAGTTAACCATTCAATTAGTGACCGATACTATCTCTCCCCAATTAGCATCCTTAATGAGGGTTCCAGCATGAATTTCAGCCTGGACCCTGAAGAAAATTTGTTTATTGCCCCATTCTATAAAAAAAGTTCTTGTAACAACTATCGTGGCTAAGTAGTTCCACCTTCCCATATATTTAATAACCTTTTGCTTACCCTTTATATATAAAAATATGAATTATATTAAAAGACTGAATATTGTATAAAGATAAATAAAAACTAAACTTATTTAATTAAAACAAAAACAAACAAAAAAAAAACTATGGATTGCACTATTGTTGTCTTTTATTTTTCTTCCCCAATACAATGTACAAAAATAAAATTTTTGAAACAAATGATATACTAAGAGTACAAATTACAAACCAATAATCAAACTTTGACTTTAGCTTTAAGAATATATATTTTTTTCTTTTTTGCCACTAATCGGCTGTGAAACTCAATAATACATGTGAGTTAATTAATTTTAAATTGTTTAAGTAAAACTAAAATTGACTGATTAACAATAAGTATTTCCTTTTTCTATCAAGTACAAACAACATTAAGATTGTGATATACTTCAAAAATCAAAAGATAAATATTTTAAACAATACAGTATGTAAGTAACTTAACCTCCTATACCTACTACTCACATAAACACAAAAAATAAAATATAAGGAAAAAAAATAGTATCTAGATGTAAAGATATGTATAAAAACAACGCACACAGATTCATGTGTTTCAGAGGAGATGTAGACTTCTCACATCTATCTCCACTGTTCATATTTATATTGTTATCTCTTTCCTATCTTTCATTTTCTTTCCCATAACCAATGTAAATATATAAATTTGCATAGTACTCTCATGAACACGTTCCACCACGTCGGCCCAAGCGATCACACAACTTACTAATTTTTTGGTTGCTGTTTCTGTGTAAAATCAAGTGCGCCCTCAAACGACCACACAACAAAGCTTTGTGGAACATGCTGATGATAGTACTATGCAAATTTATATACAATGCCCATGACCATTGTATATAAATTTGCATAGTACTCATTGTATATAAATTTGCATAGTACTCTCATGAATACGTTCCATGCGTCGTCCCCCAAGCGATCACACCCCTAACTAATTTTCTGGTTGCTGTTTCTGTGTATATACAAGTGCGCCCCCAGACGATCACACAACACAACTCAAAAATCATCGTGATGATAGTACTATAAGTTTTATATACAATGGACATGTCCGCTGCTGATTCGACAACTAAACCTCGTGAAATTTGGTAAACAAAAAGTTGATTGTTGATTTGCAATTTGTCGTTTGGATTTATCTGCAGAACTTTGTTTTTTGTTTCTATTAGTGTTTTTCTTTTTTTCTCTGATAAAAGTGATTGCTCGCGAAATATACTTATTTCGGAGCCTTTGAGTGTGTGCGCGGCGGTAATAAGTTCATCGGTGATCGCCGCTGTTGGAAGTTCGATAATGACAGTTCCTCTTTCAGTGTTGTTGTTGCTTATTTGTCTGGAGCTCTTAAATTGGATTTCTTCGTCTTCACTTAACTTCAGAAGCCCCTTGCAAGTCTGTTTGGCTCCGCGAAATTATGCCCCAGGAAATAAGGCCCCACAAAAAAAATGAAATAAGGCCCCAAAAAAAAGTACACAAAACAACAACAACAAAATTTCTCAAATTTTGGGGTCTTATTTCATTTTTTTTTGGGGCATAATTTCATTATGAAATAAGGCCCCAATGAAATAAAATCCTAAATTGTTTTTTGGGCTTAATTTCATTTTATTTTAAGAAAACAATTTGGGGCCTTATTTTATAATTTGAAAATAACATTGTCTTTTACAAATAATGATGTAAAAATCCGCTAATCGGGGACCCACAGCTGCTTAAGTACCGCTTAGTGTGGTGCCAGCAATAATGTTTCAATGTAAAGCCGATATGATGTGTGATATGATTTTTTAATGCTTAAATGTAGGGATTGTGTTGAAAACCATCAAGGAGTAACAGTAAAGTAAATCGCTCGATTTTTTCAGCTATTCTGTTACTCCCTGATGGTTTTCAACACGAAAGATTAAAACCGTCAGGGAGTAACAGAATAGCTGCAAAAAATCACGCGCTTTGTTGCAGCTATTCTGTTACTCCCAGACGGTTTTCTTCTTTCGTGTTGAAAACCATTAGGGAGTAACAGAATAGCTGAAAAAAATCGCGTGTCCATTGTATATAGATTTGCATAGTACTCTCATGAACACGTTCCACACGTCGGCCACCTAGCGATCACACCCCTAACTAATTTTCTGGTTGCTGTTTCTGTGTATATACAAGTGCGCCCTCAGACGACCACACCCCACAACACAAAAACCATCGTGATGATAGTACTATAAGTTTTATATACAATGCGCGTGTCTTAAAAGTTTGTATTGCTGAAGGACATGGTAATTACATGTTAGTGTTGGTTCGGAAAATAATTAGTTCTTGTTAGAACTCCGTGCCTTAACTAAGGGATATAACTTGTATTTGGCCAAACATTTTGGAAATGTTGTATTAATGGGTGGACTCTGACATATTTTTTTTTTGTAAAATTTTATAATTTTTTTTTTTGCAAGATTTCACCTCGTATTGCCAACATTTTGGCAAAATTTATTTTTATCGAAAAAGTTCTTTTGAGAGCTAAAAAAGTTTTGTGAACAGATATGGATTTTTATTTCAAGAAAAACTGGATATCAATTTGATTTCCATCAATTTTTGTATGCTTTTAGGTCGGTACTTGTTGATTCTCATGATTTCAAGTGACCTAATTTACTATTAATCGAACTGAAATATGATATTGGCGCCTGCCTGGCGACTTGACATACCCTAAGCGGAGTGACGGAGTCGCGTGAGCGGGGGTGTCCCCCAAAAAGGGAGTTCAAATCCTGAGCTCCCGCGAAGCGTGCCACCCAAGGTACTTTCAAACAAAAAAAATCTTATTTTCTTACCTCTTTTATCTTTAAATGCATTTTGCGGCTAAACTAAGCGTCGTAGACCCCCTAAAGTTGACATATTCAAACTTGATTTTTGGCGAAAGTAGGCATCGAAAATAAAGAAAAACTGTTTTCTCAAGCAATGTTCAGGCTATGTGCAACTCGTTTCAAAAAATCGACATGGTTGATCAGACCCCGCGTTGCTAGCACAGCTTGAATGGCTTCATTTTTTTTTTATTATTTTGCTTCTGGGTGGAGCATTACCCATTCTTAAGCCTACGATGGTTGACTCGGCAATTATTGACTCTTTCCCAAGGTCAGCAATTATTTTGTAGACGCCAGCATGACGCCCTTTATATGTTGTTCAACACAGCGCGGGCGTGAAGGATAAGGATGGGAAGGGAACGGTTTATGGAAAGGTATGTAGCGCGAGGTACTGAGACTGAAGGTGGTGGCTGTCTCAGATTTTATCTCCAGGGTTGGCGGCTGGGCTAAAGCGGAGAAATGCCGTGTCTTATATCAATGTCCCTTTATAATTCGCATTGTTTTGTTCATTGTCATATTTGTTGGGCATACTCGTATTTACTCAATCACATGTTGTTAGTGTTATGCCTGAACAACATGTAATGAGTAAACCAGCGCCAAACAATAATCAATGGTAATGGAATAAAAACATGACATAGAACTACGGCAGGGATCGAACCTGCGACCTGTGAGGTTGACAGGCGACCACGCATACCATCGCGCCACGGCCAACCATTTAGACGTCGATGCCATGCCTCCACGCTGTTTTGTGTTCGAGGGAAATCCCTCTCAGCAGCAGAGGCACCGATGGTCCAAAACGATGGTGGATATCGCGGCGGTGTCGTTGCTGTTCCCACATAATTTTTCCTGAACCATTGTCATAGGCTTCTTTAAAATATTTTGGCATATACTCAGCTGGTGCAAATGTGAGCGCCTTCAACATCCTGACTTCCACGGCAAAGTTTTCATCGGAGCAATATTTTTGTGCACATCCAAGGCCTTGAACCCTCCTCCAAATTATTTGGCCGTAATGGAAGAGGCAGCCGTGGGTCTGTGTCTGTGGAAAAAAGGCTGATTCTGACGCAATTATATTTTGCTCAAAATCGGAAATAATATCTTCTGGCTACAACGATATTTTGTTTTCCCGGGCCATTGACAGCAGTTCTTGCCAAAAGATGTTGTACGCTTCCCTGCTTCTGCTGGCAAATGTGCTCAGGCAATCTCGGGTGTCAAAACCACGCTATCCCTTGCTATGACGCTTGGAGGAAACGGACACTTAGCCAGGGTTTTCACCACGAAATTGGTTTTGGTGACCTCTTTCTCATATTGTAAAGAACTACTTTTGAATTATAATGTAACGACTTTTACATTCGAACTAAATCGATTCTCGAATGCTATGTCAACGCCATCTACCATCGTCATTAGAACAATCTGCTGTGAGCTTTGAATGAGCTTTTTCGAACATTGGTAAATGTCAAAGCCCGAAGGGGAATTAGTCCATCTATCTGTCAGAATAGAAAGATCGAGATACAAGTTCAAGAGCTTTCTATTGCTTTCGAGATTAGACCAGAACCAGATATTTCCCTATATAAGCTGGATGGCACTACCGATTGGACACAGTTTATTTTTGAAAGTGAAAGAATAAACACGAAAAGTGTTGCATACTGTTGTGCCAGTGATTAATAAAAGTGATTTCAATTGAAGTAAAGTGTGTTTTATTTTAAATTTAATAAGAAGAAGTTAAGAAATAAAGTAAATAAGTTTTTATTGCGAACCCTTAGCAGAATATTACAATACCCGTCTTTTATAAGTTTTATGCCACCTTTGTTAGATCTCACTACCTAATTTTGTTAATAATAGAGACAAATTTATTAAGAAGGAGAAAAGAGAGCAGTTTCAAGGAAATAAGACTCGAGAAAATTTAAATAAAGGCTTTTTTACCTTAATAAAAGAAAGAAAATAAGAAAACCAAAAGAGAAAGGAAGATAATAACAAAATGCAAAAAAAACTTATTTAAAAAAAATTGCACCAAATAAAATTAATCGAAAAAAAAACACAAAAGGGGAGTTTAGTAACAGAATTAAAAAAAAAAACTTATTTAAACACTAATGGCACCAAATAAAATTGTTTTGCTAGAAGAAATAAAATTGTTTCCGGAACGTAACTCCTATTTATACTTTCTTATAGATTCTCTTAATAGGCTTAAGCCAATCAGAGCTTTTTATTTTCCATTATTCTCACCCAATCGAGTGACCTAAATAAATTGTTGTAAATAACCCTTGAATTTTTCTCCATTCTCGTTGCTTCTCAGATAATCGAGTGACCTCAGCAAAAGTATTGACAGTGCTGTCTTCTAAAATTACAAAAGGTGAGGACTCATGATTTTTATTGGCTAAATTCAATTCAATGCGTTGTCGTTTAGTAGTAGAATAGTCGGGATTTCGTGATTTGGGATTTCGTGATTATGGATTTTGTGAATTGGGATTTTATGAATCGGGATTTTGTGCTTCGGGCTTTTGTGATTCGGGATTTCGTACCCAACCCTTCAGCAAACGTAAATAATTCACTTAATTTAGTTTTTCTTAAGTGCTGTGATAAAATCCAATTTAAAAATTAATACATATAACCATACTTTTAAGAAATTATTTATCTATTATTAAATGTTAAAAACGTTTTTTTTATGTAAGTTTAAGTATAAAGAAAAAATTTTGAAAAATTGTAAATTGTTAAAAAGTTAAAATTTCTACAAATTTAATAAACTATCCCTGATGAAGTCGAGAAATTACGACGAAACGTAGGCAAACATATGAAATAATAGTTTTTATTTGCATATATAAAAGAAAGTGACCATAAAAAGCTTGATTTTACCATAAAAATTTAAAGATGTTTTGTTGAGTTGCAAATCGCATGACTCTGCAATTTCTTGCTTTGTCTCCAAATTTGTTATGAAAATAACAGTAAGATTGTGTTTTTTGTTATTTCGTGGGCGACTGGAGGATCTAGAACGGCTGTTCTTTCCTAAATTTAAACGCAGATCTTTAATCTCCTTCGAAAGCGCATTGACCGGGGCTTCTAGTGTCGTAGATCTGATGGCTTTGAAGAAGATGATTTTGTTGTTTCTACTAACAAGATGGAGGGACGTGAAAAATCGATGATTTTGTCAGCTTGAGTGGCCAGTTTTGTTAAGTCTGTGACTTCACTTATTGACAAGATACCTCTAATCTGTTCGGGTAGCTATTCGAGAAAAAGAGAACGAAGAACGTTTTCTGGGAATTGGCTTCCCGCCAAATTTCTCACACGCTGCAGAAGATTCGATGGTTTCTCTTCAGAAATCTCGGTGCCACGGAGGATTCGTCTTAGTTTGGACTCACTGGTTTCGTCGAAAGAGGAAATCAAGCGTTCTTTGATAGCATCGTAACTATTTATAACTGGCGGTGCAGCGATAATGTCTGAGACGAACGGTAGAGTGAATGAGTCTAAATTCACAAGAGCGTAGCGATACTTCGTGGTGTCTGCGGTGATGCGTGAAATTGCGAAATTGGCTTTCATTAACCACTTGCATAAACCAGAGTGAAGGGTTTTCTGTCCAGTAAGGTGGAAGTTTTACCACTCTTACCGCGTTAACCTCAGGGTTCTCGGCAATTTCATTGTCTTCCATTTTGTACGAACTTTTGTGTCGATGCTTTGTATATGAAAACTATAATGTGAGGTGTAAAATTCGATTTTGGGAGTCTTTAAGCGTCGGAAATTGGTGGTAGGGCAAGAGGAGACGATTTTTTGGATTATTGCATCCAAAAAGTATCAATAAATATCGATTAAAACCTCCATAAGCTCTCCGCAAAAAAAAAAAGAGTAAGGGTTGCATAGGTAAATTAGATGTTGCCCGATTCGACTTCCACCATGATAGTACTATAGTTTTCATATACAAAGGTCGATGGAAGTTTTGTTAAATAAAATGGAATAATTCCCCTTCGGCTTTGTATATGAAAACTATAGTACTATCATGGCGAGTTTTTTTAGGGTTGCAGAGGTCCTGGTGGTGGCGCTGCAAAATGTGAGGTGTAAAATTCGATTTGGGGAGTCTTTAAGCGTCGAAAATTGGTGGTAGGGGCAAGAGTAGACTATTTTTTGGATTATTGCATCCAAAAAATATCAATAAATATCATTTAAAACCTCCATAAGCTCTCCGCAAAAAAAAAAGAGTAAGGGTTGCATAGGTAAATTAGATGTCGCCCCATTCGACTTCCACCATGATAGTACTATAGTTTTCATATACAAAGCCTCTTTGTATATGAAAACTATAGTACTGTAACGAAGATTAGTTAACTACTTTTGAATCATAATATAACGACTTTTACATTCGAACTATATCGATTCTCGAATGCGATGACAGCGCCATCTAGTACCATTGCGATTTAAAACAACCTGCTATGAGCTTTGAATGAGCTTTTTCGAACATTGGTAAATGTCGAAGTCCGAAGGGGAATTATTCCATCTATCTGTCAGAATAAAAAGATCGAGATACAGGTTCTAAAGATTTCTATTGCTTTCGAGATTAGACCAGAACCAGATATTTCCCTATATAAGGTTGATGGCGCTACCGATTGGGGACAGTTTTATTTTTGAAAGTGAAAGAATAAAGTTCGTGTAAAGTGTTGTGCCAGTGATTAATAAAAGTGATTTCAATTGAAGTAAAGTCTGTTTTATTTTAAATGTAATAAATGGAAGTTAAGAAATAAAGTAAATAAGTTTTTATTGCGAACCCTTAGCAGAATATTACATTGGTGTCATAAGTGGAATAAAAACTTATGTTGTCTGTGCATTCAGATAATTTTTGGTGATAAAAAAAAAAAATATATATATACGTGTGTTTGTTTTGATAAAACAAAGACAAAAAGTGACTGTGATTAAAAAAAAAAAATAAAATAAAAGCAAAATGGGTAAGACAGTAATTGAATTGAATTGTGTTGAACTTAAGGCAGAGCTGAATAAACGAGGCCTTCCTACTGCTGGAAGAAAAGCTGACCTCATAATTCGTCTGCAAGAGGATTTATGTCAACGCGGAGAAGACCCAGACACGTTCCTATTCGAAATAGAAATGCCTGAAGAACAAGTAAGTACTGGTGTCGACTTGTCGGCAATGATGGCACTTCTCATTGGCAAGCTCGAAGAACAACGGACAGAACAAAAGTGTGAACAACAGAACCTTCTCGAACAAATGGAAAAACAAAAGAATCTTCTCGAAGAACAGAAGAATCTCATCGAAGGTAAGCTTGATGCCTTTGAGAACAAGTTCGCTACTATTGATGGACGTTTTGATTGCTTCGAAAAGCAATTTTCAAAAGTAGACGCAAAGCTGGAGAGTGTTCAAGAAAAATTCGAAGGCAAAATACAAAGCATAACCGACGAATTAGACAAAGTTCGAAAAATTAAGATTAGGGAAAGTGTTGGCGATTACCCAAGGAAGAAGGAAATACATCCACCGACTTTTGACGGGCAAACTTCTTGGTCGATCTATAAAAAACAGTTTGAGGCAGCCGCAGCGACAAATGGCTGGGATGAAGAAGACAAATTTATAGCTCTGACGGTTGCCCTCAGAGGATCTGCTGCTGAACTGCTGCAAACCATCCCAGCAGATAAGAATGGTAACTTCAGTGCTCTTGTTCAGGCCATAGACAAACGCTTTGGAGATGGCCATATGCAAGAAGTCTTCCGCGTCCAACTGAATACTAGAGTCCAGAAAAGAGGAGAAACTCTGCAGCAACTTCAAGCGGATATTGAACGGTTGGCGCATCTCGCATATCCAGCTGCAGGGGATGAAATCGTCAACCAACTTGCAACAGAAGCCTTCATCCGTGCTGTATCTGACATCAACTTACAGCGAGCAATTAGATCTGCTGGAAAACGTACGCTTCCTGAAGCTTTAGCGTTTGCTCTGACTATGGAAGCGGCAGAACAAGCTTCCCAAGGAGTTCATCGAGTCAGAGAAGTCAAAGTTGAAGAATGCTCTTGTCAGACAATCGCATTCCAAAGAAGCCAGCGTGAAGGACTTGCTCGATGCTGGAATTGTAACAAAACTGGACATCTCCAGCAACAGTGCAGATTACCACCGAGAAGAGCTGCATGCCAACATTGTGGAAGCAGAACTAACGCTCGAGAACAACCAAGCAATAGTACCAACACTCCTGCTCAACTTGGGAAACGAGTAAGAACCAACTTCGAGGGGCAGAAGCTGGTTTCTGGTATCGATGGCCCCAGAAACACTATCCAAGTCTCACAGACTAAACGAGACAACAAAAATCTGACAGTGGAGGCAATAATAAACAAAAGGAAACACGTGGCTACAATCGACACCGGTGCCACCGCCTCCATTGTGCGAAGAGACTTGGTCAAGATGACTTGGCTACACAACACCAATAGCTACCGTCTGAAGACCGCCACAGGAGAGGCAGCAAAAGTGTATGGTGAGGTTCGTCTTATGATCCGTTTGGCAGAACAGGAGTTTTCACACCTATTCCTGGTAGCGGATATATGTGACGAGTGCATCGTTGGAATCGACTTCATGAAGGAGCATGGAATAATTTTGGATATTGGTAAGCAAGTTCTTAAGTACCAAAATGTGGAGATTCCAATGGTCTATGGCAACGAAAACTCAACAATTATCAGGACCGTCATCGAAAAAGACATTTGTTTGCCTGCTTCTTCGGAAGTATTCGTGTGGACGAAACTAAAGGGCGACTTTGGAAGCCATCGATACCTCATGGTGGAACCAGATGCGGAACAACGTTCCCAAAACATCATGGTAGGGAAGACTCTGGTGGCACCAAAGAACAACATGGTGCCTGTACGGATACTGAACATCAAACCGTACGAAATTAAGCTCAAGAAGGGAGAAGTAGTTGGGCAATGTGAACCTGTATCCGCGATTACTAAGATCACCGAAGCGGAAACAAAGAAGCCCCTGAGCTTTGACAGATTAAAAGACCAAATTCTGAAGTCATCAAGTCTGAGTCAACATCAGCTTAATGTTGCTGGAGATCTTCTTCATGAGTATGCTGATATATTCTTTTCACCCAACGGACAATATGGTCGAACACAACTTGGCATCGAATTGATACAGGAGATGCAAGACCAATTCGCCAAGCAGCAAGACGGCTCCCTCTAGCAAAACAAACTGAAGTTGAAGAAATGATATCAGCAATGAAGAAAGATGGGGTAATTGAAAATTCCAAAAGCCCTTGGGCATCACCAGTCGTTCTTGTCAAAAAGAAGGATGGAAGCACTCGATTTTGTGTAGACTACCGAAGACTGAACGACGTGACAAAGAAAGATAGCTACCCTCTACCCAGAATCAGCGACACCTTAGACGCGATGGAAGGAGCCCAATGGTTTTCAACTTTGGATTTGAAGAGCGGTTATTGGCAAGTCGAAATTCACCCAGAAGATCGGGAAAAGACGGCGTTCTCCATAGGAAACGGTCTGTGGCAATTTAATGTGATGCCATTCGGACTATGCAACGCTCCAGCAACTTTCGAGCGTTTGATGGAGTGCGTTCTACATGGACTAACCTGGAAATCTTGCCTGGTCTACCTGGACGATGTCATCGTGTACGGAAAAACATTTGACGAACATTGTAAAAACCTTATAGCTGTATTCCAGAGGCTTCGAGAGGCACATCTAAAGTTAAATCCTAAGAAATGTTCGTTTTTCAAGACCGAAGTTAAATATTTGGGACATATCATCTCATCCCAAGGAGTAAAAACTGATCCTGAGAAAGTTGATACTGTAAAGAATTGGCCAACGCCTCAGGACAAACATCAACTCCGGAGCTTTCTTGGTCTGGCCACATATTATCGGCGTTTCGTAAAGGATTTTGCTAAGATCGCCAAAAGCTTGCATCATCTTACTGAAAAGGGTTAGCCGTTCAAATGGTCAGGTGAGTGCGAGAAAAGCTTTCAAGAACTGAAACTGCGTTTATGTAATGCACCTTTACTGGCCTATCCAACTCCAGGAAAACCTTTCATCATCGACGCTGATGCAAGTAACGTTGGAATTGGAGCTGTACTATCGCAAGTACATGACGGAGAGGAAAAAGTTGTCGGCTATTACAGCAAGGTACTCTCGAAGCCAGAAAGGAATTATTGCGTTACAAGGAGGGAACTTCTCGCTCTGATATTGGCAACAAAGCACTACCATAAGTACATCTATGGACAAAAGTTCCTTCTTCGAACAGATCATGGTGCGCTCAATTGGCTTTTAAACTTCAAAAATCCAGAAGGTCAAGTAGCAAGATGGATCGAGAGGTTGCAGACGTATGACTATGAGATTCAACATCGAAGAGGAAGGCTGCATTCAAACGCAGACGCGCTATCCCGGCGACCGTGCAAACCAGACTGTAAGCATTGCACACGCCAAGAAGAAAAGGAAATGGTCATCGTTCAACGAACAAGAGCTGATCCCATTTACGGTTGGAACAACGAAGAACTCAGAACGGCCCAACAAGAAGATCCAGATATCGAACCCATTCTTGCCTGGAAAGAACACCAAGAGAAACCAGAATGATGTGATATCTCCTACCGAAGTCCGGCTCTCAAAGCATATTGTGTACAATGGGACTCGCTTCATGTACAAGAAGGGGTATTAAGGCGTAAGTGGGAATCCGCAGACGGTAAATATTATGTGATGCAGCTCGTCGTACCTCGGTCAAAGGTTAACGACGTACTTCAAGAGATGCATGATGGAACTTCTGGAGGTCATTTGGGAGTGAATAAGACGCTGGAAAAAGTACGACAACGATTCTACTGGCTACACGCAAGAGATGACGTCGAAAGATGGTGCCGAAAATGTGATACTTGTGCTGCTAGCAAGGGACCAGGTAGAAAAATTCAAAGTAAAATGCAGCAGTATAATGTGGGCACACCTTTTGAGAGAATTGCAATAGATGTCGTGGGTCCTTTTCCTCAAACTAACAACGGAAACCGATACATCCTTGTAGTCATGGACTATTTCAGCAAGTGGCCTGAAGCATTTGCCATCCCAAACCAAGGAACCAAAACAGTTGTGGATCAAATTGTCTTCAATTGGGTGAGCAGGTTCGGTGTTCCCATGGAGCTTCATTCTGACCAAGGAAGGAACTTCGAATCTAAAGTCTTTCAGGAAGTTTGCTCCCTCCTTGGCAGTAAAAAGACAAGAACAACACCGCTCCATCCACAATCTAATGGGATGGTTGAACGATTCAACAGAACCCTTAAAGAACATCTATCGAAGGTTGTCGGCGACTACCAACGAGACTGGGACCGACATATCCCATTGTTCCTTATGGCATATCGAAGTGCAACCCATAGCTCGACAGGAAAAACACCATCGGAAATCCTGTTCGGATCAACTATACGGCTGCCAAGTGAAGTGAAATTTGGTTGTCATCCAAATGAGTCACAGGGAACAGAGGAATATGTGGATGACCTCAAGAAAAGGCTTATTGACATTCATCAACAAACAAGGACAAATATAAAATTGTCTAGTGATCGGATGAAAACAAGATACGACGCAAGAGCGACAGCAACGGGATTTCAAGGAGATCTTGTGTGGTTTTACAATCCTCATCGACAAAAGGGGCTATCACCAAAACTCCAACAAAACTGGGAGGGCCCATATACTGTGGTGAAAAGAATCAATGATGTGATTTACCGTATACAAAGAGGCGTAAGAGGCAAACTAAAAGTAGTTCACGCTGACCGGTTACATCGATATAACGGTGAAAGAGGTGATGAAATTGTTCGGGACGATCAATTCTAAGAGGGGGGCAATGTAACGAAGATTATTTAACTACTTTTGAATCATAATATAACGACTTTTACATTCGAACTATATCGATTCTCGAATGCGATGACAGCGCCATCTAGTACCTTTGCGATTTAAAACAACCTGCTATGAGGTTTGAATGAGCTTTTTCGAACCTTGGTAAATGTCGAAGCCCGAAGGCTTTCTTTGTATATGAAAACTATAGTACTATCATGGTGGAAGTCGAATGGGGCGACATCTAATTTACCTATGCAACCCTTACTCTTTTTTTTTGCGGAGAGCTTATGGAGGTTTTAAATGATATTTATTATTATTTTTTGGATGCAATAATCCAAAAAATAGTCTACTCTTGCCCCTACCACCAATTTTCGACGCTTAAAGACTCCCCAAATCGAATTTTACACCTCACATTTTGCAGCGCCACCACCAGGACCTCTGCAACCCTAAAAAAAAACTCGCCATGATAGTACTGTAATATTCTGCTAAGGGTTCGCAATAAAAACTTATTTACTTTATTTCTTAACTTCCATTTATTACATTTAAAATAAAACAGACTTTACTTCAATTGAAATCACTTTTATTAATCACTGGCACAACACTTTACACGAACTTTATTCTTTCACTTTCAAAAATAAAACTGTCCCCAATCGGTAGCGCCATCAACCTTATATAGGGAAATATCTGGTTCTGGTCTAATCTCGAAAGCAATAGAAATCTTTAGAACCTGTATCTCGATCTTTCTATTCTGACAGATAGATGGAATAATTCCCCTTCGGACTTCGACATTTACCAATGTTCGAAAAAGCTCATTCAAAGCTCATTCAAAGCTCATAGCAGGTTGTTTTAAATCGCAATGGTACTAGATGGCACTGTCATCGCATTCGAGAATCGATATAGTTCGAATGTAAAAGTCGTTATATTATGATTCAAAAGTAGTTAACTAATCTTCGTTACATTGCCCCCTCTTAGAATTGATCGTCCCGAACAATTTCATTACCTCTTTCACCGTTATATTGATGTAACCGGTCAGCGTGAACTACTTTTAGTTTGCCTCTTACGCCTCTTTGTATACGGTAAACCACATCATTGATTCTTTTCACCACAGTATATGGGCCCTCCCAGTTTTGTTGGAGTTTTGGTGATAGCCCCTTTTGTCGATGAGGATTGTAAAACCACACAAGGTCTCCTTCTTGAAATCCCGTTGCTGTCGCTCTTGCGTCGTATCTTGTTTTCATCCGATCACTAGACAATTTTATATTTGTCCTTGTTTGTTGATGAATGTCAATAAGCCTTTTCTTGAGGTCATCTACATATTCGTCTGTTCCCTGTGACTCATTTGGATGACAACCAAATTTCACTTCACTTGGCAGCCGTATAGTTGATCCGAACAGGATTTCCGATGGTGTTTTTCCTGTCGAGCTATGGGTTGCACTACGATATGCCATAAGGAACAATGGGATATGTCGGTCCCAGTCTCGTTGGTAGTCGCCGACAACCTTCGACAGATGTTCTTTAAGGGTTCTGTTGAATCGTTCAACCATCCCATCAGATTGTGGATAGAGCGGTGTTGTTCTTGTCTTTTTACTGCCAAGGAGGGAGCAAACTTCCTGAAAGACTTTAGATTCGAAGTTCCTTCCTTGGTCAGAATGAAGCTCCATGGGAACACCGAACCTGCTCACCCAATTGAAGACAATTTGATCCACAACTGTTTTGGTTTCTTGGTTTGGGATGGCAAATGCTTCAGGCCACTTGCTGAAATAGTCCATGACTACAAGGATGTATCGGTTTCCGTTGTTAGTTTGAGGAAAAGGACCCGCGACATCTATTGCGATTCTCTCAAAAGGTGTGCCCACATTATACTGCTGCATTCTACTTTGAATTTTTCTACCTGGTCCCTTGCTAGCAGCACAAGTATCACATTTTCGGCACCATCTTTCGACGTCATCTCTTGCGTGTAGCCAGTAGAATCGCTGTCGTACCTTTTCCAGCGTCTTATTTGCTGCCAAATGACCTCCAGAAGTTCCATCATGCATCTCTTGAAGTACGTCGTTAACCTTTGACCGAGGTACGACTAGCTGCATCACATAATATTTACCGTCTGCGGATTCCCACTTACGCCTTAATACCCCTTCTTGCACATGAAGCGAGTCCCATTGTACACAATATGCTTTGAGAGCCGGACTTCGGTAGGAGATATCACATCATTCTGGTTTCTCTTGGTGTTCTTTCCAGGCAAGAATAGGTTCGATATCCGGATCTTCTTGTTGGGCCGTTCTGAGTTCTTCGTTGTTCCAACCGTAAATGGGATCAGCTCTTGTTCGTTGAACGATGACCATTTCCTTTTCTTCTTGGCGTGTGCAATGCTTACAGTCTGGTTTGCACGGTCGCCGGGATAGCGCGTCTGCGTTTGAATGCAGCCTTCCTCTTCGATGTTGAATCTCATAGTCATACGTCTGCAACCTCTCGATCCATCTTGCTACTTGACCTTCTGGATTTTTGAAGTTTAAAAGCCAATTGAGCGCACCATGATCTGTTCGAAGAAGGAACTTCTGTCCATAGATGTACTTATGGTAGTGCTTTGTTGCCAATATCAGGGCGAGAAGTTCCCTCCTTGTAACGCAATAATTCCTTTCTGGCTTCGAGAGTACCTTGCTGTAATAGGCGACAACTTTTTCCTCTCCGTCATGTACTTGCGATAGTACAGCTCCAATTCCAACGTTACTTGCATCAGCGTCGATGATGAAAGGTTTTCCTGGAGTTGGATAGGCCAGTACAGGTGCATTACATAAACGCAGTTTCAACTGTTGAAAGCTTTTCTCGCACTCATTTGAACGGCTTTCCCTTTTCAGTAAGGTGATGCAAGCTTTTGGCGATCTTAGCAAAATCCTTCAGGAAACGCCAATAATATGTGGCCAGACCAAGAAAGCTCAGGAGTTGATGTTTGTCCTGAGGCGTTGGCCAATTCTTTACAGTGTCAACTTTCTCAGGATCAGTTTTTACTCCTTGGGATGAGATGATATGTCCCAAATAATTAACTTCGGTCTTGAAAAACGAACATTTCTTAGGATTTAACTTTAAATGTGCCTCTCGAAGCCTCTGGAATACGGTATCATTTCTTCAACTTCAGTTTGTTTTGCTAGAGGGAGACGTCTGGCTGGTTGACGAATTGGTCTTGCATCTCCTGTATCAATTCGATGCCGTACTAGTTTTGTTCGACCATATTGTCCGTTGGGTGAAGAGAATATATCAGCATACTCATGAAGAAGATCTCCAGCAACATTAAGCTGATGTTGACTCAGACTTGATGACTTCAGAATTTGGTCTTTTAATCTGTCAAAGCTCAGGGGCTTCTTTGTTTCCGCTTCGGTGATCTTAGTAATCGCGGATACAGGTTCACATTGCCCAACAACTTCTCCCTTCTTGAGCTTAATTTCGTACGGTTTGATGTTCAGTATCCGTACAGGCATCATGTTGTTCTTTGGTGCCACCAGAGTCTTCCCTACCATGATGTTTTGGGAACGTTGTTCGGTTTCCACCAAGAGGTATCGATGGCTTCCAAAGTCACCCTTTAGTTTCATCCATACGAATACTTCCGAAGAAGCAGGCAAGCAAATGTCTTCTTTGATGACGGTCCTGATAGTTGTTGAGTTTTCGTTGCCATAGACCATCGGAATCTCCACATTTTGGTACTTAAGAACTCGTTTACCGATATCCAAAATTACTCCATGCTCCTTCATGAAGTCGATTCCAACGATGCACTCGTCACATATATCCGCTACCAGGAATAGGTGCGAAAACTCTTGTTCTGCCAAACGGATCATAAGACGAACCTCACCATACACTTTTGCTGCCTCTCCTGTGGCGGTCTTCAGACGGTAGCTATTGGTGTTGTGTAGCCAAGACATCTTGACCAAGTCTCTTCGTACAATGGAGGCGGTGGCACCGGTGTCGATTGTAGCCACGTATTTCTTATTGTTTATTATTGCCTCCACTGTCAGACTTTTGTTGTCTCGTTTAGTCTGTGAGACTTGGATAGTGTTTCTGGGGCCATCGATACCAGAAACCAGCTTCTGCCCCTCGAAGTTGGTTCTTACTCGTTTCCCGTCTGGGAAACAAGGAGTGTTGGTACTATTGCTTGGTTGTTCTCGAGCGTTAGTTCTGCTTCCACAATGTTGGCATGCAGCTCTTCTCGGTGGTAATCTGCACGGCTACTGGAGATGTCCGGTTTTGTTACAATTCCAGCATCGAGCAAGTCCTTCACGCTGGCTTCCTTGGAATGCGATTGTCTAACAAGAGCATGACATCTCCTTTCTTATGTATGGAGCAAATTATACCTTTTCGCCAGTCTTTTGGCATTTCTTTCTGCTCCCATACGTTTACTAGAATATCGTGAATTGCTTAACGTAAGGCTGGCCCGCCGTGGTGGAATAATTCGGCTGGTATGCCATCGGCCCCCGGGGATTTGTTATTCTTAAGCCGGGCTATAGCCTTCTCAACCTCTTCTATGCTTGGTGGCGGTAACATAGGTTATTCTTCTTGAAGTAGTGGAGCATCTACTTCTGCAGTCAGCTGACCATTTAGCAATTCATTAAAGTACACTTCCCATCGCTCCAGTATGATTGGGGGATCGGTGATCAGATTTCCCTCTCCGTCCTTGCAGTAAGTGCAGCGTGGTGTGTACTGCGTCATGTTTCGGACGGATTGGTAGAACTTCCGCGCCTGGTGCGGACCTCGCTCTCGGCTTCTTTCTAACTCACAGATCATGTTCTTCTCCCAGGCTGATTTTTTCTGTCTGTGAAGCCGTTTTTTTATTCTTCTGAGCTCTTTATATTCATCTTCGCGTGACCGCGTTCTATGAGATTGTTGCATTGCTCGGTACGCAACATTCTTATGTTCAGTCGCTAGCTTGCATTTATCATCAAACCAGTCGTTCCGACTTCTACGACTGCTGCCTAAGAGGGAGTTGGCAGCACTAATGACAGTGTTCTTAAGGTGTGTCCACTTCTCATCTACGCCCAGCATACTCTGGCTCTAGGACTTACTCTCCCTGGATCGAGTGGTTCCAGGGCGAATATTAACGCATGTCCAAAGGTGTTACTGGTGCTTTCATTGCGTAGCGCAACCGTGTTGATTCGAACCTAGTCAATTTGGTTACGAGTGACTCCATCAGGTGAAACCCAGGTGGCTTTGTAGATATCATTACGCGGGTACCTGGTACTCGCAACGACCGTGTTTTTCGATGTTGCCTATTCTAGGACTCGAAGTCCATTGTCATTAATGTTCTCATGCAAACTATGGGTGTCTGCGTAATGCCTGAATACCGGCTCCCGACCTATTTTAGCGTTCAAATCCCCAAGGCAAGGATGATTTTAACATCATACCTTGGACAGGCATGGAGGGCCCTCTCGACTTGTTCACAATAAGTCTCTTTTTCTTCGTCTGAGGACTCCTCCGTAGGTCCGTGAACGTTAATGAGACTGATGTTCTTGAATTTGCCTCGCCCGCGAAGGGTGCATAGCCTTTCGCTTATAGTTTTAAAGCCGATGATGATAGACTTCATTTTTTCGCTGACGAAGAAGCCTATCCCGAGCACATTGTGTTTTGTATGACAACTGTAATATAGGTCATATTCTCTTTTCTAAAACACCATTCCCTGTCCATCTAATTTCTTGTAATGCTGTTATGTCAGCTTTATATTCTGACAGGCTATCGGCTAGCTGCTGAGCAGCTCGAGCTCTATAGAGCGATCGTACGTTCCATAAGAAAATTCTTAAATCATTTTTGCTTTTTCGTTGCGTGGGGTGTCGTCGTGGGATCAGTCCGTTTCCGAGGCTTGTTGTTGGTCTCGTAATTCTTTTAATTTTACGGAACAGGGAATCAACCTGTTGCCAACCTGTGGAACTAGTCTGATCATATTAGCCAAACCTTTTAGAGGATTGTTTCTAGCCGCGAAGAGGCTATGATCACACTTCCACCAGTCCCGAATAGTTACGGCACGTGCATGTTTTCGTATGCTACATGTTATTCCCCCTATTCGGCTGATGGACACTTTAGATGTCGCCCCATTCGACTTCCACCATGATAGTACTATAGTTTTCATATACAAAGCCTCTTACGCCTCTTTGTATACGGTAAACCACATCATATACAAAGGAACCTGTACCTCGATCTTTCTATTCTGATTGATAGATGGAATAATTCCCCTTCGGGCTTCGACATTTACAAATGTTCAAAAAAGCTCATTCAAAGCTCATAGCAAGTTGTTTTAAATGGCAAATGTACTAGATGGCGCTGTCATCGCATTCGAGAATCGATATAGTTCGAATGTAATAGTCGTGATATTATGATTCAAAAGTAGTTAACTAATCTTCTTTACAATATACAAAGAAGTATATAATTTAATAATTCTAGAGATGCACAAAATTGTTTTCTCGCCAGAAAAGTGGAAATTTTACCACTCTTACCGCGTTAACCTCAGGGTTCTCGGCAATTTCATTGTCTTCCATTTTGTACGAACTTTTGTCTCGTCGGGAGTTTTGTTAAATAAAATGCGAGCAAAATCAAGAATATTTTATGATCTCGTTGATCACGTCGGGGTCACCAGTCTGTGGAGGTTATCGGCGTATTAATAATTCAATAACGCTTATTCCACAAATAAAAGACTTGATTTATAATTCTCAAAAGTTTATTTAATAGAAAAAATACTTGGCAAAAGTTAAAAGTTAAAAAGCGAAATCGAAGCGTCTAGATGTGAAGCATCTCTTTGTATATGAAAACTATAGTACTATCATGGCGAGTTTTTTTTAGGGTTGCAGAGGTCCTGGTGGTGGCGCTGCAAAATGTGAGGTGTAAAATTCGATTTGGGGAGTCTTTCATCATCATCATCGGCTCGACAACCGGGGTCCGGTCCTGGCCTCCTTCAACAAGTCTCTCCACCTATCCCGGTCTTGAGCCGACGCCATCCAGTTGCGCACCCCAAGGCTTCGGGCGTCCTGGTCTACGCCATCTCTCCAGCGCAAGCATGGTCTACCACGCTGCCGTCTACCATAGAATGTACCACAAAGGACTTTCCGAGCAGGTTCCTCTTCACTCATGCGAGCTAGGTGCCCTGCCCACCGGAGTCTACCGAGCTTAATTTTTGTCACTATGTCTGCTTCAAGGTAGATTGCGTACAATTCATGATTGTACCGTCTCCGGAATCGCCCTTCCTCACATATGGGGCCAACAATTCTCCTTAAGACTTTTCTCTCGAACGCGGCTAAGAGGTCGGAGTGTCTTTTGCTAAGCACCCAAGTCTCGGATCCATACGTGAGTACTGGCAGGACCATGGTTCTGTACAGCAGCAGTTTTGAAGTTATGGTGAGATTTCTGGATTTGAAGAGCTTTGACAGACTATAGTAGGCTTTGTTGGAATTGAGCAGCCGCCCGCGTATTTCTTCTTCTATATTATTATCGGCTGCTACTATTGACCCAAGGTATTTAAAGGATTGCACCACTTCAAATTCGTGCTCCGCTACCTTGATTGTTTGACCAACTGTTCTTCTCGCATTCGACGCCACCATGTACTTTGTTTTACCTTCACTAATGTGCAGCCTCAGATTTTGTGCCGCCTGCTCGATCTGGATGAAGGAATCGTGTACAGCTTGTTCGGTTCTTCCGATGATGTCAATGTCGTCTGCGTAAGCCAGTATCTGGCTGGACCTGTTGACGATGGTCCCTCTTGTTGCCGTGCCAGAGTCACGGATTGCTTTCTCCAACGCCAGGTTGAATTGGAGGCAGGCCAAACCATCCCCTTGTCGGAGTCCATTAAAGATGTTGATTGGTCTGGATAGCAATCCGGCTATTTTTACTTGGCTTGTTACGTTGGTCATGGTCAACCTACAAAGTCGTGTCAACTTATTTGGGATGCCGAATTCTCTCATGGCTTTGTAAAGTTCCACCCTGGCTATGCTATCATAGGCGGCCTTAAAGTCTATAAACAGATGGTATGTTGGGATGTTAAATTCTAGACATTTTTCCATCGCCTGCCTAAGGGTAAAGATCTGATCAGTTGTTGATTTGCCTGGAATGAAACCACACTGATATTAGCCGATTATGGTTTTAGCGTATGGGGCTATCCGTTCTTGTAGGATAGAGGAGAGTATCTTATAGGCGGTACTCAACAACGTGATACCTCTATAATTGCTGCACGTTGTGACATCTCCCTTCTTATGTATGGGGCAAATTATACCTTTTCGCCAGTCTTCTGGCATTTCTTCCTGCTCCCATACGTGCACTATAATATCATGAATTGCTTGGCGTAAGGCTGGCCCGCCGTGGTGGAATAGTTCGGCTGGTATGCCATCGGCTCCCGGGGCTTTGTTTTTCTTAAGCCGGGCTATAGCCTTCTCAACCTCTTCTATGCTTGGTGGCGGTAACATAGGGTAATCTTCTTGAAGTAGTGGAGCCTCTACTTCTGCAGTGAGCTGACCATTTAGCAATTCATTAAAGTACACTTCCCATCGATCCAATATGCTTTGGGGATCGGTGATCAGATTTCCCTCTCCGTCCTTGCAGTAAGTGCAGCGTGGTGTGTACTGCGTCATGTTTCGGACGGATTGGTAGAACTTCCGCGCCTGGTGCGGACCTCGCTCTCGGCTTCTTTCTAACTCACAGATCATGTTCTTCTCCCAGGCTGATTTTTTCTGTCTGTGAAGCCGTTTTTTTATTCTTCTGAGCTCTTTATATTCATCTTCGCGTGACCGCGTTCTATGAGATTGTTGCATTGCTCGGTACGCAACATTCTTATGTTCAGTCGCTAGCTTGCATTTATCATCAAACCAGTCGTTCCGACTTCTACGACTGCTGCCTAAGATGGAATTGGCAGTACTAATGACAGTGTTTTTAAGGCGTGTCCACTTCTCATCTACGCCCAGCATACTGGCTCCAGGACTTACTCTCCCTGGATCGAGTGGTTCTAGGGCGAGTCCTAACGCAAGTCCAAAGGTGTTACTGGTGTTTTCATTGCGTAGTGCAGCCGTGTTGATTCGAACCTGATCGGCGGATGCAATACGTCTTCGCAAGGCAATCCGCCCTCGGAAAACCATACCAACAAGATAGTGATCCGAGTCGATATTGGCACCTCGGTACGTTCGTACCGTCATCAAGTTCGAGTAGTGGCGACGGTCTATCAACACGTGGTCAATTTGGTTACGAGTGGCTCCATCAGGTGATACCCAGGTGGCTTTGTAGATATCTTTACGCGGGTACCTGGTACTCGCAACGACCATGTTTTTCGATGCTGCCAATTCTAGGACTCGAAGTCCATTGTCATTAGTGTTCTCATGCAAACTATGGGTGCCTGCGTAATGCCTGAATACCGGCTCCCGACCTATTTTAGCGTTCAAATCCCCAAGGATGATTTTAACATCATACCTTGGACAGGCATGGAGGGCCCTCTCGACTTGTTCATAGTAAGTCTCTTTATCTTCGTCTGAGGACTCCTCCGTAGGTCCGTGAACGTTAATGAGGCTGATGTTCTTGAATTTGCCTCGCACGCGAAGGGTGCATAGCCTTTCGCTTATAGCGTTAAAGCCGATGACGGTAGACTTCATTTTTTCGCTGACCAGGAAGCCTACCCCGAGCACATGGTGTTTTGTATGACAGCTGTAATATAAGTCATATTCTTTCTTTTGCAAAACACCATTCCCTGTCCATCTTATTTCTTGCAGTGCTGTTATGTCAGCTTTATATTTTGACAGGGTATCGGCTAGCTGCTGAGCAGCTCGAGCTCTATAGAGCGATCGTACGTTCCATAAGAAAATTCGTAAATCGTTGTTCCGTTTTCGTTGCAAGGGTTGTCGTCGTGAGATCAGTCCGTTTCCGAGGCTTGTTGACGGTCTCGTAATTCTTTTAATTTTACGGAACAGGGAATTAACCTGTTGCCAACCTGTGGAAATAGCCTGATCATATTAGCCAAACCTTTTTGGGGTTTGTTTCTAGCGGCCGCCGCGAAGAGGCTATGATCACACTTCCACCAGTCCCGAATAGTTACGGCACGTGCATGTTTTCGTATGCTACATGTTATTCCCCCTATTCGGCTGATGGCTGACCGCCTTGGGGAGTCTTTAAGCGTCGAAAATTGGTGGTAGGGGCAAGAGTAGACTATTTTTTGGATTATTGCATCCAAAAAATAATAATAAATATCATTTAAAACCTCCATAAGCTCTCCGCAAAAAAAAAAGAGTAAGGGTTGCATAGGTAAATTAGATGTCGCCCCATTCGACTTCCACCATGATAGTACTATAGTTTTCATATACAAAGAGCATCTGTTGAACATAGATCGCATATCGTTCAGATACAATTTTTGAATTTCTTGAATGCGATACATTCGCCATCTGGTTGTGGTAACTGTCGCCACACTTATGTGGTGTCTTTTATTGACACCAACTAATGAACGCGAATGTCACCACAAAGGCAAGTTAATTGAATGAAAAGCAAAACACTGAGTTAAGTTCAACAATTCAATTTTAATTATTATTATTTTTTTAATATTAGAAATTAATATTCAGTTAACAAGTAAGAATGAATTGTGCTGTGAGCGATTGGAGAGAGTCCAAATTTGAATGAATGGAATTTTTAAATTCAAACTTCGGTTAGTATCTGCTCACTGTTACAGTTGGGTTTTGTACACTTTGAATCAAATCTTTGTGTTCTGGAATGTTCTAGTTCAGTTTGTGTACAGTTCGAAGATATGATGATGAATGTTGGATTTCGCCAATAGGAGCGTGACTATCGTTAGAGTGTCGCCACAGTACTCCCCCTTGATTGGGTTTTGTCAGCTGGTTGATGAAACTTCACCATTCGTCTTTGATAAGTTTGTTGTGGCGGATCCATATTGGAACTCCAAAGATGTGGCTGAATTTTTTGAGTTGTTGCTGCTGTAAATGTCTCATCTGTTTTGGTGCTGTCGGATTTACTGATGTAACAAGGTTTAAGTCTGTCGATTGACACATTTTTTTCCTGGTCATTGATGTTTAATTTGTAGATTCTGTCTGATGTTCTTTCGATGACTTTATATGGACCTTGGTATGGTGGTTCTAAGGGAGCTTTAACGTGATCACAGCGTAACCAGACGTGTGTACATTTATTGAGATCCTTGGAGATAAAGATCCTGGCTTTGTTGTGATGTGCTGTTGGTGTTGGACGTATTCCTCGCATATATTCTCGATGTTTTTCAATAAAGAGTGATGAATCGGATGAAAGATCTGATGATACAAAAAACTCACCAGGAACTCTCAGATGTGTGCCGTAAAGCATTTCAGCAGGAGTGGCTTGAATGTCTTCTTTGAAAGAGGTTCTCAGTCCAAGTAATATTGTTGGCAAAATCTCAATCCATGGTTTTGGAGAACACATTAGTGCGGCTTTAAGTGTCCTGTGCACACGTTCGACTATGCCGTTGGATTGAGGATGGTAGGGTGTTGTTTTTGTCTTTTATGTTCCCACGAGGCTGGTAAGTGCATGGAAGAGCGCTGACTCGAATTGAGATCCTTGGTCTGATGTGATGGTAACAGGTGAACCATAATGAGAGTTCCAGTGATCGAACAGTGCTGTTGCGACAGTGTCAGCGGTCATATCTTTGATTGGAACTGCAACTGGCCATCTCGAAAATCGGTCTATCATGGTGAGGCAATACTGATAGCCTTGGACCATTGGTAAGAAGATGATGTCGATGTTAATATGGTTAAATCTTGAGTCTGGTACTGGGATGTGGTCCGGTTGAAGTTTTGTGTGTCGATTTACTTTAGCTCTCTGACAAGGTAAACACTCTCTAGACTATTGTAATGTGTCTTTGCGAATTCCAGGCCAGGTGTACTTCTCTCTCAGCAGACGTGAAGTGGTTCTACCGCTGGGATGTGCGATGTCATGGATGGTTTTAAAAGCTGTTCTTCTTAATGATGACGGAATGTAGGGTCTGACTATGCCTTGGGAGATGTCGCAATAGATGTTGATGCTTTGTTCAGCCTGTAGTTCTTGGAGATGTAATGAAGATGGGTTGTTTATTAAATCCTTCAGGTGGTCATCTTTAAGCTGTTCGTCTCGGATAGTTGATGGACTTAGTTTGGTTTGCATGCTGATGGTGTTGATTCGTGACAATGCATCCGCTACGATATTATCTTCACCCTTTACGTAAACTATGTTTGTTGTAAATTGTGAGATGTAATCTAGCTGGCGGATTCAACGATCAGGAGCCTTTTCGTGTTTTTGCTTGAATGCATACGTCAGGGGCTTATGGTCGGTTTTTATGACGAATGTGCGGCAGTCCAAAAGATGATGAAAAAACTTGATGGATGCAAATATGGCAAGTAGCTCACGATCGTATGTGCAGTAGCCTTGTTCAGTAGAACTAAGTTTTCGTGAGAAGAATCCAAGTGGTTCCCAATTATTTCCAGACAATTGTTCCAGTTTGGCTCCGATGGCGGTGGAGGAAGCATCAGTTGTGAGTTGTATCTCAGCATCAGGAGAGGGAAACGCGAGAAGTGCCAGGTTGACTATTCGCTTTTTGCATTCCTTGAAAGCTTGTGCTGCTTCTTCTGTCCAGATGATTGGTGTTTTGTCTTTTTTTATTGAATTCTTGAGATAGTTGTTCAAGGGAACTTGCAACTGTGCTGCATTTGGAATGCATTGTCTGTAGTAATTGGTAATTCCCAGAAAGCGTCTTAGTTCTTCTATCGTTTTGGGTTTTTTGAATTCAAGGATGGCATCAACTCTATCGCTTGATGGTGCATATCCCTGAGCATTGATAATGAAACTGAGGAAATTGACTTCTTTCTTACCAAATTCGCATTTTTTTGTGTTGATGTTGAGTGAAAACGCTTGTAATCTTTCGAAGACTGTTCTGAGGTGCTCTTGGTATTGTGTTTCGTTTTGTGACATGATTAGTATATCGTCAATATACACAAAGTCGAAATTGAGGTCTCGAAAGATTGAGTCCATAAATCGCTGAAACGTTTGTGTGGCGTTTCTTAGACCAAATGGCATAACCAGGTATTCATATAGGCCCCATGGTGTTATGATAGCTGTTTTATGGATGTCATCTGGGTGCATGGGAACTTGGTGATATGCTTTGTCCAGATCAAGTTTGGTGAAGATAGAGGCACCATACAAACGAGTGAAAAGGTCTTGAACGAGTGGAGGTGCATATTTGTCAGCTTCAGTGATGGAATTGAGTCTTCTGTATTCACCGCAGAGTCGCCATTGTTTGTCTTTCTTTTGTGTGAGGATGATGGGACTTGCGTAAGGACTTCTGGAAGGTCTGATGATGCCTTCTTCCAACATGTCGGATATTTGTGTCCTTCCTGAGGATGCCTTTTCTCCTGCGAGTTTGTAGGACCGTGCAGAGACTGGTGGACCATGTGTGATGATGCGATGAGCGTAGTGGCTATTGTTGAGGTTTGGTTTGAAGTTTGGTCTGGTAATATTGATGAATTCTTTGAGGAGCTGGGTGTATTTCTCTGGAAGCGATGTATTGATGGTGGAGATGTTGAATGTGTTGGTCTCAAGTGATTCACCTTTAGTTGATAAGGAGGTGAGAGGATCTAGGAGACGCTGGTTTTTTAAGTCCAGAAGCAGGTTGAAGTGGGAAAGAAAGTCGGCTCCAATGATGGCAGTGGGAATGTCAGCAATAATGAACGTCCAGGAAAAACATCTTCGTAGGTTGAGGTCGAGCTTTAGGATTTTTACGCCATAGGTGTTGATTGTTGACGAATTTGCTGCGTAAAGTTGCATCGTGTCTCTTTCGGGCTTGGTTTTGAAGACACTCACCGGAATAATTGAGACGATGGATCCAGAATCGATGAGAAAAGTTTGGTTTGTTGATCGATCCTTGATGTGCAGTCTGACCTCTCTGAGTGATGCATCTATGCTGTCACCAACTACTGCTGCGGTTGATGACAGCATCATTAGTTTCCCTGCTTCGATATTGTCGGTCCAAAATTGCACGGCTTGGTGCAATGTCGAGCATCACTTCCATATCGATTGTGGTAGTAGCAGATACCGTTATTTCGATTGGGAGTGGTGGATCTTCCTCGTGGTCGTTGGACATGATGATGAAGCTGTTGTTGCCTGTGAGTTGGCTGTTGCTGCTGTTGTGCGATTTTCATGTCATAGAGTGTTTTGTCCATTTGTTGTTGGTTTGAGGAGAGGCTCCGTATTTCTTTTTGGCAATTGAGGATGGTTAGTTGCATCTCTTGTAACTGTTGCTCCAAACGTGAGTATTCAGACTGCATTCTGAAATGAGACGGTTGGGAGTCCCTGCCGTGAACCGCCATGACAGAGGTGCTGCTGAGAGCATCCATTATGCGGTCTGCCGTGTCTGCTAGCGCACTTAAGTTCTTAAGATTGTCGGAAATCACCAACAGTGGACGAATTTTTTCGGGCAGTCGCTCTGTCCAGAGCTGATGTAGAACCTCATCTGTCACGGCGTTCTTAGCAAGCTCTCTCATCTCTCTAAGCAACTGGGAAGGTTTTTTGTCGCCTAGGACCTTCTCTCGGAGTAACTTCTGGAGCTGCCTCTGACGAGATTCTGAAAAGCGTTGGAGTATGACGGTTTTCAAGTTCTGATATTTATCTTGTGCTGGAGGGTTATTGACCACGTCAATGAGCTGGCTGGCTATGGTGAGTGGCAGTGCCTTAAGGAGTTGGTTGTACCTCTGCGCGTCGCTGGAGATTCTGTTGGCAACGAAATCCGCCTCAGCAATCGCGAACCAGAGCTCGGGTGATTCTTGAGCAAATTGAGGAAGATGCAAGTTGACAGCATATATGTATTCTTGTTGTTGTTGCGTAGGAGCAAGCATGCCGATTTTGTTAAATGGAAACATTTTGTTTCCTTCTCCTCCAGTCAACCCGCTATCGGAGTGTGCAGCTTGAGCGCCTGAGTCGTAGGATGGATTTTCCACGTCGAGTAAGCTCTGATTGCCATCCATGGGATTTTCTTGGGACATGGTTCGTGCTCCAGAGGTGCCTTTCGGTGGTGTTCGGCTCAACATGAAAATAATTTCAAATACAAAAAAAA
The DNA here is from genome assembly GCA_958431115.1 of Syrphus vitripennis. NCBI lineage: Eukaryota > Metazoa > Arthropoda > Insecta > Diptera > Syrphidae > Syrphus > Syrphus vitripennis. The sequence continues at coordinate 41,962,333 of OY288110.1, read as the reverse complement.
ATGAACGTTTATCACGTCGGGGTCACCAATGTGGTGTCTTTTATTGACACCAACTAATGAACGCGAATGTCACCACAAAGGCAAGTTAATTGAATGAAAAGCAAAACACTGAGTTAAGTTCAACAATTTAATTTTAATTATTATTATTTTTTTTATATTAGAAATTAATATTCAGTTAACAAGTAAGAATGAATTGTGCTGTGAGCGATTGGAGAGAGTCCAAATTTGAATGAATGGAATTTTTAAATTCAAACTTCGGTTAGTATCTGCTCACTGTTACAGTTGGGTTTTGTACACTTTGAATCAAATCTTTGTGTTCTGGAATGTTCTAGTTCAGTTTGTGTACAGTTCGAAGATATGATGATGAATGTTGGATTTCGCCAATAGGAGCGTGACTATCGTTAGAGTGTCGCCACACTTATAGATAATTTGCGACATCTATGTGTGGGCATTTGAATCTTCAGTATTGTTGTGAAATGCTGCCAAGAGAGAGAACATAGATCAAGAATTTGACAGCATTATGCTATCGATAATTTCATCGATTTTTCGAGCAATCACATTACATAACATAACCTGGAAATGTTTTTGACATAACTTCACAGAATTTTTCCATCATCCGGGAGAAACCGCACTATTATCTTCTCAAGTGAGTTAACAATAAAATTGCTTAAGGAAATCTATTAAAAAAAAGAACATCGTATTTTACGATTCTTTTTGTTTTTAGAATGGCTGGAGATTCTGCCGAAGGAGCTAAATTAACTGGCATGTCCAAAATATTCAATTCCCAGACAAATACTGGTCGTGCTAATGTATGCTTTACATTTTTTATTTCCCATAGAATTAACTTATCTTTTTTTATAATAATTGCATAATGATAATTTTTTATTCTAATTTACATAATTTCGATTTTAGGTTGCAAAGGCAACATACGCTGTCATTGGACTGATTATCGCCTACAACGTCATGAAGCCCAAGAAGAAGTAAAGATGTCGACGAACTTTCGTAGCATTGATTTAATGGCTTAATGAATTGTTTAAAAGAAAAATAGAACTCAAATTATAAGTGTAATTATGTGTTTGTTTTAAATTTCGTATCTAACAAAATTAAAAATCTGCAACTGAAAGGCAAAGGAAACTGAAAAAACTTTTTGTAAAGGTTTACTGTAAAAAAATTTCTCTTGCCATTTTTTTCTTTTATTTAAAATGGCTTAACACCTCATACTCCAAGCAAGGCCACACCAATGTTAGTCTGTAATGTGAAACTATGTTAACAAATATCTAATTTTTCAGTTTATAAATAGTGAGATGCCGCTTTTATAATTCAAAAATATTCACACCTTTTGTGCAGGCTTAAGAAATTTTGTAGATTTCTTTTGAATTTGGCATTTCAGAAAACAGTGAAAAAAAGCATGAACGATTTCAACTAATTTTTACTCATCAGGTCATCCCGAATACAGATGCATGCGTAAGTCTTGTATCGGTCCAAGTTCTCGAGATTCAACACTAAAATAAAACAACACGCAATAAAAAGTTTAAAATGTAGAATCACTTTTTCCAACCCTTGTGTCTATATATGTACAAGATCAATGCGGCGAATGTTGTCCTCCAAGTGGTGCATCTTTTCGGTCTTATTTGCGTAAACTAGAGGTGTTAAATAGCACGATCTTTGAGGCCAATTCAATAAATAAATTGTGGCACGAGCTATGTGACATGTTGCGCTGTCTTTTTGAACTCACAGCTCCTGCGCATCATGATTGTTCAATTGAGGAATCGAAAACTCAAAAATTCATGGCTCTATAGCGGTCACTATTGACTGTAACATTCTGGCCAGCATAGTGATTTTACCAGCTTATAAAGCACACCAAACAGTCAGTTTTTCTGAATGTAACGGTGTCTTAACAAAATTGATTTATTTATTTATTCTTTAGTGAGTTATTAACTAAAAAAAAAATTACCGGTAATTGGAGATTTCGCAGCAAAGAGTCATTTGCGCGAACATTTGGTACTCCTTAGTTCCTTACCAATAAAATATCATTTAAAAAAAAAGCATTGAAAACAACTTTCAAATAGCTGCGAAGTAGCATAAAGATATATAGTAGTTACTGCTATAAATACTTTAAAAACCTAGGTTTTTAGAGCAAAAATACAGTTTTCGATCTTTTAAATAAAAGCAGAATTCTATGTTGATTTTCTATTACGTATTAAAAAGAAACATATTATACAGGGTGAGTCATGATCAATGCGACAAAATGCTAGGGCGTGTAGGTTGCGTTGAGACAAGAAAAAAATCGTATGGGAGGGGGGTCTATTCCCCTCCGTTTAGCCGGGAGGGGCAATTTTCGAAAAAACTGACAAAATGGGAAAAAAAATTATTTCAAATCAACGGCTTCATTCACAATGCTGTGCGATACGTTTTTGAAAAGCCAATAACTTTTTCTTTCATTCTGTGTTTAAATAAATCTATTCTAAGAAATAGTTTTTGAAATATTAATTTTCAAAGTCAAAATTTTGAAAAAAAAAAATTGAAAAAAAAATTTCAAATTCATTTTTTTCAAAATTTTACGTAATTAAGTGCTAATTTTAATTTCAAAATTCAATGCTGTTATTAATTTTAAGTCTAAATAAGAAAACCGGATGCAAAAATTTTATGTCGTTCTCAAGAAATTAAAAAAAAACCAAAACCACCTTTTTCTAAGAAAAACATTTATTTTTATTGTAACGAAGCAATTTATTTATTTAGCATTAATCTTAGATTTTTTACTTTTTTTTAATTGGAGTTTTATGAGAACGTAATAAAATTAAATAGTATTGGAATAACCCTGGATTAATATTATTTTCATTGATAACTTCTGAAAACTGACTGTCAATATTTTTGCCTTGGCCTGCCCGCAGCCCATGGGTTCTACCTGTTATGGGGACAATAGGGACAATAAAACCGCATTTTTTTTAATGGAAAAAAAAGAAAATTGCAACGCAAGATAAATAAAAGGCATTGCAGTTTTGCTTAGTAATTATTTCCAATTTGAATATTAACTCATTAACACGTAACGATGTCAAGCTCACACACCCGAGAAGAATTAACGGACATGCATTTCTGCTACGGTTTAGCTAATGGTCGAAGTCGTGAAGCCGAAAGACTGTACGCTGAAAGATATCCCGATAGGAGGTGTCCCCATCATAGCACGTTTTCAAGAATCCACCGACGTCTAAGAGATCATGGAGTGCTGGAGCATCGAAGAAGCGAAAGGCCAGTTTCAGATGAGTCAAGAATCTTAGATGAAAGAATTCTGGATTTAGTCCGAAATAATCCCTCCGTCAGTACAAGAAGGATATCCACTATGCTTGGAGTGTCCCAATCTAGAGCATGTCGAGTACTTCGGAAGGATAATTTACACCCGTACCACTTTACGCCTGTTCAGGAACTCACCTCAAACGACAAGTTATTGAGAACCGAATTTTGTAGAACATTACTACTTAGAAATGAAACCGAACAAAACTATTTTAGAAGAATATTCTGGACGGATGAAGCACAGTTTACTAGGGATGGGGTTACTAACTTCCACAATTTACATTATTGGAGTAGCGCCAATCCACACAAAAAAAAACAAAACAAATCACAACACCGCTTTAGTTGTAATGTTTGGCTTGGTATTGTTGGACACACTGTGATCGGGCCCCGGTTTTTGAATTCCATTATTAATGGAGAATCATACCTGCAATTCCTACGAGACCTTTTACCCGATTTATTAGACAGCGTTCCATTGGTTATAGCAGATACTTTAATCTACCAACAAGATGGTGCTCCAGCACACTACAGCTTACAGGTGAGAAACTGGCTGGATGATCATTTTAGTGACCGTTGGATCGGAAGAAGGGGCCCCACGGAATGGCCGCCTAGGTCACCAGATTTAACTCCCCCAGATTTCTATGCATGGGGATTTATGAAGAATTATGTTTACGAAGTGGAAATAGTATCATTGGAACAACTGAAGGAACGAATTGAAGTCGCTGGAGTCAAATTGCAGGAAAATTTGTCAAGCATAAACTTATGTGAAGCCATTACAAGGAGATATAATCTTTGCCTTCTTAACAATGGAGATCATATCGAGAATTTTTTATAAGTACTTCCAATAAAAAACATAGTAAAAATAAAAGGAATAAAAAAAACTAAGATTAATGCTTCTTAAATTGCTTCGTTACAATAAAAATAAATGTTTTTCTTAGAAAAAGGTGGTTTTGTTTTTTTTTTTAATTTCTTGAGAACGACATAAAATTTTTGCATCCGGTTTTCTTATTTAGACTTAAAATTAATAACAGCATTGAATTTTGAAATTAAAATTAACACTTAATTACGTAAAATTTTGAAAAAATGAATTTGAAATTTTTTTTTTCAATTTTTTTTTTCAAAATTTTGACTTTGAAAATTAATATTTCAAAAACTATTTCTTAGAATAGATTTATTTAAACACAGAATGAAAGAAAAAGTTATTGGCTTTTCAAAAACGTATCGCACAGCATTGTGAATGAAGCCGTTGATTTGAAATAATTTTTTTCCCATTTTAAGTCAGTTTTTTCGAAAATTGCCCCTCCCGGCTAAACGGAGGTCTCAACGCAACCTACACGCCCTAGCATTTTGTCGCATTGCTCATGACTCACCCTGTAGAACCGTAGATAATAATACATACCTACATATAATGTTGTTTTCAATGTGCACATCTGCTCTGACCATTTGATTAATATATGATGAATTAAAAAGGATTTAATGCTCAAACATTTAATCATAATATAATGAATTCGCCAGTAGTAGCTTAGATTGGAAACTAAAAATAATATCGTAATAAATCTACATAGCTAACAAAACCTAGGAAATAACTTATTAATATTTCATTAAAATGCTTTGCATACTCGAAAGAGTATAGCCTGCAATTACATCTGTAGATAAATGATCATGTATAGATGATAATTTAAAGCTGAATAGTCAAATCAAGTTTCCGAATTATATCCTTTGCCTTATTTAGGCTAGCGGGCCCGTGTGTGTTTGTTGTAGCCATCTTATACAAATCACTCATATATTTGTCAATATTGTTTAAAGTGGCACCATTCGGTTCTGTGGGAATTGACAACCCAGAAAGGGCATGAGTTAGCTTAAGCTTCAATTTATCCAAGTACATTTCCAGCAAACGATTCTTCTCTTGCAATTCATCATTTTCAGTTACCATCTTTTCAACTCCGAATTTCATATTCTCAACATGCTTTTCAAGCACTGCATTTTGCTGTTCAAAATCAACGTGTGATTTTCGTAACGTTCGAAGTTCCATATCAACACATTTGTTATGCTCGAGGAATTCTTCAGTGAAAATTGGAATACCACCATTGTCATATAAGCCGCCACTTGTTTGGCCAAACCGACGATTCACATTTGCGTTGGTTTGAGTGGTTTGAGAGGTTTGGGGTTGTTTTGTTGAGTTTTTCGAGGTCACCAAAGGAATATTTTCAATTGATTTAGGGGGAGATGAAGGTTTCGTTGAAGAATTCCCATTAAAATTGTTTCCATTTACTTGGGTCTTTTCGGTAAGCACTGATTTTGCTACCAAATTTTCTTTGCGCTTGCGAATTTTATTTTTAGCCAGCTCGGAAGCTAATATATCAGGGCGATCTTTAAGGAAATCATTTAGTTCCTTTAAGTATCTGAAATATATGTATTTTTTAAAAATTATTAAAACTATTTAATTTTGATTATTGAAAAATAAGAAAGATGTAAAATAGAAAGAACATTAATTGAGTAGGATGAATATACATTCTTGTTCAACTGAATATGGAAACATTTTTTCGAGTGCGAGTAACCGTTACTGCTCTTTGCTTGATCAACTGAATAAATGTTGGTAAATAGCATTAGATGAAGGGTCAAAATTAAGATGGAATACCACTACCACAAGTTAACACTAAAGTTATTCATTGATTAAAAACATTTTTATGATTGCTTATCAGAATCATATATGTACACTTTTTTTTGTTTCAAGCTACAAGTGATAAATCTATGGTTTAAGAGGCCTTCCCTTAGATTTGAGGGAAATACAAGAAAATGGTGAAATGTTGCGCAATTTCCTGAAGTTATTTGTGTGCATATGACAATAATTTAAACGCTATATGAAAGAACGATTCATAATCTTTAAATTGTTGGAATTAATTTTTTTCCAAATCGACTCACAGCGGATTATATTTGAAAAAATGTATATATTTAGTTTGAGAAATTAGCTGAAACTGCTAATTGGTGCGCAGTTTTGTAAAAAATGTACTGGACTGAGTGAATCAAATTCGGTATTTTCTAAAAGGTAATTAACATATCTTCAAATTGTTGGAATTGATTTTTTTTTTAAATCGAAAAGTTTTGGAAATGTATTGACTTAAAAAACACTTAAAATACTGTTTTTCAATTCGGTTTTTGACATATTTGTAATGAATTTTACTAAAATTATGATCCAAAATAACAAACCGACATTCTAAATTCAATTTTCATAAAAAAAAATATTCAATTTTCTTTTATTTTTATGTGGAACACTTAGAGTATATATAATATGGAGTGCTTGTTCCTATATACAAATACGCCTGAAGCACAGATAGGGGCGCTAGTATCTACTTTCTTACAGTTTCGGGAAGCAGCGCGGACCTTTGTTTTAATCATCTGTCAGTCCGCGCTGCTTCCCGAAATTAGCGAAATTAATGAAACTAGCGACCCCTATAAAAGCTTCACGTTTGAAATTGAACAAGCATTCCATATTATATATACTCTAAGGTGAAACATCGAATTTTTAAAACGTCTCTTTGTATATGAAAACTATAGTACTATCATGGCGAGTTTTTTTTAGGGTTGCAGAGGTCCTGGTGGTGGCGCTGCAAAATGTGAGGTGTAAAATTCGATTTGGGGAGTCTTTAAGCGTCGAAAATTGGTGGTAGGGGCAAGAGTAGACTATTTTTTGGATTATTGCATCCAAAAAATATCAATAAATATCATTTAAAACCTTCATAAGCTCTCCGCAAAAAAAAAAGAGTAAGGGTTGCATAGGTAAACTAGATGTCGCCCCATTCGACTTCCACCATGATAGTACTATAGTTTTCATATACAAAGAACGTCTGCGCAAAATAAAATCTCATTATTTTAGCTAAGACACAAATCATTGGATTCTATTTGTTCTACAAATGACCGGTAGAGTTTTCATCTATTACATATGTATATAAAAATAAGTCGAGTTTTCCTTCCTGACGCTATAACTCCAGAACGCACGAACCGATTTGTTGTGCATTCGTTGGAAAGGTCTCGGGGTCCGTGAGGTTTATAGCAAAGAAAATTCAGGAAAAATTTCAAGAGAAAAGCAGGAAAACAATGAAAATCATTTTTCATATAAAGCGCCATCTCTGATACATAGCATGTACTACAAAGGCGCCAGTACGTGGTGTGTGAGTATCCCTCACGAAAATAAGTACGTTTCATTTTATGTGGATGGCGCCGGTGCGTGAAACATTGTTTGACAGTTTTCTAATTGTACTCTGCTCAGTTAATTTCATGTGATATTTATTATGCGCACGTTCTTTCAAACACTAACTTCAAACCGGTATTGTGTAACAACATCTTTGGCGGCTTGATGATAATGTTGGCAGGCGATTTCAGGCAGACGTTTCCAGTAATTCCCCGTGGAACGCCTGCAGATGAATTGAATGCTTGCCTGAAGGCATTACCTTTGTGGAATAACGTAAAAACATTATCGCTAACCACTAATATGATCAAAGTGCTGCACAAATTTCCTAACAATTGTTAGCTATTGGAAATGGAAAAGTCCCAGTTGATACAACAACTGGATTAATTATTCTTACCAACGACTTTTGCCGATTTGTAGACTCTCAATTAGCTCTTATTGAAAATGTTTTCCCAAACATTAGTAAGAATTATCAGAATTATGCGTAGTTAAGTCAACGAGCAATGATGTACACGCACTGAATTTCATTATTCAATCAAAAATCGATGGCGATTTGGTACAAATCCGTTGATTCCATAACAAATCCCGATGATGTAGTAAATTATCCAACGGAGTTTTTGAACTCTCTGGAGTTACCAGGATTTCCACCAAATAACTTGCAACTCAAAGTTAGTTAAGTTATTATGATATTTCGTAATTTGAAACCACCGCGACTTTGCAACGGTACTCGACTTGCGGTGAAAAGACTTATGCCGGATTTGAATGAGAGAACCATAATTAACACAAGTTGGGAAACCATCCGCTTTGTTTGTGTTAACGTCAGACCAAAAAACAAAAAATGTGGTTTACCAAAGAGCACTTCAATGAAACGGATAATTTGCGGACACGTATAGCGCTTCGATTCAGCATTTACTTTGGATTCACTTTCATTTTTTACTTAGAGAAGTTCAACTAAATTACACTTCATTTTAAAAGACTAGCAAAGGCTTTTTCAATGTTTCGATGAGAAAATTTATTTAGGAATAACAATATATTTTTATATTAGAAACAAACAATACAAAAAGTATTTGTATAAAAAAAAAAGTAAAGTAAAAGTACAAAGTAGAATTACATGTTATTAAATTATCATTTTCAATTTCCAACACCGCCTCTTAATTTAAATTAACATTACATTCAAAAACCAAACATTATTTTAACAAAACAAATTAAACAAACAGATTTTAAAATTAAATTAATCAAGACAAAATTTTAAATTTATTTTCTTGCGATGTTTTTCATATAAAGTTCTACTTATTCCTTTTGTTATTATATCTGCCAATTGATCACTACTTGCCTTGTATTGCAATTTGATCTCTTGATTTGAAATCGCTTCACGAATAAAATTATACTTAACGTCGATATGTTTCATCCTTTTGTGTTCACGTGGCTCTTCTGCCATCTTTATACAGGATTGATTATCTTCGTAAATAATTGTTGGGGAATTAAAATTGAAGCCCATTTCATGAAGCAAACTTCGCATCCATTTGGTTTCGCAGATGCCTTCGCCAAGTGCAATATACTCCGCCTCTGTTGACGATGTCGGTCATCTCAAATTATTTCTTGAGCAAATTCTTGATGATAATAATTTTTGACTCATCGGTACAAACAATAAGTAAATCATCGACATATAACAAAACGAAACTTCTAACACCTTTTTCATTCTTTGTGTACAAACATTGATCCGTTGCACAACGGTGAAAACCAATCTTCAACATGAACTGATTGAACTTAGCATTCCAAGTTCGAGATGCCTGCTTCAGCCCATACAGCGCCTTGTTGAGTTTACACACCTTGTTGCTATTTTTGAATCCTTCTGGCAAATCCATGTAAATGGTTTCTGAAAGCTCGCCATTCAGAAAAGCGCCTTTTACATCCATTTGATGCACATGCATGTTGAAATTTGTTGCAATAAATAACAGTGTTCGCATTGTTGTTAATTTTGCAACTGGAGCATAAGTTTCACTGTAATCGAAACCAATTACTTGTGAAAAACCCCTTGCTACTAGACGGGCCTTATACTTGTCGATTTTTCCATCTGCCTTTCGCTTCAATTTGAATACCCATTTACATGACACTGGTTTTCTGTCTTTCGGTAAATCACATTCGGTCCAGGTTTTGTTTTTGACCAATGATGAGTATTCTTCTTGAATGGCTTTCTCCCAAGCATGCCAATCACTTCTTGGTTTCGCTTCAGTGATTGTTAATGGATCATCGTTGACGTATTGTTGAGCTGATAAAGCGAAATGAGCATCATTTTCCCACTCTCCATATCGCTGAGGAGAATGTCGAATCCTTGAACTGCGTCTCAACTCTGAATCTATCTGCTCATTGCCATCAATATTTTCACTATCAGCATCGTTATCATTCACATCAACATCTTGATCAAATGACGATTCTATGACTTCAGAATTTATTTGATTTATTGACGCATCATCCGCTTCCCCCTCTGAAACTGACATTTCAATGATCTTGCGGCGGGCTATCACAGAACCTTCATTGAAAATCACGTTTCTACCAACAATCAGTGAATTAGTTTCAAGATTCCATAATCTGTAACCATTGGAAGCATATCCCATCATGATACACTTTACAGATTTTTGGTCAAACTTAGATCGCTTCTCGGCCGGAATTTGATTATAGCACAACGCACCAAATATTCGAAGGTTGGATAGATTTGGTTTAGTTCCAAACCAAACTTCTGCTGGAGTTTTGCTTACGAACTGTTTTCCAAAAGCACTAGTCGGACAGCGGTTCTTGACGTAATTTGCTGTAAGAATTGCTTCGGACCAAAACTTCTTATCGAGAGCACTTGCATTCAACATAGTTCTAGCTTTTTCAACAAGAGTTCTGTTAAGTCGCTCAGCTACCGAGTTCAATTCAGGATTGTAAGGTACTGTATAAATCAACTGAATACCTCTTGCTTTGCAGAACTGCTTAAACTCATTTGAAATGTACTCGCCACCATTGTCTGCTTTCAGTCATGCAAATTTAGAACCATGAAAAGCTTCAACACTTGAAACGAATTCTTGAAACTTTTCATACACTTCGCTTTTTCGTTGAATGCAGTAGACAGTTGTCGCTCTTGAGAAGTCATCGGTAAATGTCACGGAATATCTTGATCCATCATGCGAAGGAACTTGCATCGGTCCGCAAACGTCACTGTGAATCAACTCAAGAATACGATTTGAACGTGATTCTTTCTTCTGTAGAAAATTTAATCTTGTCTGCTTTCCAAGAATACACGATTCGCAAAAAGTATCTTCAGAATTGATTTTCAATTGTCCCAGACCATTAACCATATTTCGACTGACCATTTTCTTCATATCGCCAAAATTCAAATGGCTTAAACGGAAATGCCAACAACTTTGAGGTGAAATCTTCAAATTTTCTTGAGTGAAAGAAGCAAACGCGCCTCTATCAATTTGAAATTCAACCTCATACAGTTTTCCTGCACTGCGAGCTACAAAAATCGTTTCGCCATTTAGAGATACATATGCCAAATTTCTTTCAAAGACCACATGACATCCTCGTTTGGTTAAACTTAGAATGGATAGCAAATTACACTGCAAGCCCTTTACAAGTAATACATCTCTAATAGCTTTTGTGTTGCAATCACCATTATACAGAGTTTTCACCAGAATGTCACCACGTTGCTTGGCTACTAGCATCGCATTCTTTTTAGCAACTGAAATTGTTACATCTTCAAAATCTCTCAGATCATGGAAGAAAATTTCATTATTCGCCATGTGCTCAGTAGCACCAGAATCCAAGACAAATTTTACAGATGAACTTCTTGAACTTCTATCTGCTTTTAATGCAGTATTCAAAATAGTCTCAGATTCATCATTACTAGTTTTTAATACATAATTACTGCTAACGGCACTCAAAGAAACAACTGCTTCATTTGACGAAGTTGCATTCGCACTATTCTTTGTCGATGCTTCTTTCTTGAAGTTCTTCTTCAACTTCTTCTTAGGCTTCTTGATGCATTGTGACTTAATATGACCTGCCTGACCACAACCATAACACACAATATTTGCATTCATAGCAACAGATGTAGACCTAACACCAGATGAACCTGACATGCTCTTATTATGCTCATCCAACAAACGGCATTTGACAAAATCTAAAGTCAAATTCGTTTGCTCAATAGTTTCAATAGCTATCACCAACGTATCGAAAGATTTTGGTAAAGTTAACATCAAAGAAATAGCCATATCGATGTCTCCCAACTCCTTTCCAGAGCTCTTCAGATCGCGAATCAATTTATCGAAGCACAAAATATGCTCCTTCATATTGTCACCTTCACGATAAGACATCGAGTGTAGCAGACGCTCTAGCAAAATTCGACCTGCAATAGTTTTACGTTCAAATATACTTGCCAATCCATCAACCATCTCTTTTGCTGTAGATTTCCCTTTGATGTTTTCCAACTGGTTATCATGTACGCTTTGAACAATTAAACTCTTGCATCTCTTTTCTTCTTGTTCGATTTTCGTCTTCTCAGCTAAATCCTTCCCAGCTGCAACAAGCGCTTCTAGGTCCTCTTGAATATACATATATTCCTAAATTCTTCTCATCCAGAGCAACTTCGACTCGAAAACGCCAATTATTAAAATTTGTTCCATCGAACAGCGGAATACCAGTTTTGGTATTAATGGACATTACTTCATTCATTTTAATGTTTTATTAATGACCAAAAACAAAAAAAAACGTTTTCTGGGCCCATAACCTAAAAGACTGGCAAAGGCTTTTTCAATGTTTCGATGAGAAAATTTATTTAGGAATAACAATATATTTTTATATTAGAAACAAACAATACAAAGAGTATTTGTATAAAAAAAAAAAGTAAAGTAAAAGTACAAAGTAGAATTACATGTTATTAAATTATCATTTTCAATTTCCAACACATTTTTGTAATCGAAATGAATTCATTACTGTTGTGAAATAAAATAAAATTTTTCCTTTTCAAATATAAAACAAAAAACAATTTTTCTTCATCTTTTAATCCCCAAACGAAATGTTACAAAAAACGAAGCCATCTGGTGGCGAAACGGAGTTCGCCGGGTTTTGCTAGTGTAAAAAAAAAAAAAATTCAAACATTATGATGCACACAATTTGGCAGTAGATAGAGAGGTATATATATACAATACAAATGCAGTCTGTTTATATGGTGACTATTGCGTGATGTTTGTGTAGTGTAGAAGTTTTGTTGTTATTTTTTTTGTTTTTTGTATTTACTGCTTGTTGGTTTTTTTTTTCTATATTTAGTGCATATTCTGTAACTATGATTTACGTTACTATGGGTCAACAACCTGACCTGACTACTAAATCAAAATCGTAATAAGATTTGCGTATTTGAATAATGAAAGTAATAAGTTTGAAAGCATTTGGTTGGTTAGCGCAGAACTGCGTTTCGATATACGAGTATACCTAGTTATGTATAAGTAGAGGCATAGCATTTTTATTTATTGATTTGCAAAAGGTGTCATAAAAGGCTAGGGCGTGTAGGTTGAACTTAGACAAAAGAAAAATTTATAGGAGGGGGCCTATTTCCCTATTTAGGTGGGTGGGGCAATTTTCAAAAAAAAAATCACTTAAAAAAAAAAATATTAAAAATTACGGGTACACTTAAAAAAAAAAAATATTAAAAATTACGGGTATACTAACAGAGTCATGCTATAGCATTTTGAAAAGCCAAAAGTCTATTCTTTAATATTATTTTTAAATTAATTTTCAAAGTCAAAATTTTGAAAATTATTCTTTTAAACAATTTTTTTTTTAAATTTCAGTAGTTATATATTATTTTCTTCCTAATATTCAATGCTCTTATTACTTTTTGATCGAACACAAAAAACCGGATGTCAAAATGTTTTGTAGTTTTTCCAAAAATCAAAAATAACAAAAACTACTTTCTTCTAAAAATAACCTTTTATTTTTGTTTATACGTTATTGGATTCTTAGGTAAATTTATGAATGAAATTTATGAATGAAAAGATTAACCTAATTTTTACTATTTTTTTACTATCGGTCCTTTAAGCATACAATAAAGTGACAAAGTACTGGATTAACCGTATTTCGCACATTTTTTGATTGAGAACAACTCTGATGGAATCAGATATTCTTCTTGAAGCTTTCAAGTGCAGTGTTAAAATAAACGGTGTAAGGTACCTTACAATGATTGCTGTTGGAGACAACGGGCATTCAAAAAAATACTAGAAAATGATCCCACAACGGAAGGAAAGTGGAGAAAATTGAATGTTGCAAACATTTGTTGACGAACTTTAGAAACAAGCTGGAATCTGTATTGCAGAATAATACAACAAATTGAGTGTCCATGAAAGGACTTACAATTTTACATAGTGAAAACAAAAAAAAAATATGAAAAAAATTATGAAAAAAAATTACTTGGTCAGACCAAGCAAGCTAATAATACAAAAAATACCAAAACCAACCAAACTAGTTTTTGAGAGGTATATGTATAATGTATATAGAAAACAACATACGAGTAGGTATACATAAAGAATGTTGAAAAATATTTTTACTCTTTTCATCATTAGCGATCGTAATAAACTTTTGTTCTACTTTTAGTTCCCACTTTTAGGTGAAGGCTTTGTATATGAAAACTATAGTACTATCATGGTGGAAGTCGAATGGGGCGACATCTTAAGTGTCTGCGCAACCCTTACTCTTTTTTTTTGCGGAGAGCTTATGGAGGTTTTAAATGATATTTATTGATATTTTTTGGATGCAATAATCCAAAAATAGTAATTTTCCAAATTATGAAAAAAATAATGTTGATAAGCATACCCTTAACATTTTAACCCGTTGAGATAGTGTAAGTGTGTTTTTATGTGAGTGTTTATTTACAATTTGAGATATGTATTTTTATACATAAACGCAACTTAACATATAACTAGCACCTCGTCTCCACCTGCTAAAAATCCAAAGAAGATTGAATGTTTTAAGCTTGGCAAGTAGAGACCGTCATAGCAGCTATATTTTCAAAGCAGTATAACTTTTATTCGTTTCAGTCATCATAATATACAGGATGTCCGGTAATTCGTAAGCCATATTTTGGGATTTGATTCTTGGTCATATTCTAAGAAAAGTCTGATTTTCAACTCTGACGACTTGAAAAAAAGTCTAACTTTGGTGTACCCTGACCCATGTTAAGTTCAATTTCTCTGTCAGTACTTATGGTAGGGATCCATTTTACACTTTTTTTTGTAGAAATACTATCCTTTCGAAACTACTTTTAAATTGAGCTGATAAGTTTTTAGGATTTCCAGATATTCAATTTCAAATGGTGTTCAATTTTTCTGCCCTTACAAAATGTTGACTTTGAGGTCATTTTTTTCAAAAAATGCGTAATAAACATAGTTTTCTTATTTTTACCTGATGAACAATAATAAAAACAGTCATCGACTAACCATCGAACCGCAAGCATCGTTCGTAGTCTATTGTGTGATTGCTTAATTTGTGCTACCTCGCGCAACCGGTATCCCACGTTATACCATTTTTTTCTTTATAAAACTCTTTCTTGTCTTCCGACTTGTTTTGTTTTTTTTTTTCTCTTTGCAAAAATATAATGAACGTGATTGCTATCTAACGATTTAAAAATGGCCTATGGGTTTGGTTGCTCCGTTTCAGGGGGCTTGACGTGGATGCAACATTTCCTCAACCCCATAAAAACATAAATCTAATACTAATCCCCTTTATAATCTTCCTGATCTTCCAACAACAAATAATACAAAAAATCCCAAGTTCATTGTGATCTCTCCTCAATCCCCTCAAGAAAAACCCATAACTTCTTACTAATAAAATCTATTGACAATATCAGAAAGATTATGAGCAAATTAACCCAATTACGTGATGGTTACCTTTTAATATTTAATAAAAAGCTGTGAAATTATAATGAAAGGTTTAGCCTTCGCCCCTTGCTTGATAAATAACAGAAATGAAATCTCAAGAAAGATGCAATTCATGCACTTTCCCCCTCAAACTCCCAAACCATGTGACAAAATTTCGTGCGCAAAATGCTCACCCCTCATTTTCTAAAACCTGCCCTGCTTACAAAGAAGCCAAAGAAGTTTTAACAATTAAAACGCAGAGAAAATGCACAATGGCGAAAGATAAAAAAATTTATAAGGAGCAAATTACCCGGTCAGTTCAATCTTCAATATCATTCGCAGATAAAACTAAACATATTCCTTAACATAAACCTCTAATTTAATTAATAGCACAGTTATAAAAACAACAACTTCAAACAATATAGCTAAAGCAGATAGTACAGCGATCTCAAATTCTTCTTCTCAAAATAAAAATCCATATACCATTCCTTCAACATCTTCTAAAAATATAAACGATCAAGCCCTAATTACAACTAATCAATCAAATAAACCAGCCGATAAATCCTCCTCATCCAACATTTCCATTAATTCGCAAACTACTGCTAACAAGACAGCTACAACAAAAACTAGTTCATCACAAATAACCAATACCGAACCTACCAATACACAATCAAATTCTCATTTATCAAAAGTTACACAAACTTTTGCTTGAAAATAAAAAATATTCAATAGAAAATGCGGATTCTCACGATGTCGATATGCAATAATGCTCATTTAAATACTCTATGTAATTTTACTAGGTCTCTGGTATTAAGTAAGATTGACTATGGACTTCTAATCAATGGAAATTTCCCTAAAACAACAATAAACATCATAGAGGCTTCATATCATCAGGCATTGTGAAGGAGCTTGAACCCTTTTCCTACGAGTCCAATACGTAACATGATGACCTAAGCCGGACTTCCCTTAATAGATGATCGCATTCTCGAAAGCAGAGCTAAACTTTATGCAGACGTCTTTTATACAAGACTCAATCATCAATGAAAAATCGATAATGCAAACAAAATCCGCCAAAAGAATTCCATCAGCTTTATCTATAGCATTATCAACCGCAAACTTAATGAAACTTCCGGTTATTAAGAACCATAGATACTTCCCGTTATTCCCACTTTGGTGCATATCAAAATAATCGGTAATAATTGATTTCGCAGACAATATAAAAAGCAATACATCCAACAACATGTATCGCGCAATTTTCGATGACGTCTCAGATAATTTTAGGTCGAACGGTTGGAAATTTGCTTTCACCGACGGCTCCAAGACCCATCATAGCACATCATTTGCATCAACTTGCGAAGATGGTTCACTAATATCCATAGGTTTATTGGATAATATAGCATCAATTTTTACCGCCGAGGCAACAGCGATCCTAGAAAGTGCAACAATAACCGCAAAGCTACCTGGTAACTTCGTTCTGACAGTCGGTCGGTCCTTAACGCCATTCAAAATCCCAACAACACCACGGTTATAGTTAACAAAATGAAGGATCATCTCATAAAGCATCAAAATAAATCAAAAATTATGTGGATACCTGGACATGTTGGTATACTCGGCAACTAACAAATTGACTGCAAATATTACCAAAAGTTGCCTTTTACGTGAAATTAAGATCAAATTTAGATAGCAACAACTAAATGACTGGCAAAACAACTATCGACACCATTCGTGACAGGAGATTTATATATATAATATATATAATATATAATATATATAAGAGATTTCCACGTATATAGTCATTCATCACGATATCTCTGGAACCATTAGAGCTAAAGACTTGAAATTTGGTAGGAATACTCTTTTCACCGAGTAGAGGTCAGCTAAGAACGGATTTTACGAAATTTCACCCCAAGAGGGGTTGCGGGGTGTTAATTAAAAAAAAATTCAAATTTTAAAACTACAGCTCTTATAGGTATGAAACTTAGTCAGGATATTCTTTTTGGCATGTTTGAATTTAGTAAAAAATAATTTTATGATGTTTCACCCCCAGAGGGCTGTTTTTTCCAATTTATAGCTATTGGAACTCTGAAACTTGGCCAGAATATTTCTTTTGGCATGTTTGAATTTACTAAGAACTAACTTTATGATATTCAACCCTAAGAGGGTTGTGCGCGGGCGTTAAAAATGAAAAAAAATTGTATCTTTTAATCTGTAGATTTAAAACTTAGAAACTTGACCTGAGTATTTTTTTTGGTATGTTTGAATTTACTGTGGATCTGTGTAAGTCAAAACAATACTTCAATTAAATTTCAAGTCTAGATCTAAAAATACAATTCTATAAAGTGCCCAGCGAAGTGGGCGGGTAACAGCTAGTATATATATATAAATCAGCTTAATGTGTTCATAATATGCGTTTCGCCCCGATGTAATGGCTGGGCTCATCAGAAGATGACCAGAGATTTTATATAATCCGAGTTACAAAGGGTAACTGCGAATTATATAGTTGCTACAACTCTTCAATGAAGATAAATTGTAGCAGTGTTTAGTGTCTTGCTACGACTCTGTTGAAGATGAAATATGATATTTGACTGTTACCAGTCGAATTGTTTTTTCCATGAACACCGATTTTTTAATAAATATGATTTAAAATAAAAAATAATAAAATATTATGAACACATTAAGCTGATTTATATAAATATATACATATATTTATATATATACATATATTTACTATTCATGATTTTAAGGGTATTTAAGTACCCTTTACATGTCAAAACACAGTGCGAGCTTTAGGTAAGTTGGAGGGGATGTGAAAGGAGATGTCGGTGAACATTAGTCTTAAATTTCAGTATATCACAGAGCGTAGAAGGGAATTCCACATTCGCGTAGTACGGCTAAAGAACGAATCCCTGTACTTGACAGTACGGCCGAAATTGGGTTCAAGAGCAAACTGATGAGCATTCCTGGAAGCGCGAGTATTACGGTTGAATCGTTTAAGGGGAGGAATGCAACTTGCTATTTCATTTGAGCACTTACCGTAAAAGTAACGATAAAAGAGCGAGAGACAAGAAACGTTACGTCGGTGTTCGAGTGACGTAAAAGTATCGATGATGTTCCTGTCTCCGATCATTTTGAAGGCTCGTCTTTGCATACTGTCCAAGAGGCTTAAGTAAGTTCCTGGAGCACCAGCCCGGTGATGGGAGTTATACTTAAGCTTTGGACGTATATAACTTTTATAGATAATAGCCAGATCAGAAGGGGAAAAGAATTTCTTGCTCCTCCAAAGGAAACCTAAACATCTTGCGGCATTTTTGGCGACGTTAAGTATGTGATCATTCCACAAAAGATGGTTTGTGATACACACTACTACACTAGAACCGCAAGCTGTTACTAATACAACGAAGAAGGGTTTCATCGATACCAAAAGCACGCATTTTCGATAGAAGAGCAGGATGCCAAACTTTATCAAATGCTTTTGAAATATCAAGTGCAATAATCTTACTTTCTCCAAAACGATGTAAGGATTTGTTCCACTATTCGGTGAGATAAGCCATCAAGTCACCAGTGGACCTATTGCTGCGAAAGCCGTATTGCCGGTCATTAAGAAGCTTTCGATCTTCGAGATATTTCTTGAGCTGATAATTTATCAGCTTTCCAGATTCCATGACCTTGGGAAGAAGGGACGTAAGTGCAATAATTAGAGGGTGAAGAAGATTCGCTTTTTTTTTGGGATAGGCTGGACAAATGCTGTTTTCCAACTACTCGTAACAAGCCCAGAAGATTAGGATAGATGGAAAAGCTTACGCAGGGTGCCAGCGTGGAAGAACACCTCTTCAGAACAATGGCGGGGATACCATCCGGACCAGCGGATTTATGAATGTTGAGATCTTTTAGGACTCTCGCCACAGTACGAGTACGAAAGAAGGTTTGTTCCATAGAATAATTTACGCGCTCAAGAACTGGGGGAGTCATGACACTATCAGACAGCGTAGAGTTGGCGGCGAACTGCCTAACGAATAAGTTAGCCTCCTCGAGAGAGCTAACGAAGGAAGTGTCATTGACGAGTGTTGGGACCGAGGAAGATGTTTTGTTCTTCATGATTTTTACAAATGACAAAAAATTTTTACTACCTGTGGGACATTGTAGTATTTTTTGCCTTAATTTTTGGTCATGCAAAAATTTGGTCCTTCGAATATGGGCGTTGCAGGCCTTCCTGGCTTGTTTGAACTTTGTCCAGTTTTCCTCAGTTGGGTTGGCTCTAAAACAACGGAAGCTAACCTCTTTGGCCTAATAACCTCTTTACAGCTTCCATCAAACCATGATTTCTCCTTGGGTCTGGTGCTTTTAGCCCTATTCGGATAAAAGTTCTCATTCCCAAAAGAATCATATAAGTAATCATATCCGCGCTGGAGTCTACGTCACTACCGAGGAAGCATAGTGACCAGTTAAAGATCCTGAAAAAATTATTGAGACCGTCCCAGTTGGCTTTCTCGTATTGCCAAACAGTTCTCACAGGAGCTCTTTCTCTAACTGGATTTTTTTGGCACGAAAAATTTGCGGAAATGATACTATGGTCTGTTGTGCCTAGAGGCGGTAATACAGTGATTGTGTATTTATCGGGTCAGAGGTTAAAAACAAGTCAAGAGTATTTTCGGCTCGGCCATTAACGTCCGATATTCGGGTAGGCTCCTTGACAAGCTGAGTAAGGTGGTTAAACTCAGCAAAGATCTCAGAACACATACCTTCGGGTGTTGTCTGGCCTGAATGTTGAAGCCAAGAAGAATTGTGTACATTGAAATCGCCC